>CM032228.1:130455000-131055000 GCA_019009955.1 Riptortus pedestris | reverse complement strand
ATATATGTATAAATCCCAATCTTCTAGCAATTATAAAAATTGTATTTTCATTAGTATTTATGTAAATAATTTAAAAAGCCTTTGGAGATATATCGAGCTCTGTATTAATAAAGCTTTTCTTCTGAAAAATAAAATCAATTAGAAGTGACACAACGATGCAATTAGATTTAATCGGATACAAGGGATTAGGAAGGAAGAACAAATAAAAAATCCAAAGGCTGGTTGTAAGCTGATGATGGAAATCAATCCTAAGGAAGAAAGTTTTCCCATCCCCTGGCTGGGGATTTATTTCGAAAGGATAAGAGGCTATAGACATTACTTTTTCGCTCGCCTCTCCCAGTAATAGGCTTAGAACCAGCCCCAGACAGCTAGCTACTCCTATAGATTGTCACGCCGCACACTCCTCTCTCATATCATACCCGCCTTAATTGTCCGCCATTTTTCATTATAGGTTATTTTAGTTATAACTCATTCTTTCTATACTTTAATACTTTCTCTACAAAACATTTTATTATTCAACTTTACATAAAAAACTCCGGCACGCTGGGTCTGCGTAAACTTAGCAGATTTCCCACCTGAAATTTTACAATACAGAAATCTGCCTACTGATAACAGTAGTAGTAACGAATCTCTAAAACAATTCACGAGGGATGAACAGTTAGCGAAACGGCCGAACTAGCTTTCGGCGGAAAGTCCCGAATACAGCCAACTTCTGCAGACCACACAAAATACAAATGCATATATCTCGGTTAATATTCAAGATACAGAATAAATATATAGACAACATTTATAGTAAGTTTAATTTGCAATAAGATTGATTCTTATATGTGGGGCATAAAGAAAATAAATAAAATAAAATAAATCCACCTTAAGATATTTTTTTGTAGTATTGCTTTCGATTAAATGAGATAATACATACATACATATATTACAGTCTTGGGATTTCATAAGTGGTTTCTACTCTAATCTCAGCTGCCGTTTGCTGATTTGCCATGTCCTATTTTAATGAACTCTGCAGATATTTAAGGCAGTGAATACTTTGTTGATCTGGCCCAATCATTTCTATCCAACCCCGACAAATCCAAGTAATTTTAAATTCTTTTTATGTAAACTAAAAGACCCAATAAAGCTGCCGGACCAGTCGGGAATATACAAAATCGTATGTGGAGAATGTGGTGCGTTTTATGTGGGAAGGAATGAAAGAAAAGGTTCCAGGAACATGTCTAGAATGGACTCAACGTTCCTCCATCATTTGAGAAAAGAAAATCATGAAAATGCCCCACACGAGGTAGCATTATTGATTAGCGAATATGAACACAAAATAATTCAGAAACTGGAACGAACCGCTGTACATTGAGCTGGAGAGAAGGAGGGGTGTCTGCCTAAACGTTCAATTGGAAATGCAAAGTTCTGTCCTGTTGAGTAGGCCTCCTCTCAATCGGCTAGTCGCCAGTAACCCCAAAGCCGTGGCGTTAACATCCAGTATACAGCAAAGGTAGGATAAATGTTAATTTAAAGAAACTTTTTCATAAAAGATAGATGTCTTTAATGTTTAAAATATTTATTCAAGTATAATTTGACTTTAACTATTTTTAATTAATTAAACTATAATATATTCGTTTTATGTTTGACTTCGATTATAATATTTTTAAGATTGGACTGTTGTGTATGACTGATTTTTGTATGTAATTCTATTTTTGTTAAAATATATCAGAGTGTAATTATTGGATACATCACTTTGCCTAAGCACGTTTCTTTTTTGTTTGTTAGCACCTGATGATGGCACGTTAGTGTCTAAAGGCCTTGTGCGTTAATAAAAAAAAATTGGTGGGAAGACTTTATGTTATTAAGACTTGTTTCCCATAAAATATTTCGTATACGGTTATATTTTATTACTTTAAAAAGTACGCATGAGAAAACATAAGTAGGAGCTGCGTAGGAATTAGGTAATTTTATTTATTTATTGTTGGTTATAAAAAATATTTCAGAGCAAGTAATAGAAAGAGGAGACTTGCCAAAGTAATTTGAGGCACATAAGGCATTGATGGCCAAAGTGGCGATTATTTCTTACATTATAGCTTTGAGGCTTGGGAAGTGACAGCAGCTGTCACCTACAGCTGGCGGTGCTTACATCAGACGCGGCTTTGAAGATGACAGTGACTTATCCTCCAATAGTCCACTATTGAAATTACTCCACTCTAATGTATTCATTTTGCACTGGAAGATATTGTCCATAACATACATATATATACAGGATATACATTGCTTTATAATTATAAAATATAAATTTGAATTTAGGGGAATTCATTACTTGAAATTATTTGTAATACATATAAAATCGACTGTGCAAATTAAGTATTGTCAGTATCATTAAAGACTGTAGCTTATTTAGGATGGTTCCTTTTAAGGAAATAAGATATTGGAGTTACATTCATTATTCGACTTTCGATAAATTTATTTTAAAGTCCGTAAATGTTAACTATCATATACATAATGTATGTGTGTGCCTGCCTGTTTGTGTGTCTGCGTGTTTGTGTTGTGCACTCCAGCAGCCGCAATTTTTGTTTGATCATTACCAGGTACAGTAATGACAAGAATCAGTTAGGCAATTGCTAATCTAAAACGCTTAATTCTATGTATTTACGTTTTTATTTGCCCGATGAAAAAGGCTACGTAACTAATCTATTTTAAAGCGAAATAAATAGGAATTTATTTAGTGAGGAACTCATTAAATAAATTCTTTATATAGTCCCACAATGGAAAAGGGTGGTTACCTGTAGCTAACCCAATGAGCCATAATAGCAAAAAGTGGACTTTAATAAATAATAATAATAATCTATTTTATAATGGAAGATGAGAGGATAATCGGACTCAGTAGGCATTTCAACTAATACCCTACGTTTTAGTATAATTTCATATCCTAATCACTACACAGTTAAGATAAGAGACATTAAGAATGTTTGTTAAATAATTAATCAAATAAAATAAAAAAAAGTTCTTGTGGTACGATGTTCCTACGTGGAACTAATTTAATATTCTATTATTTTTTTTAAGAAAGTTTTATCAATTTTAGTTTATTTTTATACAAAATACTTTCCATTTTTGTTGTAATCCTGTGGAAAAAAATTATCCGAAAGGTGAAACTTAAAACCATTAAGGGAAAATGGTTTTTCTTTTTTTCTTTCTTAGAATGTGACCTTAAATATTCAAAAGACTCAAATAAATTCAGGTCTGACGCGGGGCTAAAAGAGATTGTAGGATGTTGTCACTCAAATCGAACCCCATTGTAACACTAATGACTGCAAGGCTCTATTCAATTCAACCGAGTTTCCATTCGGTTTTCTTTTTAATCTTCTCTTCTGTGAAAAGCACCTGAAGCCCTGAGAAATCTTCGATTTTTCCTGCGTATTTTTCGTTTTGACAAGAAGTGGTGACAATATTAGAGAGATTGAGACTTTTCTTTATAACAAAAAGTAATACTTTTTTAAAGTTAATTCAATATGTCTTAAATAATAGAAAAACAAATCATAAATATGTAATGAGAAATGATGTTAATGAAACCATTTAGAGGAATTATATAGGATATATATCTGGTGCATATTTTCTGTAGGATATATTAACCAGATGTACATATATATGATATATGAATAAAAGTCCGTCACGCAGGGGCTGCGTAAACTAAGCAGATTTCCCTCGTGAAGTTTAGTAATAGATTAATCAACATACTGGTAACACAACACCACCGTGAATAAATACTAACGGAAATAAGAAATGTTTCATCCAATTTCAATAACCTGCCGACAGGAAGCGTTAGGTTAGAAATGTAAACAAACGGGTCTGCCCGACTCACACCGGAAAGAATAACAATTTCTGAAATATATCAGAATAGAACATATTAATTTTATTGAGAACTATTTACTATACCTAGTATTGTAATTAATAATGAGTCAGAATAATTGTTATCTCAATCAATCAAATTTTAGCAGTCCAAAACCTTAAGACGGGGGGGGGGGGGGGTCACCGGGACATATTTGCATGTATATCGTATAATAAAGGTCTCTTGAATACAAGTTTTGGTATTTAAACTTCGAATAATGTGATTTATTATGTAGCAGAGTATCGTTTATGTAACATGAGTAGAAGTGGCGGTTTGCTGATGGCTGAAAACTGAAAAATGCAAATATCTCGGTTAATATTCAAGATAGAGAATAAATGTATTTAACAATATTTATAGTACATTTAATTTGCAATAAGAGTGATTCTATACAATTTTTCGATCCGACGTATAGTAACGGAGATATTTCTAATTTTCGAAAATCCCCCCTCTAAACTCCCCCTCCCACTGGTCCGATTTCAGCCGTTAGCGAACTCGATCTTTCTTTTTACCTATAACGATTAAATACCGAGTTTGGTGACGATTAAAAAAAAATTGCGACCGCTAGAGTGTTAACAGACAAATATATATACTAGCTCAGATACCCGGCTTCGCCCGGAAATTGATTTGAGGTTTAATGGTGATGGTATTTTTTTGGCAAAGCTTTACTTTCCTCAATACTTTCACATTTACCCGTCCCAGTGTTTAGGGTTTATACCAATCGTTGCTGTGGATTTTTTAATAATAAAATTAATTTTTTTATGTAAGACTTCATTGTCCCCCATATGGTCATATTTCCCGTCTCCTGTGCATTATGCATAGATTTGAATTATTAAGAAGAAAATATTAACATAGATTTGAATTAATTTTTCCAGGTGAGGTACCTCGTAATGTACTCGTATATTGGAAAGAGTTTTTGAGCATATCAATATTTCTACGCAAATTACTTGCTCCAGACAGGAGAAATGTATAAAACAAAAGTTAATTTAAATAAAAAAGTAAACAACTTTTGTTATGTGCATGTTTGTCGAAAAACAAATAGACAATGAAATATCGCGAATTTTTATTTCAGGTCTCCCTTATAACCCCCACTCCCGTTCTAACCTAAAAATTTTAATATAGCTTATAACCATGGAAGAATTAATGCTAATTGACATACCAAGTTTTTTTAAGTTCGGTTTAATCGTTAGCGCCCAATGAAATAGTTGACCCCCGCTTTAGTTTATAGTGTATATCTCGTTTATACTTTGTTAAAAGACAAAAATGAATATGACAAAAGTTACTCTAAATAATAAAATAAACAACTTTTGTTATGTTCATATTTGCCGATAAACCAACAGGAAACGAAATATCGCTATTTTTAATTTCTGACTTCCCTTATAACCCCCACTCCTGTTCGTCTCAGAGGATATTAATACAGCCTAAAGTCTAAGTTGGGTTAGTAGTAATATACATACCAAGTTTCATAAAATTCGGTTCAGCCGTTTATGCGTGAAAAGGTAACAAACAAACAAACAAATAAACAAACAAACAAACAGACACCAAAGAAACAAAATGCAGTTATGGTATGACATGTGAAACGAAAAGTTATCGTGAAATTTCGCGAAAAAAAACAATGTACAGACAGAGGTTACAATATATATATATATATATATATATATATATATATATATATATATATATATATATATATATATATATATTATTTTAAACGGGCCTCATTTTCGTCATCTCCTGGGTAGTATCGATGGACATTTGAAAAAATATTTTCGCGTCATGAGTACGATCTCCATAGCTGGTTTCCCTTTAAGGGAAATCTGCTAAAACACATAGGATATATAATATATCTATAACAGAAAAGAACTCAAGAGAAATAAAGATATGTTTCCTACAATTCTCTGGTCATCTGCATTACATCGCAGCCATTATTATTATATATTCAGCTAACAATGACTCGGCGACGTGCGATGGACAAAGCTAGTATGCTTTGTACCGGTATCGAAACAATAGAGCATGCCTGGAATTATATCTAAACTAACAACCTCAAATTCCAAGGTAGCCTGTTCACAAAGCCACACTCTCAAAAATATTAAACTTTTTAAATAAATTTGTTGTTTAACTACATAAAGAAAATTTTAAGAATTCTCTTATAAGTATTATGAATCATTATAATACTTATTATCACGATAAAACACTATTTCATGATTCATTTAGGAATAAGTAACATAGATTTCTTCCTTAAATTCAAGGACTAGCATTGACTAAATTCAATAAAGCCCCATGAGCAAATGGGTTTTAATAAATTATCCTACTTAAGTTAAGGCTCCAGGCTATAGTGAATAATAGTAGTGTATTCACCGAAACCGGTAGCAACAAATAAAACCCATTTGACCAATATGGAGTATAATATTTATAATATTATTTATTTGAGATGCCGCTACAATGACGATTCATCTATTAACATGTTTGAATATAATTTTACAAAATTAAATAAATATTAACATTTTTACAAAGTTAAATGTTACAAATGTACAAAATAAATAGGACCATGCCGCTACAATGGCGATTCATATTTTAACATGGTCGAATATAATTTTACAAGATTAAATAAATATTAAAATATTTACACAGCGAACTTTTACAAATGTACAAAATAAGTAGAATGGACAAAACTAAATATAAATTGTTAGTATGTTTACAATATGAGGAAACAATACACAGTGATAGTAAAACATTTTATGGAGGAACCATGATTTACAATTACATCTCGTGTAAAATACGTCTACCCTCAAATTATATTATTTAATGCCTTTTTGAGCCTCTGAATTTAGTTTTATAAAATATGAATTATCATCCCTCAACTTGTTTTGCCAGGCAAAAGAGTTTACTAAGGTTCGATAGCACAGTCCATAAAATAGTATAAAATATTTTACAACACTCGCACAATGGCAATCAACTCAAATAACACTAAAAATAGAATAAAAAACAGACATTGGTGTATTTCTGAAGCAGAATAACAGTGGACTAAGAGATAATATATTTCTTGAAATGTCTAGTACAGAAGATTGTTGCGGTAAAAGAAACATCTTTCTACAGTTGTCAGAAGCTTGTTCCATGTTTCTCAGTTGGGTTAGTTCATATCAGAAGATATCTTAATTTTCTATATTTTAGGTCTTTACGGTCTGATGACAAAAATTATATCATAAACGGTTTACACTACGTTCTGTTTTTCTTTATTTATATTTAATATCAAAGTTTTATACAGAGAAAATTATTTTTTCAGATATTTAATTTAATTTTAACGGGGTAATTGTTCGATACATGTTGTATACCCATCCCTTAACCCATATTTGTAATTGTATAATTAAGAAGAACATTATACAACTTTATAAATATCCATGACGTTCCGAAATCGGATTTCAATTTTATAAATATTATAATATATTTATTGGGAATGATCACACTCGTGTATTATTGACTTGAGTTAAAAGACTTGAAATTTCAACATCAAAATTAATATATATATTCATTTAATAGAAACTTAAATTAAACCGTACGAGTTAATTAGTTACTCTTAAAATAATACTTTTCTTATTTGAGACAATAAGAAAAGTCGCGGAGTTAGGAAGTCATGTAATTTTCTAAGGTCCTTATATTTTCTTGATTTCAGTATGCTAGTGGCTTAGTTCGCAGATCTGAAAGTAACTAGTTTTTTAGTATTTTTTTAGTTAATTTTTTTAGTTGCTGTGCAAGGTAAAGGATATTTTCGAGTAATTATGCTAGCCTTATTTTCTCTTTGAAAACATAGAAAATATTGTTTTGCATTAATAACTTGGTGATTGAAAAAGTTTTACTTTTGAATGATTGTTTTATCCTTGGTCGTGAAATTGAGATTCTATAACCCTGTGTGTTAAATAGATAAATATTATACAATGGTATTTTTTTATTTAGTTCATATTAAAAGTTCAGGCGAAAAGTTGATTTTTGAGCTTTTAAATGAAAATTAACTAATGTTTGTCACGCAGGACTTATTTTCCACGTGAAAGAACAACACTTGGAATCCGTATGAACAACACTAACAATTTAGTATAGGTGTAAGTACAAAAATACAAATAGCTCAATTGATAGTTTACTTAGAGAAAAATGTTTAGGCCGTCAAATGTACTGGATTCAGTATATAATATTTTTCTAACAGAGTACTATTAACAGAGATATTCATGATTCTACGTTGAACCTATTCTCTAAAGCACCACCCTTCATAATGCCTATTATTGCTCGTGGTCATTAGTTTCACACAAAAAGATTAATAATCGTGCATAGATGAAATAATAGTTGAAATATTTAGAGCAAAAAATGATCATTTACGATGGTCATGTTTCACAAAGTCACTTTGAAACTTCATTATTGTATATCACGGATCAATACCCCAATGAATACAAAAAGTGGTATTTAGGCTTATAATATGGCGTTAGATGATATATTATTGTTAATATGAGCAGGGTGGGGGTTTACTGTATACTCAATCTAAAAAAAAAAGTAATAACTAAATATAATAAATATTCAAGTAATAGGGAAAAACTTAAGCACAACAATTGTAATATATGAAATTTACAAGTAGGTTGCACATAAAACATTTTTTGAGGTCAGATCCATAATAATGGAGATAGTTAAGTATTTTTTCTTACTCCTTCTCCGAAATCCGCTCATTCAGGTTCGATTTTAGCCATTAATGACTTTAAATTACCATTAGTTTAAATATCGAGTTTTGGAACGACCGCAGAAAACTATCAGGTTGGCATTGCAGACAATCGCAAACAGTGTTTTATATAGAGTATGAAGTCCTTGACATACAGCCCTCTTTAACCAAGCAAAACCTGGAAATAGTTATCACCTGTAGACTGAAGTGGCCCATTTTATTGAGGGGGGGGGTCTAGAAGCCAGTTTACAGCCAATCTCTGAACAGGCTCTAACAGAGTCTAAGTCGTTCGTCGTCCCTTGGTAGAAAACTCGTAAAATAAATTTTTCTCTTTGCAGGAACTGAACACGCACCTGTTTTTAGCTTCAGCTAACTTAGCATAGGTTACGTGCCTTGCAGTAAGGAAGAGACATTGGTACATATTTAACTGAACCTTAAACCGTAAGGCCACCGACGCCTCATATATATACATGTATGTATGAATGTGTGCGTGCGTGTGTGTGTGTGTGTGTGAGTGTGTGTGTGTGTGTGTGTGTATGTGTGTGTGTGTTTTAACGCTCTTAAGCGATGTTTGCCTCCTCGCCAGAAAACTATATATTTAAACGTTTTATGTAAAACTATAGATCAAGATCGTTATAGCTAGAGGACCAAGAGGAGTGCATGTTTAGATAAAGTATAAAATAATTGAATTCGAGGTACCTCCGTTATTATGAGTCATTGCGAAAAATATTATATAGCCAATGGAGTTGAAAATGTAACGTCTACAATTCCCACTTCCGTCCACGATTCTTAAATTGCTTTAATTTTATAACAACCAAACCGTTTTGCTCAATGCAGTATCTTCACCAATCACTTTCCTTTGTGCATTAGTTTAAAATATAAGCGGGTAAGGAGGGATTTATTATTATTTTGTTATAATTTATTAACGTCCAATGTTCTCTATCATGGCTCATTGGGACGGGTTATCTACAGGTTATAATCATTTCCTAACCAGGTTGGGAATAAGGATTTAATTTAATGAGTTCGTCACTAAATAAATTCCTATTGTCCACTAGAACTCGTCACTCTAGGTTTATATCATTTGGTTATAGTTTTATTCAGTTAGAAACTGTTACAGCATAGAAAATTACTGAATTATCTCGAATGAATTCGAACCAAAATTTCATATCACCACCTGCCTTGCCATGATTCGCCTTTAATATGAATATACCTAAACTAAATCTCTCTTTTTCGAAGAATTTCACATACTGGCTACATATTTAAGTTACATGAAGCTGGCAGTTTTCTCTTTGTTATTGTTTTATAATTAGAATTTATTTATGGCTCGAACCCTGATAACTGTTTTTTTTTTTTTAAATTCGATGTTTAGAAGTTCTGATTCAAATGTTTGTTTAAATAATTCAATAATTTTCACTCCTTCAGTTTTCATTGTAAACTCGATTTTAATATGACAAATCGCTAGAGTGGTGGGGCCCTGTTATTATTTTATTTTGTACTCATGTAAAACGAATTTTGTCCCACAAGGGTTTAACTCCAAAAACTCAACAAATATGGTTAATGATAATTTAATTTAAAAAGAGAGGCTGTAACTTTCTGTGAACCTTCTCTATACTAATAAAATAAATTTAGTTGAATTTTCTCAACTTTCTTGGATTTATGTGACCATAAAAATATCTCTTCTTCAACAATTCTTGGTATATTTTTTGTTAAGAACAGTCGAAAACAAGCTAATCTTCTTTTTATTTTTCATAGACCAACTAAAATAACAAGCGAATATTTTTTGGGCGAAGAAGCATTTCCGCATGAATTATAAAAACAGTTGGGATCACATGTGGTATGTATTCGGCAAAGAGAAGATGTTTTTGCTTCATTTTGACCACAAAAAGTCCCGGTGGTTCCCTTTTATAAGATTTTGGTAATGAACAAAGAGACGCAACGTAAAACTGCCTCAAAGGTTGGTTCCTTTTGTACCTTGTCTGTATAATAAGATTATATCTGCCTTCTCTTTGAAGTTTAATGTTGTTTTTCACCTTTCCCTGAATTTGGAGTCAAATATTGGAATAACACCGTTAATTGGCAAAACTCAAAAAAAAATTATAAGAAGAAAAAAAAGGAAATTACTGAAAAATAAAATAAAAACTATAAACGAAAATGTTTCTAGTGTGAGAAAAATTCTTCTAATTTAAATGAGAAAAAAATATAATAAATTCATATATAAAATGAGAACAATGTTCAGACTGTTGAGATTACTTGACGAATAGCAACGAGTAATATTGTTGGTTGGGCTTGCCCATGCTCGGCAGTTTGGTCAGCAGTAATATCGCTCCAGAACAACAATGACGTAATTGCACTTTTGTGACAAATTGAGTTGAAATGCTTAATGATATCGCAAAGGATGATAGAATATGGTAGAACAATGGTGTGATTGTATTTCGTATTAAACAGACAACTGAATGACTGAAATATTTGCAATTTTCATATTTGGCTATTGTCGGTTCTGTTCGTGCGATTGCGCTGAAGGTTAGTTCGGCCATTTCCGTAACTGTCCGGTTCTCGTGAAATTGGTGTAGATACTGGTACAAACTTCTTCTTTGTGATATATAAGCAAATAAGTTCAGTTGATCCCCCCCCCCTATTTAGTTCATTAACTACTAAAATTTGAGTAGTTCAGATAAAAATTATTCTGCTTTATTATAAATTACAGTACTAGGTATAATAAATAGTTGTAAGTAGTGTAAAATTAATATGTTACATTCAGATATATTTCAGTAATTGTTTTTCTTTCTGGTGAAGAATATTTCTATCTATCGGTTCAGCTCTGAGTGGTTGGCAGACCTGTTTGTTTACAATTCAGAGCTTTGCGTTTAGTGGTAATTAAAATTGAAATATTTCTCATTGCCGTTTGTATTTACTCACTTAATATTTACGGTGGTATTAAGTGTTACCAGTATGTAGATTTATCTATTGCAAAACCTCAAGAGGGAAATCTGGTCAGTTTCCGCAGCTCCTGCGTGACAGACTCTTTTTTTTTCTTGTGGGTCTGCTGCAAAAAAGCAGAGGAGATATTATTTCGTATTATTTTTGACCACGCCCAAAACCCTACAAGTAGACAAGGATATTTGTATTTTACCAAAGAAAGGAAATTGTGCAAATACTGTGGAAACCATATTGTATATATATTGACGAGACTTAAGACTTATGTCAAATAAAAATATTGAGAACTTAAAATTATATTCATATTATAATCCTATATTATAGAGGAAGTATGAGGTATTGGAAATAATTTTCAATAGGATGAATAATATTGCCATGTCTACTGACATATTATTTTTTTATTTATGGAGAGTACTTTCGGTCTGTTGTAAAGACCATTTCAGCCCTACATCAACAGACAGTATTAAATCCATTCAAAACTCAATAAATTAAATAAATAACACAATTAATGCTATAGTAGGTCAAAAAGAAATCTGGGTTTTGACATGTAATAGGTTGGCAATTCTTCTAAAATGTTTGAGTTTGGAAAGTAACATTGCACCATAAAAATTACTATAATTATTGCACTTATTGTAGGACAAATATTATGTAGTATTTTTCCACCGTTTTAAACTGTAATAGCTTAACCTCAAATATATTTTTAAACACATTTTTTGTCAGATATTTTCTATAGTCTCTAGTTGATTCGTGACAAAAGGTAAAAAAGAGTGTTTCTAGCATTCTCGTTCGTGAGACGGCATAATATTAACTAGAATTGGACAAACAACAAAGCATCATTGTTTACTCAAGTCATGTGTATGGAGATGACATTTTTGTTTTTAAATGTAAACAAGGTTATATTTCTCCTAAAGAATATACTGAGAAGTTTATTACTATTTGTAACATCATTGGCAATAACACATTTTCCTCGACGTTTTCATGTTCGACGTGTACACATTTTCGTTTTGATGTTGAAGCTGACTTCATACAATTTATGAGGGAAATAATAAGCTTGGTTAAAATAAGATGTATCATTTTCCACAGAATAAACATACAGAAATTACAGGAAGATCATTTTGTGACATGTAAACAGCTTTAAGTAAAGAATAGATAGCAATACTTAATTGCGGTTTTGGCCAAATCTTATTTTCAATAATAAATCCTTTAAAAAAGTAATAATATTAATAACGGGGCTTGGAAAATTCATCAGAACAATATTTCTTGGTTATTAAGGATCTATTACTGAATGATATTTAAATATTGCAAATTGCTAATCATACTATTAATGGCAGACCAACCTCCATGATATACAATTAACTACAAAATTACAATATTATTATGATCAATTCGATTTGTATTAACATAGCGTATTCAATTTAGTAACCCCATGCTTAAACCGTTTTTTAATGATAGAAATTCAAAATTCAAATTTTTTGGACCTGAACTGAGGGAAATAGATATTAAATCGTAATAATAAATTGATTTCACTTCTGTGGTTTTAATGTACACGTATATTTTATTGTTTTTAATATGAATTAGCCTTTATCTATAATAATCTATAATTTTATTCTAAGTAAATTGGAAGAGATCGATGCTTAAGTTGGCGAGAACTTGGTGAACTAGTGTGTACTGTTGCTTTATGCGGAACATATTTACATCTTCTTATCATACAAACTTGAAAAATGGAAGGCGAGAGGTAATCCAATTCTTTTTCCATTTTCCGCCGTATTTTCATAGGTATTTTTTCAGATCAATGAATAGCAAAATGATATTCTCAAAGGAAAATAGCTTACTGTGAAATAAAATGAAAAATGATTTTTATCAATTTAACAATAGGAATTTTAAAACATTACTGTACATGACTGTTTTAGTTAAACTATAAAATTAGAATGTTTTAATGACTAGTTAGGTATTACGAAATTCTGGGGGTTTCAGTTTGAAAACTCTGTTCATTCATTTTCCAATTGCATTCTGAATCATAATTGCACGAGGAATGATTGCTAGGGGCAAAAATCTAATAAAATAAATTACAGACAGTAATAAATGTGCCTTCTAGACCAAAATGCTCATAATATGAGAACAAAATTGAATACGTACATTGAGCATACGAATAAAATATAAGAGAAATAATTGAATTATTGCCCACAAATATGTTTAGAACCATAATCATCTTCAGTTTGGTTAAAGGTATGCAAATCATTTTATTTTAATCTTGACGATTGAAATTACGATACTGTACAGTTCACAATTTTGGAAACTGTCTAATCATATATTTTACCTAACTGAAAAGTAATCTAATGTTTTAAACAAATAAAACAAGATAATTCTATTTCCATTTCCTTTAAACACTAAAACGTTAAATTTTATATATCAGTTTACAGTCATTACATCAGTTGTTATAGACAGCTTTACTTATTTTATTGTTTCTACTTCTATTAACAGTCTACAACCCGTTATATGTACATTTTATTGTGCAATGAAGAGGGTCGTCAATAACACCTTACCATGAATATACTGATGATATTGGTCATTTCGGCACTAACATATGCAGGTTAATTATATGAGGTGGTTGGTCATTTGGGAAATAATTCAAATTAAAGACACCGTTTTGTCCTCGCTTCGAAAATATTATATATATATATATATATATATATATATATATATATATATATATACTTTTTCAAAGGCATGATTCCGGAAATTCCTTTGGGAAATTCACGTTTCAAAAATACAGAAAATAATTTGTTTATAATATACACATGAGCAACTTTGCCATTGTTGCAGTAAATTAAAACTAGCCCGATATAAATTTTATTTGATATACAAATTTAGAGAAATAATTCATAAATCGGCTTAATCAGGCTTAAAATGGCTTATAGACTGATCTGGCTAATTATTACATACAGTTAAAATGATACCGTTAATTATGTTTGTATTTTAAATAACTCTTTTTCTGTGCTTTTAAAAAATGTATATTCATAAAATACTTTAGCAATCATGCCTTTGAAAAAAAAAACAATGATATATATATCCGAAATGTTGGCTATACTCTCTTGTTAAATCCATCCAAAGAGATCATACCCTAAAGATAAAGGTGGTTTCTAAATCAATTAAATTAATAATTACAAACATTTACCATGCCTCAAATTGCATTCCATTTTGTAATTAAAAAAAATGACTTTTTAGTATGAGTCGGTAAAGTAATAAGGAACAGGAATTTGTATTCATGTGTTGCAAGTGCTTCATTGGATTTATTTGCAATATAATATATATGTAAAAGTATGATACGATCTGACCCAAACAATCTTCGATCATCACAAGAGCCTGTATAAATGCAAATATATGACGTGGTGCTCTAGTTTTGAGTGATTTATATTTAACACAACTGTATTCTATGAGTAAAATAGTTTTGCGATACGGTTTCCTGGCAGTATTTAGATAGAAATGTGTATAAGAAATATTATTGCGAATGAAAAGAGAGAAAACCAAAGGACTCCAGATACACAGTATGAAATAGTACAATTATCAGTTCATAGGTGAAAATAACCTGATTCAGACGCAATCAGTTAATGCACGTGAGATGTGTGTTGCCAGGAACGAATAGGTGATGCCACGGCGAGTGGTTGAAGCGGACTGAACTCCGGGCAAGGGCTAGGGGCTAGGGGTGGCTGAAGGGGTGGGGTGGATATTTCCCCTCCACCCCCTCCTCTCTCGCAACTAGCTTACCTCCGTACTCCCCTCCCTGTTATGGCTGTTATGAATTTCTTTGATGGAGCGCACATCTCCCTGACTGACCTACAGCCTTTGGCTACGACCTACGGCCTCCCATAAATATTCAACCTCTTCTTAGTTTGTCTTTCTCCCAAAACAAACCTAAGGCTTGAGTTTACACTAACTACCTAGTTTGCTCTAATTACATAATAACGTGTAAAGCATCTCATCTTGGACGTTGAATCTTTAAAACAAATAGCAGCGGCATTTATAAAATTTATATCCTTTGCTTACTAAGAAGATGATAATGCTCGAGCATCCCCGAAAAAAGATTTATTTGGTCCCAATAAAAATGAAAGAGGGAAAAGGAAACCAATTTAGTCAGGTTGACGTTGGTGTTAAACGGACGAAGGGATAATGGAATAAGTATATATTACTAACGGGGTTTTTCTATATTTCATAAAAAGAAATACATATTAAATGTCATATTAAGGGCTTAGAACGACGTTTAGTGATATATTGGCTCATTGTTAGTATAAGGTGAGTAGGAATAGAAAGATTGAAAGACGAAAAGTGGAAAATACGATTGGCCCAGTTACTTTTCAAGTTAGACAAAAGAAATATATGGGAGAGCTATTGTAGAATATTACAATACCTAAATGATTATTTATATTACATTTTTCAATCTGAGTCAAAATAATAGACTGGTGATAGCGGACGCAACCTGAAGGCATAAATAGACAAAAACCGCAATTAACCGCAATTTGTTTAGACTTATTTATACATTTTCATCTAGCAATTTTCTACGCTAGTTGCTCGCAAATGTGGGAAAATGCATACATTTTCATACATACCTTCAATAACTTCTCTAGACAGAAGTGTTTAAGAGGCCTAAAGCATTATTAATATTTTACTAATGGTTGTGAAAATTAATATAGTATTAACCTCAAGGTTTCTTCCATTTTTTTATAATTAGAGGTAATATTATTATTCATAATTGTTATCTGTATACAATGGAGGTAGAATAATTCAGTCTCTAAATCATTATTTCATCTTGAATATGGGTGATTACAAAATATTTGAGAACATACTCTTAGGGTTTGGACCTATTCATCTGGCTTAATACTTAAAATTGCTAATAGGGTCTCATTGTTAAAATAAACTCAATATTAATAGACGTGTTTTTAGTACAATGATTCTCCCAGGAAATAATTAAAAATTGGACTGAAAAAGGGTAGTATATTGCGGTTTTGAGCAATATGTCTACAGGATGCGTCAGAGAAAAAAATATATATGAATTATAAATGAAAATTCACGCATTAGTTTCTTTATAATTTAAAACATCAAGATAGTTAAACAATGCCTTCACATATTTCATAATAAACCAATTTTAAAAAAGCTTGTAAAATACATAATTTCACTTTTTAGGCTACAAATACATTTTTTTGGGACTTATCTGGAAAATCAATGGAGATTCAGGGTTGAAGCTACTTCTATATATTTAAACGTGACAAGATTCAAGAATGTTAAGGGAATAAATTAAAAATAAACTAATAGTATTGTACATGTATGGATTGATTGTTAAAATCTGACTTCATAAATAATATTTAATAAGAATATTTTTTTGCATGTAATTTTGAGATACCTAAGAAAAGAAAAATACCTTGATAATATCATTAGAATTTTAAAAGCAAAGGGCCTGGCTACACCAACTACTTAGAATGATTTAGTACCCTGTACTTATTCTTTATTCATGACTTCCCTTTGCGCAGTTTTGTTCTATTTATTTTTCTTAGAAGCTATTTCAAAAGGGGTCTAACAAAGGCAAAAGTTAAATTCACGCCTGATTAAAAATCTGACATTTTAAAGAAAAGAGCTACGATCTAAAACTTTTTTACCACAATGAAATTGAAGTATTAAACATTAATGTAGATACTTGTGAATCTACACGTTTGAAAATCTAAAGTGAGAAAATATGTTTTTAGCAGATTTCCTTTAAGGGAAATCAGCTATTGAGGTCGTACTCATGACGCGATTTTCGAAAAATTTCTTCGAATGGCCATCGATCCTACCCAGGAGATGACAAAAATGAGGTCCGTTCAAAATTATATATATATATATATATATAAAATTGTAACCTCTGTCTGTACATTGATTTTTTTCGCGAAATTTCACGATAACTTTTCGTTTCACAAGTCATAGACACCATAACTGCATTTTGTTTCTTTGGTGTCTGTTTGTTTGTGTAGGAGATGACGAAAATGAGGTCCGTTCAAAATTATATATATATATATATATATATATATATATATATATATATCTGTTAGCTCTCTAGCGGTCGCAATTTTTGTTGTTCGTTACCAAACTCGGTATTTAATTGTTTTATGTAAATAGGAAGATCAAGTTCGTTAACAGCTGAAATCGGACCAGTGGGAGGGGGGGGGTTAGAGGGGGGATTTTCGAAAATTCGAAATATCTCCGTTAGTATACGTCGGATCGAAAAATTATATAAAACCAATCGTTTTGCAAATTAAATTTACTATAAATATTGTTATATACATTTATTCTCTATCTTGAATATTAACCGAGATATTTGCATTTTTATTAAGGGTGACGGACGAGCTATGGTTTCCGCCGAAAGCTAGTTGGACCGTTTCCATAACTGATCTGCACTCGTATGGAGATTTCTCTATTGTATAAATTTACTTGGGAAATCTGCTTAGTTTACGCAGCCCCTGCGTGACGAATTTTTTAAGCTTCCTCGATGGGAACTCATGCTTGCTATCAGGTTGGGCGTATCTCCAGCTGTGTGGGTACTATAATTACCCATGTTATTTTGCTGATGTTATTTCCAATTGGCTCCCTCCGGCCGTGTTCCTTAGGGGCTGCCACAAACCGTAATGAATTTGACCAGAAGAAACTGATTCGTAAATTGGTGGAATATCGCGGGAAATTATACTACAAACACAGATAGATGGAGAAATGCCGAATTCTCCGGAAATAAGAAAAGCCCACTATTCAAGGCCTACGTACACTAAACAATTTCACATGTGTTGAAACTACAAATAGTTGACGCTTATTTTACATCTACTTATAGCTTAAAACTTTGTTATGTGACCGTTTTTTCGTAAATCAAACTGGGCAAGTGATGTTCAGCTCTGGTAATAGACAGATTGAGGAGAAACAAACGGGTCTAAAACCTCAGTTCAAAGGTCATTGTGGACGTGGGTGCATTTTCTTTAAAGCTGCATCACTCAAGTGGAATTGTCCTAGCCATTTCTTCCGCGCTATGCCACTGCTTGTCCGCACAATCGAGCAATATAATTTTCTGCAACTATACCAGTTCCACTGCATCCAGTACTGACAACATGTATAGCTCTAACCCGGGCGTCATTAAAATGTCCCAGTACTGCTTCATGATGCCCCTGTTCGGAAAGCACGTTTGTATAATACGGCTCCCTTACCATAACGGCATACATAGGTGGTCACCAGAGATGGTACAAAGAGGCGGATGTAGCGCATACGTAAGACCACATGACGTTTCCAGCTATGACTATAATATTAATGAGCTGGACGTGCCTCCTAACCAGGGAAATAGGAAAAATCGGCAGGGCATATGTGGAAAATCTGGAGAAGCCAAACTAAAAATGGTCAAGGTCTTAGGAATTCCAGACGTTGGTTGTGGCTCGGCCATACATGCTAACCTACCTACATTTCAGGTCAGGATACTCCTCGCTGCATGGTGCAAGGCACCACTGATGGCCTATCATTTAATTGGAGCTGTATTAAGTACGATCGAAACTTTAAAGATTACCCTAGGAGTACCCACGAGTCTGCGCGAACCCTTCGGAGACAGCAATAGATCTATCGTCGACGTAAAAAGTCCGTCACGCAGGGGCTGCGTAAACTAAGCAGATTTTCCACGTGAAGTTATACAATACAGAAATCTCCATAAGAGAGCCGAGCAGTTATGGAAACGGCCCAACTAGCTTTTGGCGGGAAACTCGTGCGTTATCGGCCCACATTTAATAAAAATGCAAATACCTTGGTTTATGATAGAGAATAAACGTATAGAACAATGTTTATAGTAAATTTAATTTCCAATAAGATTGATTCTATACAATTTTTCGATCCGACGCATAATAACGGAGATATTTCGAATTTTCAAAAATCCCTCCTCTAAACCCCCCCTCCCACTGGCCTGATTTCAGCCATTAACGAACTTGATCTTTCTTTTTATATAAAACGATTAAAAACTGACTTTGGTAACAAATAAACGAAAATTGCGACCGCTAGAGTGTTAACAGACAAATTTATATATATATATATATATATATATATATATATATATATATATATATATATATAGGGTTGGCAAATAAGTCCTTTCGGTTTTTTAAGTTGAAAGAAAACTATTGTATATTTTGAACATAATTTTTATTTTAATCTACAATGTAATGTCCATTATTTTCTATTACTTTACCCCATCAGCTGAACAATCCCATGCTCGTAGAATGTCTGTGGTTTATTAGCGAAAAAATGATCAAGGTGCTCCCTGACACCTTGTTCGTTTTCAAACCGTCTTCCACCTAAGGAATTTTGTAGAGACCGGAATAAGTGGTAGTCACTAGGAGCAAGGTCCGGTGAATAGGGAGAGTGGGGCAAAATATCCCATCCAAGGGCTAACAATTTGTTGCGGGTGACTAACGAAGTGTGGGGCCTGGCATTATCATGATGGAAGACGACACCCTTTCGATTTGCCAGTTCTGGGCGTTTCGTCGAATTGATTCATTCAATTTTGTTAATTGTGAGCAGTATAGAGTGGAATCGATTTATTTACCTTGTGGCAGCAGGTCATAAAAAATCACACCCTTGAAATCCCACCATACAGAAAGCATTATCTTCTTTGGGTGCAATCCCGCTTTAGATGTGGTTCCAGGTGGTTCGTTGCTAGATCTCCAAGATTTTTTTCGCACCACATTATCGTAGACAATCCACTTTTCATCCCCTGTCACAAGTCTTTTAAGAAATGGATCGTTTTCGCAGGGAATCGCAAATGGAAATTCGTTTTGCCAAATTGGCTTCGGTCAGAGAGTGGGGGACCCAAACATCTAGCCTAGAAACGTAGCCGAGCTTCCGCAAATGATTTTCTACGCTTGTATGTGATATATGGCCTCAGCAATGTCTCGCACTGATTGGGAAGGATTTTGATCGATTATAGCCTTAACATCAATGCTTTCAATTTCTTGTGTACGACCAGGTCTTGGTGCGTCGTTTATGTCAAAATTCCCTGCCCTAAACTTGGCAAACCAATTTTGGTACGTGCGCTCTGTTAAGGCTTTATCCCCCGCATCTTTTTTTATGAGCCTCTGCAGCTCCCTTTCCTTTTTTGAAATAATACAGCAAAATATGCCTATAATGCAATAAATTACCGTCCATCTTCTCAGCTGGATCACAAACGCAATACTGACCTAATCTTAACAAGTGTCGACAGACACAACTGTTTACATATTACAAATAGGATAAACAACCCTCTGTTGGGATTAATTGCATCAGATAAATGTGACATATTTTAAACAAAACATGAATACAAAAACCGAAAGGACTTATTTGTCAACCCTATATATATATATATATATATATATATATATATATAATTTTGAACGGACCTCATTTTCGTCATCTCCTGGGTAGGGTCGATGGACATTTGAGGAAATTTTTCAAAACTCGCGTTTAGCCGCCGTCAAAACCTTTTAGCAGATTTCCCTTGAGGGAAATCTGCTAAAAGGTTTCTGTACCTGCCAGATCTTTCCCGTCTCAAATAAAATAAAAACGTCTAATCACTTTAATATTGTTTGTTTTCAAAAAGTACTTGCAATTATCCTGTTATAACTTTATCTACGTTTAGTATAGTGATCATTTAATACTTTTCTCTTACCTACTTTATTTTTATTTATACGTTCATATAACAACTTAAGTATAAGTGCGAGTGAGTATGAGGCTGTGCACGTACACTTATTATTTCACGTATAAATTCATGGTCTGAGATAAAACTTATTTAGATTTTATTAATAACTTTATATACCATTAACACACAAATATTACTTTGATTGCACAGGATCAGGTTATTTTATATAGGTCTAACACCAGAGAAACTATTATACTAGATATTTTATATTGTAATTTAGGCCTTCATGTGATATGTTATATAGTTCTCATCACATTTAATGGTTATAATTTAAGACTGAAGTATATAAGCTTTGGCAGGAATCCGGCAAACAAAAAAAAAATAAACAACTGCATATACAACAAAGACCCAGAACAAAATTGCAATCAAAACAAAGGACAAGGAAAAATGTTGTAACTATATATTATGAGGAAAAAGCAATGATAACTATATATTTGTATGAAAAGTGTCATGAAACAGGGACACTCCAGAGCTCCCTATTAGAGTTTGATTTATCTATTAATTTAATACATGTTGAATAATTGTATATAATATAAAATATCTAGTAATAATCGTTATTGGTGTTCAAAAGTATTAAATTGACATTTTCTCAGGAGTAGATTGCCACTGTTGCAAATCACCCAGCCCAATAAATAAATAAAAAAGAAATATATACATAAATCGGTGTGTTCCATCTCACAATCCAGGTCATGAGTGCAAGAAGAAATGCAATATTATTGTCGAACAATGATAACATCTGCAATTATTTTCTTTAAACAAAAACAACTTGTTACAAATATATATATATAAATACTGATATAGATTCAGAGATGCACTCTCCTGATATATTTCCTTAGTGTTGTTAATTTATTTCCCCAATCAGCCAATGGTAGTTCACGAGCTAGTGATTGTGAAGAAAGAATATCCACCTGATCTGACTCACAGTATTCCAATTTCACATATGTAATGTCGTATGGTCATATTAAAAGCAGAGTGGTTAACTCTAGCTTCTCATTGTTAAAGACGTCTCTGTTGGAAAGTCTCCAATGGCAGTAGTTTTCATGTCATTCACATCAATCAAAGTAGTTGTCGTCCAATATCCCTTTAATTAAATTTTAAGGAAATCATGTGGCGTAGATTTTTCCAGATTAGTAGAAAACTTAATACGGCGGTTGTCACTAGCCACTATACATATTTATCCAATAATATACTTTTTTGGGAAAGGGGTGGCTTTTAGGGGTGCGATTCTTACATTTTCGTATAAAACTGGTTCGTACACATATATAAATATGTTATATTTCGATGGGAATACTGTACTGAGCACTATGCCATTTAACGATATTATGATACAGTAACAGAAACTAGTTTGTAAACATATTCTCTTCGATCAGCTAAAGTATGGTATGTTCTTTTTTTTCTGTTGCGAAAGGTTTATGGGTATTCACATCATTTGGCACAGCGTATCTGAGACTCAGCTCATGTTTATCAGCCTTATGAGTAATAGTTTGATCCGTCAACACGTCAATACATTTTAATATTATATATTTCTAACGTTTTTTTTTGAGGAAAATACGATATGACACCTCATTAACCAGTAAGCAGCTATCCCCTGTTGGTATATTTTGTCTCATAACCTGGAGCAATATGCTGAATCGAGTGGTGTGCCTTATTGCACATATTACACTTATCGGAAACGATACTGTTTTTTAGTACGTGGCGTCTGTAAGATCGAGTGTGAACGGCATCGCCCTGGATAACTATTACGAACATTTCATTTTCTGATAGTTTTTTTACGTATTTAAGCCATTAGACAAACTTTTAGAAACTATGCTCATTATTATTATTATGGATTAATAATTTATGAATATTAAGAAAAACTACATCACTGTCAAAAAGTAAGTGTTCAATTTAGATAGGGGTTTCCATTTAAGGCTCTCTTCTTAAAGAGTGAATATATATGAGGTTCCTTTCCCGATTAGGAACACCTTCTTTAGTACATATCCTCGCTTGGAATTGCCAAGAAATGAAGCGAAATAGCCTCACAAGCCTCCAACTCCTTTACACACTCAGTAACTTATTGTTTAGAAGTAATCTTGAACTAGGAAAGGGCATCCCAACGGCCTTAATAATTCCAGCCGCGGGGCTCTTCGTTTAATCTCCAGCCGAGGCATACATACGTAATAAAAGAGAATTGTGGTCGGTTGTTAAGATCTGTAAAGTGTTAGATGGTTTGGTTATCTTGGTTCCCTAATGCTTTCTAGAGTACTTGCATCCTCATCCATTCTCGAATGGGCCATGAATATCGTAGCGGTAAATTTATGCCGTTCATTTCTCTTCGTTTACTAAATGTACTTGCTAAATGTACTAATAGCTGTAAATGTACTAACAGTATGAATGAAGGGACCTATCTCGTCCCATAAAGGGCACTCAGGCAGACACTCTGAAGAAAAGAGACGGGTGATCTGAAGAATTAAACAAATCTTTATCTCAATCAATTTGGAAACATATAACCCAGTGTCAATTTAATAAGAATAGTAATAATAAAAATGAAATTCAAGAAACGTACGTTACGAATTTCAGTAGTATTCATGTTCTACATACATTTGTGACACAATAACACTCTAATTGAAATCGATTCAATGCAAAAATTCATTATATAATGAAAATACCTAAAAACGGGAACATGCGGGATTGTTCCTTATTTTATAAGGTAATAGGGCCACATTCCCCAACGTTTTATGTGGTTAAATCAGCTTCCGATCGAATTTAGTGGACATATAGTATTTCACTGGGAAAAGCTAGTATAGCCAAATTAATCTATTTATTTTGCATAGTATTTTCGACCTATCACCCACCTTTACCTCTAGGCACACCACCCAAGATGGAATGTTTCACCAACTTTTAGAGAAATGTAAATCAGTTATCTAGTAATTTCGTTAATTGTCATAACACACCAAAGCGTTGCAAACGGCAAGCCTTTTCAGTGTTACAAGTGCATTATTAGATTATGCCATTCACATTTATTCAGTGATTATATAATAGCTTATTCTTTTCTGTCTTGAGAAAATATGCACAGCTTCTCTGCAATCGACAAACAAATGTATGCATTATAAAATAATTAAAGAACGTTGCGCAGGTGTTATGTAAACTAAGCAAATTTTTCACTTGGTGAAATGACACAAATTGATCTCACGTTCAATTTTTTTTTTCTATTGTTGAAGCCTATGTAAACTGGAATTAAAGTTGGATTTGGAGAGACACGGTAATTAAGTACAGACCACATGCCGTAATTGTTCAGGATGTAATGTATTCAGGGGCGTTAATTCGAATAATTCCGTTGAAATCTGAAACTTTTTCTTGATTACAATACGTTTTATTTTTAAACTTCTTACAAAGAAGTAAAAACGTCAGTAATATCTCTCACTATATTCCAAGATTTGTATAAAATATCTCGAAAAGTACAAAATATAAGACACAGAAATTTTGACAAATTATTACTCTCAATAACCCAATATAGATTGTCACATTATGCATGAAATCAAATTCAGTTAATCTATCCCACCTTAAATAGGAGATTCTAAAAAGTGCAGTTGTTTCTTCTTAAAAGTGTTAGGTATAGGTTTTTTGAGGTCCTCGCAATAGATGTAAATGCATTGTTAGTTTTTTTATTAAACTAGTAAGTAAATAGTAAGATATGCGTACATCATCAACTGATACTAACCATGGCAAGAGTTTGTGATGTACGAAATGATTCATTTTAGTTTTTATTTATTTAATAAATTTTTTAATGTGTGTGTGTGACGTGTTTAAATCTGAATGATGCCTGTTTTTATGAATAGTTTTTGTTTCAAAGTTAGCAAGTTTACTTTTCACTTATTTATTTACCACCTGTTTTTAGTTCTGTGTTGTGTTCGTGTTTCTTGTTTCTTTTGTGTTCCGTTTCCTTAGTTTTGTTCTTTATATTATTTTGTGTTACATTTTTTGTTATTTTGTTTACTTGTTTTTTGTTGTTTTGTTTTTCCCAATGTTTAAAAAGAGCCAAGTCGCCATTTTTGCGGAGCCCTACAGAATAAATAAATAAATATTTATTTAAGAAATAAGTTGGTATATGCAGGATGTAATTCGAGTTTTGAGAAAATGAGAGAATCATCAGGCATGTTCAGCTAACCACTGGATTGCCAACCTCACCTTCAGTTTAGCCTATTGTCTACAATAGGGGTGGGGGAATGGAAGCCGTAGGCTATCTGATATTATGACAGGAGAAATAGTCCTTCACACAGGGGCTCCTCAAACTAAGCAGGTTCATTAATACTTTAGCTGAATTTAAAAATCGCATAAATATGTTTGAGAGTTCATTGAAGGATGATAACCAAAAAAAATACAAATAACTTCATTAATAATTTAGATCGAGGAAAACGTACAGAACAACAATTGTATAATATTACGTTTGCAACAAGATCACCAATATAATAAATTATTCGATGAGAGTAATAGTATGGAATGTATTCGCCATTATGCATATTACTCCTTCAATAAAGCTACAATCCAACTTTGGCGATTAACGACCTCGATATTTAGTTTTACATAAAAGTTTAAAATGTCGAATACGATTTAGCTCGAATACAAATTTAAATTGCGACACACCTAACTAAATAAATTTAAAGTTTATAAATAACGCCGGACAAAAAATTGCCTTCACATAGTGAAGGTCTGTCGAGTACCATGAACGGTATAAGGCTTGAAATAAAACATAAAACAACGTACTCTTTAATTGAGATTACTAAAAGTAAGAGTTTACTGTAAACTAGAAACGAAAATATGCGCATAAATCAGGTAATGAAATAGGCCAAGAAGAATAATAATTGTTGTATGAAACAAGACTAAATATTCAATTTAGAAACGAGCATACTCCGTATCATCTGTTATGATCATCTCTGTTTTTTCTTTTTAGCAGATTTCCCTTAAGGGAAATCAGCTATTGAGGTCGTACTCATGACGCGATTTTCGAAAAATTTCTTCAAATGTCCATCGATCCTACCCAGGAGATGACGAAAATGAGGTCCGTTCAAAACTATATACATATATATATATATATATATATATATATATATATATATATATATATATATATATATATTTGTCTGTTAACACTCTAGCGGTCGCAATTTTTGTTTAATCGTCACCAAACTCGGTATTTAAGCGTTTTATGTAAAAAGGAAGATCAAGTTCGTTAACGGCTGAAATCGGATCAGTGGGAGGGGGGGGGTTTAGAAGGGGGATTTTCGAAAAATCGAAATTTCTCCGTTATTATGCATCGGATCGAAAAATTGTATAGAACCAATCTTATAGCAAATTAAATTTACTATAAATATTGTTATATACATTTATTCTCTATCTTGAATATTAACCGAGATATTTGCATTTTTATGAAGTCTGTGGTCGGGTATGGTTCGGATTAGGTCGGCCATATCCGTCGGCTCAGGTGGGAGGCTTCTTCTAACCCTACCTGTCGTTTCTAACCTTGCCTTACCTTCCTTACTTTGTGAGATTTATGCAAATACGTTCTGTTCATCCGCCCCCCCCCTTCCTTAGTTCTTGGACTACTAAAATTTGAGTTATTAAAATATAAATTATTCTTACAATTCAGCAGCCGTTTCAGTGGGAATTTATTTTAATTAACTGAAAGATTTTTCATTACCGTTTGTATTTAATCAGGGTGTTGTTGTGTTACCAGTATGCAGATTTCTCTATTGTAAAACTTCACATGGGAAATCTGCTTAGTTTACGCAGCCCCTGCGTGACGGACTTTTTTTTTTGTTTGATCTGGATTCCAAGTCAGTCGAGGAACTAGTTTCTTCCAAGTGAGTGGATACAGGGATGAAAATTTTGTTTTAAATATATTGGGGTAAAGGCTTAAATGGAAATGTTAATAGAAGGATGCGAGTAAAGGATGATGTGAGAAGAGAGTATTGCCCAGTCATTGAAAGCAATTTTTTAGGTTTAGGTACTTTAATTGTTATGTTGTTTCTTTTAATATTGTATCTTTTTCCTTTCTATTATTACTTGAATGAGATACATTCACAACAATAATAATTACATATCGAATTGTTTAAAGCAGTATATTTTGACATTGTCTAAAGCAGTATTAAACACAATAAATCACAGGGGATTTCTATTTAGCAAATGCTTCCAGGCATTTTTTCCTACAATTACGAATTTGAAGAAGACTTGTCCGTTATAATGGAAACTTGGAAGAGTAAAGCTGAATCATTTATTACTCACTGGTGTTCAACAATTTTTCATGGCATAATATTTCCGTCTATCTGTGATATATTGAAACTGGTTAATAATGAAAATATTTATGGCAAAAGTGCAACTCCTTTTAACGTGATATTAGAATGACCCCACCACTTCCGTTAAAGATGAAGCAAAAGAAAGAATCTCGTTGTCCCTCGCCTTGCTGAAATGTGCTCAAAGTAATGGGCGCAAGCTTCTAAGCCATTGGATATTATGGTAATCGGGAAATTGTGTTAATAGCCTGATTGAGAGGCAAGAAGAACCTCTAGGCAAACCTTAGGCTGGGCTAAAGTATAAGAAAAATCGATATAGCAGTGCTATCAGTTTGGTAAGTGGTATCAGCTATCAGTTTGAACACTGCCTCCCTCTCATCGGCCCTTGTCTTTCCAACTTACTTTCTCCTCCTTTCATTCACTCTCTTAACCAGTTCAATACAATTCACAACTCTCTTATTGTTAATATATCAACCTTTCTTATTCATTATTTTTAAATACTTTTTTTCAGAGGAAGTCTACTAAAACCGAATGTAACCCGATTTAAGGAGTTGAGAATTTAAAATTTGTGTAAAAATAAGATTTATTTTTATCTACGGCAACCGATTCTGGGCGGTAAGCAGCCTGTCAAAGCACATAGATCTAAATTCACTACAACAACGGCCTACAGGAATACAAAAACTAGTAGCCGTAGAAACAACTCGTAAATAAGAAAGTAATTTAACATGTAATTAGTACTCATCTATAAATCAGCGCATACGTTTATGAAGTAACCAATTTCGCTGAATTTAGTTTCTTTCCATTTTTAACTAACTACTAGGAGCCTACAGTACATGGACTACTGCTATAATCTTAAAACTCTCAGTACAATTACTGGGAAGGTCCAACAATACTAATTCAAAATATTTCATAGCAGGTGAATTCTGGAACTATTCATAATTAAGTGAATGGAATTTCGTTTCCATAACCACCAACCCAGATTAATTGAGTAATAATTGAGTTAACAAAATGTCATCTATATATAAATATTGATGGACGTTATTGGTAAGAAAAAAACAAATATTATTTCTAGAGCATTTAAAGATGAAATTGGTTTGTGACGGAATTATACTTCTTGAAACAGGTGATTTTTTAATCTTAACATTTTTTTTTGAAATGTAACATTTTTACTAGCACTAAACATTTAGAAGAAGGTGCGGAACGTAAGATATACTACTAGAATCATAAGTTAGTGGGATGAGTCCTATTAGTTTAAGAGTAATGGTAGGTAAGGAAATGCTCACTCTTACAGATATTAGAGCTTTGCCCTGAAAATCACTAAAACGCCTCTAGCGAGAGTTTACTCTATAGCCTAGATTAGTGTAGAGTGGGCTCGCTAAACCTTTACTATATGTTTGTACAGGTAGCTCACATATATCAAAACCTATTTATCTAAATGTGGAAGTCCTGTTCATTTTTGTTGCCAACGATACAATTTTCTTTCATTCTTCTTCCACTCCCAGATTAGCTTCCATCTCCATCGTCTCCAGTATATCCTTTTCAATAGATTTCTATAAAAAGATAATTAATAGTTTCCCTAAACACAAACAATCTCCGACTCTACTTATTGAGCGTGTGGGTTTAGAGTAGGTTAAAATAAAGAAATCGAAATATCTCAGTTAAGTTGAGCTTGATTGATAAATGTTATATAACCAATCCTGTTAATTATTCAAATTCTTGCAAATGTTTTACTAGGATTGTTTATATAATTGCTATATTAAATGGGTTGTATTTTCAGTGTAGTTTGTGTTTTCAGCAATCGTCTAATTATCTCTTACTTGAATTTTAAGTTTACAAAGGTTTTTTATGGAATAGAAATTCGTATTAATGATGGCATCAACATCATGCCATTCCAGCACTAACTAAGTTTTACGCCATTTTATATCTTTATTTACAGTTTTTACGCTGTCAATCAGACGGGACGATGGATGATACTAGGCAGACATTATTGGTAGGAAACCTATAAGTGGGATCTACTTGCATCCACATCACAGCTGAAGATTCCTTGTCAAAAAGGAACAACTAACTTTTAACACTCCAGTAGTCGCGCCCAGCTTTGCTACAAAAGTAGTCGCGCTGTATCTGTCAGATTGCATTTCAATCCCAATAATAGCATAACCTTAAACTGCAACATTTGAAAGGAAATTAAGGTAAAATACTGTTATTTACGAATAAATTTAATTTATGACAAAAAACATAAATTAAAATAACAGAAATGATAGGAAACAAGTATAATATACATATATACAAAATCGGTCTTCTATGTTGACAAAGCAGGTTTTTTCTTTGTAGATTCATTACTTTTCATTCTCCTGAGTTTGTATTTCCGAATTACCTTTTCCTTCTTCAATTGTTTCTTCTTCACCTGTATCCAGGTCTTCATCTCCTATTTCATATTCTACAGCAGGAGGAATGTGATGTACACCACCACTTTCTTCATCCACATCTACCTCAAATAATACTCTACGTATATGTATTTTATTCACATCTTCATCATTTGTAACATCATAAAAAACGCTTGGGGAAGACATTTTTGACCAAATACAATTAAAAATTTAAAATCACAAGTAAAAATTAATAAATTTTGTATTAATTTAAAACAAAAGTGGTCGCGCTGTATCTCACAGATCTTCTCCTTCCAGTTTAACAAAATAAATTTACTATCATTATTATTGCTATAAAATGTTTTAATTTACTAAGTTAATTTAGTATATAATTAACTTAGTTAATGTTTTAAAGTATTGTTTTAGATAGATTTACAATGAAGAAAAATAATTATAAAATAAACACAAATACTTACAGGAGAGGTCGCGCTGTATCTAGGAGATCAATCGTAATCTGACGACTCTATGTTAAATGCTTGCAGGTCTGAACTAGTCTGGCTATGCTCGACGTCCCCTTCTAGGAAGATAGGAAGCACGGCACCAGTCCCTTTGCAAAGGGTGTCTGGCAATAGAATATGAAAGCTAACAGCGATCTCACAGATTACGCGCGACTACTGGAGTGTACAAGGACATTTAGTATACTGATGATCGAGTATCATAAAGACTAGTTTCAGCATTCCAGTTAAAAAGTATGCGTTTCAAATATAATAAATAGCTCTTAATTTTGAAAAACATGTTAAATGTATGAATGAATAGAGTGGGAAAACATCTTTGCAAAGGTGGAGAGGAAAGAGGGGCCTAAGGAGTGTGTGTGAAGTGTAAGAATGACTTTATTCAGGCTGACTATATGGCCACCATTAGGAGCGCTCAAAGCAGAATGGAAACCCAAACCACTTACCTTCAACAACATTCATGCACAATTGACTCTTCACTTACTCACCTGCCTAGTACATCTCTCCATCACTCTTTCTCTCTCTCTCTCTCTCTCTCTCTCTCTCTCTCTCTCTCTCTCTCTCTCTCTCTCTCTCTCTCTCTCTCTCTCTCTCTCTCTCTCACACACACACACACACACACTCTCACGGTTAACCACCAGTTTCTTTTAATTAATTATTTCAATGGGAATTGGTGAGCAGGTAATGAAAAATCGTAAGTAAAAAGATAAATTGGAAAATAGTTTTTTCCGATTGGGTCATTAATAAAACTCGAATACAGCAAGGAATCTGAATTTAAGCCCCTACTTTTTTAAATCTAGATTAAAGATATAACAACATCCTGTTGTCTAAATGATAGATAGATAAATTTCATTGGCTTATATTATATATATATATATATATATATATATATATATATATATATATATATTAGCCTGAGTCTGGCCCATTAAGTGTTAGTAATCTTACTAGTAATATACAAAAAGAAAAATATACATATTTATATATATAAGAACTAGTGACATATTAACCTACTATATACAAGAAAATAATACATTTTACATTTTTATTTTTTATTAAATGTTTTCAGGTTCTTAAACTTCTAAAAATCTTTATAATTTAATCTGATTAGTACTATTCAACATATACGTATTTACTTTTGTTTATATGTTTACTGTGACGCGTTAATTGACTTCGTTGGATATTTCATAATTATAGGGTTTAATTTTCAAGATAATGGTATAAACTATGTCGTTGCCTAGTTGCAGACTGCTGACAGGAATGAGTAAATCATGTTCAATTTATAAATTTTCTCAATGTGAAGAATATTTTCCACTGACATTAAGTCATCATTTGAGGATATAAACTTCTTCAAGTATTGCTCTCTATAATAGCTGTATTCCGAGCATTGCAATAATAAATGTCTTAATCCGTCTGATATAAATTCCTGGCAGCATTCACAAATTTCTCCGGATATTATTACTTTCCATTTTTTTTAATGTGACACAGCTTCAAGTAGTCGTTCTTTGAAATTCTAAGTTGACTTACTAATCTTACTATCTTCATATTCACTTTGGATTTAAGATAATCTTCGGGTTGGGGGCTGGTATAACACTTTTAAAAAAGGGATTGTATGATGTACTGTATACTTAATTGATGTCGGTGGATAATATGTGATATGTTGCCTGTTCCAAAATTTTGTTTTTATTTGCTAGGAAATTTGTTTCACACGAGATATCGGTAAAATACTCTGCTGTTGTCTAAATGGTAATATACAATTGTGCGCATGCGGTGTTGGTATATGGCTTACAGATTCCCTGGACGACATAGAAAACATTTTACAATGAGTAAACTAATGTTGAGGATCACCGAGTGGAGAGCTAATCATGCATTTACTCTAAACACAAAAAAAACAGAAGAAAGTGGCACCTTCTTGGCACCCCAAAATTATTATAAAAATTAAAAGACCAAATTATTAAATGAAGTGGATAAATGTGACAGCAGTCGTAAATATAAAACTTCAGTATCCTAAGGCTATTTTGATATATGTGAGACATGTGCATACGAACAAATTCAGGGAGATTGACAAAATATATTTCTGTTGAAATCAGAAAACCGATTAATATGCGATTTCACGATAACAATGCTTTCTTTACGTTGTATAAGGAAGTAAAAAAACCCGGTTTATACTCTTGTGTAGGTATACATTTATGTACAGAAACCATGATGAGCAAAAATATTAAATTCTTGTCATCATAAAGCTTTTTTTCAGAAAAAAAAATACTTTTCTCTTGGGTCCCTACATCCCTAACTGGAAGCCCTACATGCGTGTTTGAAGAGACAATTTTGTTTGTTTGTTTTTAATTTAGAACATAAAGTGAAATACTCTTTCTGCCTATATACTTTCAAAAAAATATTTAATGACTGCATTTTCTGTCAATAATAATCTTCATTAACATGTATTTTGGATATAATTTAATTTGTTTTGACTAACTTAAAAAAAAAAAAAAAAAAACTATTGGGGTCCATTAGGTCCATGTATTAGCATATTGCTTTGAGTATTTTTAATAATTGTAACAATGTTGGCATTCTTTTGTCGATTTTGATGTGATATTTACTATTTTCTGAAATCATTGACTGTGTTTTGTATAAAATTAATGTATATGCCGAGATCGGTGGTCAATTTCGATACGAAATTAAAAATAGTGTGCCTGGAGTATTTAAAGAAAATTCATGCAAAATTGTCTATAAACTTAATCAATGTAGAACAGTACTTGAGCTTCAGATGCTCTTAAAAAAATTAAATGAAACCTAATTTGATTGATAATAATTAATCAACGGAAGGATCAAAAAGGTCAAACACCTCCACTCTTAATACTTCTTTTATTACAGACAAAGTACTTTTGGGGCGAACCGTCCCATCTTCAGTGCTCTAGAGTTGGTCCCTATTGAGCCGACATCTCCAGCGAGACTTACTAGCGCGACTTATTTGCTCGTTACCAAACTCGATATTCAGTCTAAAAAGAAAGTTCAAGTCCGTTATCGCCTGGAGGCGGACAAGGGGGAGGGGGTTAATGGGGGAGAATTTCGAAAATTCGAAATATCTCCGTTACTATACGTCGGATCGAAAAATTGCTATTTTATTGCAAATTAAATGTACTATAAATGTTGTTATATAAATTTATTCTCTAACTTTAATATTAATCGAGGTATTTGCAGTTTTCAGCCTTCAGAAAATTCCCATTTCTACTCATGTTACATAAACAATACTCTGTTATCGCCGGAGATGTCGGCTCAATAGGGACCAACTCTAGAGCACTGGAGATGGGACGGTTCGCCCCGAAAGTACTTTGTCTTTAATAAAAGAAGTATTAAGAGTGGAGGTGTTTGGTCTTTTTGATCTTTCCATTTATGGTGGACCACCACCAGCCAGCCCAAATCCAGAATAATTATTAATTTTTATTGCTCTAATATTTACAAAGGAGAAAATGAGGAAGTCCGAGAAATTCATATGTTAGGATGCCAATAAATTTTGATATGGCAACGGTCGTAATTGATGTGAGATGGCGATGATGATGAAAGTTATGAAGGGCGGGTGATGTGGAAAAAAGGATGATTTAATGAGGCAAAGGCTTACTTGAATCAAGACAGATAGGGCGGCTGGGAATATTATCATTATTGAAGATCGGGGCTCGTTAATTGCTGTAAGCATCTGTGACTTTGCAGCCGGAATTTTGTCTGTTTTACAGACTTATTTTGGCCCTTTGGTCTAGAATTTGAAACTCACTAGCCCTTCATTGTGATGCTATAATATATGTGTGAATAAGTTGAAAGCTAGAACTAGAGTGATGAGAGCTCTGCCTAAACGGGTATTGCCCTATGCCCTGACTCGCCCAAGCTCCTTGATCCCCTAAAGCCCATTCAGGAAATATTGGAAACGAACAAGCTGACAAGTTAGCAAAGGAAGTAGCTCAAGAAACAAATATAATACCAGAATTCCCTCTCGTACCACTCTCATTCATTAAAAAAGACTTACGTACCGACACAATATATAAGTGGAACAGAGAATGGACGACATGTAACAAATCTTACATCAATACATACCAAATATAACTCAGAACAATTACAACACAATAAGGAGTCACCATCACAAATACACACAATTTCTAATGGGACATGGACAGACAGGACATTATATAACAAGATTTAAAATTCAAAAAAACAACAAATGTACCCTCGACTCACGGACAACACAAACGTTTTTACATATACTTTATGACAGTTCAACATTTAATCAAAAAAGATCAAATTTAATAATGAATATAATTTTAAAAGGAGGTAATTGGCCAGAACCACCTTATATGATATTACTTTAATATTTTATTTTATTATTATTATTTCTTTTATATTATATTTTAGTAGATAATTGATTAACGTATATATATTTATATATATATGAATACATTTTATTTTACAATATATATATTGTAAAATAAAATGTATTCAAACATAATCATACATGTAATATGCCATGTGGCAATGGAACGTGTGCCCAAATAAAATAACTCCTCATAAGTTTACTATGAGGAGAAAAAAAAAAGCTCCTTGATCTGGTGGTTCTCCTGCTTCTTTACAGATGTCCTATGATTGACACATTCTTCCGGGACGTAACCTCGTCCAATACTAGATCGTGTTGACATACAAGTCGCGGCTATATGTTTATGGACTGGTTAATGGCTATTAATATATAAAAAGCATTCTAGGCGCTACAATACTGGATTAAATTACTACTAATATATTAGTCAGGATGCCTACAAATAAATATTTCCTTTAAATGTCACATATCAGTGGCACATCAATAAATATTTTAAAATGTAAGAATGTAACATTACGAGGAAAGTCTCTAAATTTCTTCCTCATTGGAGAGTAGCTAATAAAGTTGGCCTCTAGTTACAGTGGGAGGGAGAGGGAAGATAAAAGGAGGGAGAGGAACAAACAGAGTGGCTCAAAGGAACGAGTCTGATAAGTGATCCGGCTCACTGAACCATTATAAACACCCATTTTTCATTCTCTCATCTCCCTAATTCATGGAGCTCAATAGCCATTAGGACTGAATAAGGTAGAAAATCCTATTCAAATACATATAAACCGTTTTTAAAAAACCTCGTGTCGTATCTCAATTCCTGACCATTTAAACAGACCCAATACCAGATTTAAGGATGTAAATTATATATATATATATATATATATATATATATATATATATATATATATAATATACCTACACTCACAAATTATTCTTCAAAGAAATAATCTCTCTCTCTCTCTCTCTCTCTCTCTCTCTCTCTCTCTCTCTCTCTCTCTCTCTCTCTCTCTCTCTCTCTCTCTCTCACTCTCACTCTCACTCTCACTCTCACTCTCACTCTCACTCTCACTCTCACTCTCACTCTCACTCTCACTCTCTCTCTCTCTCACGATTAACCACCAGTTTCTTTTGAAAAGGATTATTTCAATGGGAATTGGTGAGCAGGTAATTTATAGTGTGAATCAAGATCAACGAGAGTTACACATCTCCCAAACCACACATTAGCTTATCCTTACAAGTCATTTAATAGTTTCATTTTTAGTAGTGCTGTGTACAAATCTCAGAAATGTAAATTATTAATTCATTACTATTGTTAAATTTTTAAAAATTAATAATTTATACTAAACGCTGAAGACGATTGGAAGGAAGGTGTAGTGTGGCTAGTTATTTATGTGTTTAATAGCGTTGCTTGTTTAAAATAATGCACAGCATTGGTAATAATACTAGTGAATGCTTCGGGCCAATTAAAAGAAAAAACTTTTAAGGGGGGGGGTGCTAAAATAGGTAGGTATAAGCTCCCAAGTATATAATATTATGTAGTTACCAATGTTCTGGTGTGCGCGTTTGGCGGGAAAGGGTTTTTTATTGCTGTATGCCACATAATAATGATGAATACAATCTATGATTGAGAGTATAACACTGATTTGCAGAATTGCGGTGAAAGATTCATGAGAAATGGGCAAGTCATAATTCTTCGAGGTGCTACAATTATGGTGATTTATTATTATATTAAATCAATTCTCCCGGGTTCTATAGAGAGCTGCAAAGATAGCAGAGAAAATAGAAATATAAACATATTGTGTATAGTGAAAACTTGCAATAAATAATATACAAACACATTCAGTCTATATATTTTCCGAGTAAAGTCAGTTGCCTCAGGTATTTTATATTTCATTATAGCTTCCTGGGAACTACGAAGAACTGAATTACTAATGAAGAGTCTCAAACAATAAAAGTAAATTATTAACAACAAACAATCGTATTAAGTTTGCAAGCATAACATCACATGTTTTAATATGCAATTACCAAGTATATATATGAATGAATTTTAGGAGATTTCCCTTAAGGGAAATCAGCTATTGAGGTCGTACTCATGACGCGAGTTTCGAAAAATTTCTTCAAATGTCCATCGATCCAACCCAGGAGATGACGAAAATGAGGTCCGTTCAAAATTTGATATATATATACATATAATATATTAGCGCTCTAGCGGTCGCAATTTTTGTTTGATCGTTACCAAACACGGAATTTAATCGTTTTATGTAAAAAGGAAGATCAAGTTCGTTAATGGCTGGAATCAGACCAGTGGGTGGGGGGTTTAGAAGGGGTATTTTTGAAAATTCGAAATAGTTCCGTTGTTATGCGGCGGATCGTAAAATTGTATGGAAACAATCTTATTGCAAATTGAATTTACGATAAATATTGTTCTATACATTTATTCTGTATCTTGTATATTAACCGTGATATTTGCATTTGTATTGTGTGAGTGGTCGGCATAAGTCGGCCATATTCGGGACCCGCCGAAAGCTGGTTCGCCCGTTTCCGTAACTGTTCGTCCCTCTTGAATTGGTTTAGAGATTCGTTGCTACTGCCGTTATTAGTAGGCAGATTTTTCTATTGTAAAATTTCACGTGGGAAATCTGCTTAGTTTACGCAGCCCCTGCATGACGGACTTTTTATTTTCGAATTGTAGCCAACGTGAGATTTCAATGACGGTTATTGAAATTTTTATCGTGAGAATAATCTCAATAGCTGATCTCCATTAAGAAAAATCAGCTAATAAAACCGGATTTAAATAGCGAAATATGGACTTAATAGAAACATAGATCTTCTATTTACTTGATTTCCCCTTTGCAAAGAAGTCCCGCTTGTATAATATTTAGTGGTTTTAATGTTTGATTAAAATTAATAAAAAGTATATGTATAAACACTGTTTAGTATTTATGCTCCTTGGAATGGTGATACATTTTGGCACTCCTATCAATGGAAAACCATATCCCTTTCAATCGCGAGTAGGAGTTCGAGCTGAAGGCTGATTTGGTGCATCTTGGCGAAGCCTAGGTGAGATAGAAGCAGGGCAATGGGGCTGGAAGTGCAACAGTGCACAGTCTTCCCAATCCAGCAACCACGGTGAAACAACTACTAGCTAGCTTATTATTCAGTAGATTTTCGCGAAAATTGGTACACATATTCCTCATATAAAACTATTAGCGAATTTAATATGTATTGCGTGAACAACAAAATGGTGGGAACAAACTGGCTACGTATTATTGGTAAAAATACTAGAGCCCTTATAATTTAACGATTTTAAACGAAAGTAGGCTCCAAAATATCTTTAAACAAGGCTAGTTACAACTTTAATATGCATTACTTGAAAACACGAAGGCGAAAAAAAAGGGGCTTATTATTCAATTTATGCTCCCATTTTCGTTGTGTGTTCCTGAAAAGAAGCATTTTTTTTAAAAATGAAAATAATGTAACTAATAAAGTCCAAAATACTCACAGCTATTGTTTTTTACCTAGTCTATAAGATATGACCAGAACAAACTCTAAAAATTTTATGTAGGCATGCAGGGGTGATTTCCACAGTCCATAGCGGCTTCATCCACAGGATTTCTCTAACTCTGTGATGTTCAACCCTTTGCTGCTTGCCTGCATATTGGGCACTGTAGAGTATTGGTTCCAGTTAAGGAAGACAAAACTTTAACATTTATCATAGGCCAACAGTATGTTAAACTTTATTCCTACAAGTCCCTTTCTATATTGTTTTCATAATTAGAGATTTTATATATTGCTTTTTTAAAGTAATAACTCCTTTTGTTTCCTTAATAAATTAAAGTCTTATAGGACGACAACAGTGGGCGAAACACGGCAGAGGGCCCATTGTTATCTTTTAAAAGTCTTAGAGGAACAAGCGAGGAAAGAAAAACACAGCTAATCTTAGATTCTTGCTCTTCCCAGCCCAGTTCAGAGTGCCCACAGGAGCCATCAAAACTCCACTTGTATATCAAATTATATTCTCCTCGCCACCCAATGTTTCAACAATTCTACCAGCGGTGAGGTTCAATAAATCTTGTAGTGGAACAGATTCATGTTGAAACGATGCTTTTTGTCTAGGTCTTTTGTTTGACTGCAATACATTTTCTGTAACCAGGGTAATATGCACCTTCGTTTTTTTGCAGGGATACGTACCAAATTGTAAGAGCTCTTTGTTAAATTAACATTTAGAAAATTAGAATAAAAAACAATCAAACCTAAACTGATATCGTTTTCCAGTAGAAATGACATGCATAGAAACTATTCACTTCACTAGAGCAACTAAGCATTGACATTACTGTCATTCAACTGATGCATTTGAAAGGGAATTTGTAACCAAAGGGTTACCTGTTGGCAGGTAAAACAAGGCATAACAGGAGATCAAGGTCCCACGCCCTCCAGCCGAAACGTGCTGCGACAGTGGGATTTTCCAAGAAATTCCTCGGTTATTACTCAGATTGGAACTGGCTTCATATGAATGTTCCAACAAACTGTAATATGCTATAGACTGGTATAAGTCAGTTGGTGGCGGAAATAATCAAAGGCTTCCTAAATATTAATGATTTAAGAAACAAAAATCTCTATTTATATCTCTCTCATTCCTGCTGAAATCAATATACAGCATTTGTTATGGTGTCATTAGATGCTGCATTTAATGTAGTTTTTAGGTGAAATAAATCATATAAATGGGAAATAATCTTGGTATTAAGAAGAACTTGTACATGTACAATGTAAATCTATGCCTCATCAGAGAAGTAATAGGCATTGAATCTTTGAAAAATCACAGCGACTAAACGAACCCCTAAAATTCAAAAAGTATATGAGTAGTAGGCATCCTATAGATATATAGATGAGATTTTCGACTTTTTGCACCATGATGGATGGAGTGGGAACACAGTGCAACGTTTGGTGTCCCCTTGGAACGAAGACTCCAAGTTCCGATCTTAGCTAGCAACGATTGCAAGTACTTCCCTCACAGACGAAGCACGCACATGTATTCTATGTACAGCACAAGTCCCCAGCCCAGCACAAGTAAATTTTTGTTTTTGAATATTAACTTACAGTCCACTAAACACCAAACAATGCACTTTCATAAATGAATGCCAGGCAAATTACATAATTACACATAAATTGCAAAAAACAAAAAAAAAATGAAAAATGGAAATCCTTCTACGTTCAAAATTATTTCTAGGTCTGTTATTTTCAAAATCAATAAGAGAGGTAATAACAACATGAATATGGAATTAAAATAAAATAAAAAGAATTACGACGGTTATAAAATACATGACGAATAAAATATTATCAATCAGTATAAATGATTGACATTTGAAGATATTCAAGAAATGCATATATATCATTGTTAATTTATATCTGTCATTGCCTCAGAGTACTTTGAAAAGATCACTTCCTTGATTTTCTTAGAAAATAAAATAATGGTATTTGGTCCTAATTGGGTTATATACAATACATTACCAAAATAAATTATGAACGCTTTGGAAACCGTCTAAATTACATGAAGTGCATTGACTATAAGGGTCAATTAATAAAATAATTTTAATCTGTAATTACTTAAAGCTTTTAAGTGAAATATTGTTTTGTTGGTAATTGGGGATAATTGGGAACCGTAGGTATTCTTGAGTGGATGCTGCTTTCATGTCGGATTATGGACAAAAATTAGAATTGAACTTTTTTCAGGTAAAGCTACAACAATGTCCATAAAGTATGTTTACGTTTTCAGAGATATAACATTAAAATACCTTGTAGATGAAAGAATGACATTTAAAATTGGGTATTTCATGTATACCGCTTACTCTTGAGGAGAATTTATCCTAGAAACAATACGTTTTTCAGCCAAATGGAGTTCACTGAATACAATACCTGGTTTCAGTAAAAGGTGTGTACCTGAATGCAATCCCGACCCTAATTGCCTTAGTTGCATAAACAGGTTGCTTATTTATATGACTGTAATTATTACAGACTGCCTCATCGGTTAGACATTAATTTGTTATTTGGCTATTATTATACGAAAAATAGGCGGTAGTGTGGAGTACTGTGGTACATTGTTTCGAAGTTTCCCCTAACGAAAAAGAACTGGGATAAAATCATTTCAAATCAACCAAAGGCGAAAGTGGTTCACCCGGTTAAAAATTTCTCGATGACCGCATTAAATAAATATTATATTACTTAATCATTTCCATAAAGTGTGGGTATATTACAGGGACAACTATTAGAAGATTTTTTTTGTTCTGTGTGAGTAGCAATCTGTTTTCCCTGAGAATTTACTGGGTGGCTTTTGTTCACTTGGCAATAGGGGCCCCCTTTCAAAGCGGCCAGAGATAAGGTCGTTTTAAAGGCAACAATAGCCAGTATAAAATAGAAGTTTTGCGATTACATTTTCAAATTTTCAACTGCTTTATATAGGAAAAGCTGATAGTGGCTAATTGTAGCTGTTAATTTTCATTGATAAAAGGATTTATATCGAGAGGGGTATCAAAAATTGCTGTCCGATTTTTTATGCCTAGAGTACACTGGATAAACTTATATTCAACTTACTTAGAAAGACAAAGAAAAACAAGTTGATATTAATGATTTTCTATTATCTCATTTGTTTTGTATAATTTCAATATAATAATAAATTAATTCTGAGCCCTTTATTTACTTACACCTTGATGAATTACATTTACAAACAAAAATTTAATAGAAGGTACAAAAGGAAAACTATGTAAGGGTATATTTGAGCCTGGCCTGAAAAAAGGAAAAGCACCAAGAACCGAATGCTGTGTATTTCACACTTCACTGGCTCTCAAAGCTGACAGGTCCATATTCTCAGAGGCGGAGTCCTTCCAAGAAACCAACAAATTTCTATTCAGTTGAAATACTTTTGTTATGTAAAAGCTAAATATTTTAAAGCTAGTTTGGAACAAAGTAGCAGGAAGAGCACGTTCACAAGGCTAATGTGCAAAAGCTAAACTATTCATAATATTTCATCCATAGTTTACTACAATCACGACTATATCTTGTGTTAGCAGAGATGATCAGAGGTTTGATCTTGAAAATCCGAAGTCCTGATTAATATTTCTATTTAATAGTAATAATAATAATAATTATTATTATTATTATTTATTAACGTCCACTTTTTGCAACTCAGGCTAATTGGGTCGGGTTATCTACAGGTCTAGCAAGGGTGGGATTTTAGGATGTTGTTTAATGAATTTCGTCACTAAATAATTTCCTTTGCCCAGGCGAGAATCGAACTCGCCACTCTAGGTTTGCCATGTGAGATAAAGGTCAACGCTTTAACTCGCATGGCTAACCTGAGCCCCAAATAGTAATAATGGGACAAATAAACATGTTGTGGTTTTTCATGTGGATTAATGAAAATTAGATTATTGGAAATATTACTCAGGCAACTCCCATCTGCCGGGGGTAAATTATTGTAAATTATAATAGGAAATTTTGCACGAGATCGTGAAGAAATCAAGAAAATTCAGAACAGAGGTTATAGAAGATATTATATAATTTCATGAAATTTATATATTTATATATATATATATATATATATATATATATATATATATATATATATATATAAATATATTAATTTCAGGTAAAAAAGTCACTTTGGCTTCGTCTTGTTCTTAGTTTTTTTTCAAGGACGTAAGCCAAGCCACCAGTTGTCATAAACAGTTGTGACGTACACTCTTATTTCTTCGAATGTTTTTCAGGGGTTTTGACAACTACTTTTTCCTCGCCTGAATATCATCTGAAAAATATTTTAATAAACCTCTTGCATCAGTTTTGAGGATGGATGTGTGGAACTGCAGTTCATTTGATTGTTAGAGTTTGTTCGAATCGGGGATGCAAAGTCTTCCGAATCAACTTAGTCTCCTTGGATGGAAAAGTGAGAACTACTTTCGGAACATTTTCCATAGCCCACTCAAAAAGATCTCTTGGAGTTTGGGTCTACTTTTCGTATAGCCTTTGCAAACCTGCACCAGCTTCCAGTCTCTTAATTGAACAGCCTATGTCATCACAAGGACCTTTCCCATGTGCTGAAAAGTGCCACCCACAGACGAGCTTCTATATCGAAATCTTCCTGGTGGAGCTAATGGTTCAAGAAGTTTTTCTTATTTTTACATTGTGCAGCGGAAAAGAAATTCAATTTTTTTGGAAGCTTTTGGAACTTTTTTGTAAGGTAGTGGATAAGCTTCATTAGAATGGTATAAACAGCAATTGTGTTATACTCTAGGCAATCAGAAATAACAACGAGGCTAACGCCTTCAATTTTACCATCCTGCATATAATAAATAACAAAAGGATGAATAGCAACCTTCTAGTTTGTCCAATGGTAGCACTATGCTTCGATCTGCAAAACTGTACTATAATTTCCACAAAAGTCACATGTAGCAGCTATTTCTGACTCCTTAGGATTTCCGTTAGGGTTGTTAGGATTTGCTTGTTGCTTTTCAATCAAATCATTTCGGACCAAAGCGGACATGTTGCTGCAGAATAAATTTATAAATATACCTGAGGTTCTCTAAGATCTCTAGGTTGCAGTGGTCAACTGACATCCACTGGTGGAACCTAACTCTTTCAATCAAGTTTCTTCAAAAGTAGTTTCTAGAATACTAACTATAGCCGTTTCTCTCGTACAATGCCCATGTTGCAATCTATTGTTGATAGATGATTCAGAAAAAACTCATATGTTTTTAACTTTAAAAACATATTCCTTGTTTGTCCCAAGAACAAGTCGAGGTTATACTCAAGAGCACCATTAACCTATTATTGGAATTTCAAATTTTATTTTATTTTTTTTATTATGTAAGTTGATTCATTGGATTTGGACGAGGTAAGATAGCCATTAATCAGACATTTTGTGTTTCATTAAGAATTTATTCCACACTTTCCTTTTCAAACTGTTATTGAATCACATGGTTAGTTTAAAATATGAGATTTAGCTCGCCTGAAACAGTGCCTAATCATGAAGGAAATCTATCATCAATATACATATATATATTGGAATGCTTTGATGGAGTTCTTTATTTGAAAATTTAATCCCATGTATTTAGGTTTGATATGCAAGTTTATTAATATTTATATTGTGACAATAATAAAAATATTCTATTAAAAAATAGCATTGCTACTTATAATCGTTGCTAGTTAATGTACACGTTTATTAAACTAATAAATTTAACTAAAGAAGAAAATTAAATTTTCAACGTTTATGTAAATTATAAAGTCTTAAATAACAACTGCATAGGAAACAAATGTAATGTTGCGCGAAGGCAGACTTGAAAATTGGAGTTATTATTATGGTCATGAAGTGCGGTTTAGGAAAAGTTTTCTTTTGTTGGGGGCTTTCTAAGGAGGAATTTAATGACAATAATGAGAAGAGCAGCAAGGAAAATATTTTCCTTCGAAGAGGAAGTTCCAAACAAAATGCCCAGAGTGAGCTGCTGGTGGTGGTAATGAACCACCTTTCCCCCATATTTCATGGTCCCGCTCCAGGCCGAGAAGTTAGGGACTTAAAACTCCTTCCAGGGCGCCGACAGCCAGCCCCTTCTCACCATGCCACTTTTTTCTTTAAATTTCCTCTCCTAAATTTAATGCCCTGGTTATGGGGCAAGTTTTATGGCTTGGTCTCTTATTCGAAAGAGAGAGAGAGAGAGAGAGAGAGAGAGAGAGAGAGAGAGAGAGAGAGAGAGAGAGAGAGAGAGAGAGAGAGAGAGAGAGGAGGAGGCACCCGGGGAAGGTCGGAGGGTATTAGGGTGTTATAGTCGAACATCTGAAGGGTATAAATGCTAATACCTCGGCAAGATGAGGGTTAAAGCAGCTCAAAGGCTATGACCTCATGGGCGTGGGTCATTTTTCTCTCGGCTCTCGTGAAAAATTACTTTCCTCCAGGAGAAAAATGATTCCGCCCTCAATATGATCAATCATCCTTTTGGGGGAGCCTTTACATCTTGCTACACTCGTTCAAATTACAGTCCCTTCTCAGATATCCCTTCTCCTTCCTTATTCTTCTCACACTACACCTACCACCATTTCCCAAACTTTTCACCTTTCATAAAAGTCATGTATTGATTACACTTCAAACAATCGTTTTACATAATTCAAAATTTGAATTATTGGTACATGTAGTTTAGTCTTGAAGTAGTATTTTTTTAACTTAAATAAAAAGATAAAGTTGTGCATTGATGTTCTCGGAAACAAGGAAGACTAGTTCACACATCGAATAATACAACTTTCCAATAGCAAACACATAATTTGTTATTGAAGTAAACCTGAATAGCTACTTACTATGATTCAAGTTCGGAAACTAACCAAGTTTTTTTTTTATTTTATATTGAAATTAGTAACAAAGGTTTTGTTATCAATGCAAATAACTATTGCCCCATCGAGTTGAGGTGTAAATGATAGGATTGTAAATCTCAACAGTGGACACATTCAGAATGCTGGTGTAGGAGGAAAGAACAGTACGTCACAGAGGGGCAGCGTTTTCTGGAGTGAGCTACACATGTCTTCCTGTTATATTTTACTCTTCTTATCCTGTTAGGAGAGAAAAGAGTTCATAAAATTTATATCTTGGCCTAAAACATTTAGCGATAGGATACAGTGAAGGGAAAGAAACATATGAACTCAATTAATATCGGAATTTGAGCGTAGTGTTTGGAATAACAATTATAGTGCAATGCTCTATTTACAAGATCGATTCCTTGATCCGACACATAAGAATAAATATACAACGCTGTATTGCACATGTTATCCTTCCTGAGCTTCATGAATAATTAAATAATGCAATGCTAACACAAAAAATGTCCGTAGATAAACAAAACCCAATCCTTATAATGAACAAGTCTGGTTATTGATTTCTTTGTTTGGCATACCTGTGAGTGAAATCCATATATCATGTAAATGCCCATAACTTACAACATACAGGGAGTCTTAAAGAGGCAGCAGTCGACATTTTTCAAAGAGATTTAATGTATTCCAAGAAATGAGGTGCACACTGAATGGGGGAAATCATTGTTAGGAAATACACAAGACATTCAAACGCCTTGATTAATTCGCTATTCACTTTGTTGATAATAATAGTGTTCTGTTAGTACGAGCCAAGCATTGCAAACACACTCAATTCAGAAGGTATTTAATTCCCATGAAATTGAAAGACATGTCAATCAAGAAGGGAACACAACCAATATACTGTTCTTTGAATAGGAAAATCCAATCTATATACGCTATAATGAGGCTATACATTGCATACAAATTTAAAGTTTTACATTGTTTAAACCCCGAGGAATGACTTCTTGGTTTGCAAAGTTTGGAAAAGAGAGGAAAAGATGAATGGAAGCAAATACAAGTTCGTCTCTGTCGAAAATAACTTCCTTTCAAAAATATAGATCAACTCCAAACTGAAGTTGAACTATTGAAATGCTAATTCCAGCATCTACATACTCCACGGAATCGTCGCTTATCTGCTCTTCAAACAGATACAGAATAGGAACCTGATACCTGAGAACTGTTGCAATTCCAATATCAGGTAGAAGGATTTGCGTTTAAAACATGATAAATTACTTCCTGGTGTTTATTTTCTGCTATTGAAAAGACTAAAGTGATGATGGCATGAAAGTATGACCCTTATATTTTAAGGAAATACTATTCTCATCTGGTTAGCTATGGGAGTTAAGGCGTTGACCTGAAAGCACTAGGTGAGTTCGATTCCCTCGAGGGGAATTTATTTATTAAAATGAAACCCTTATTCCTACCCTGGGCAAATAACCCGCCCCAATTAACCATAGCAACATACAGTTGGCATTAATAAATTACATTTTACTTTCATTCATTACTGGCCGTTATGAATTGGGATATGAAACCAATGTCCGATGTTTGTTCTATCCAGTACACCAATGATTGAAATAAATTGCCCCTCGCTTCCTCCCCCCAGGATTGATTATTTCTATCATAAATGAGCCAGTTGGTCATTTTCTGTAATTTTTATGTCGATTTTTATGGAATAAAAAATTAGTCATCAGCGTCAATTACCCTCTAAAATAGAATAAAAATATAAGATTGAAAACCTGGTTGCATAGTTATATTTTTGTCTTTAGTTCATGTCATTAAATAAAGTCTTGAACTCTTTTTGGCAGATTATTAATAAGAACAGATTATTTAGTAATGCAGGAAAATGAAGTTTTTATTTATTGATAATGAAGGGGTTTTTCTTATAGTAGGTATCCTTCATACTTACCTACTAACTATGCCCCCTTGAAAAACAATAATTAAATAGAAATGTTTTGAATAGCTATGGCTAAAAGAACAACTTATATTAACCCCTAAATGTCTTCTTAAAAAAAATGTTTCACTCAGTGCTGAATTTGAATACAAAAACTCTTAAATAATAGTCATATTACTAAAGATTTTTATTTATTTATGGACATCACATCAAAGGTGATGTGACCTTTAAAAAGTCAAAAATTATACAATGTCAAATAACAAAAGTAGAATTAAAAAGTAGAAAAATTTTATAAATGAACATAGTACTAAAATCAAGTAATCACAAAAATAGACAGCTGTCAATACTACATCAGGTTTACTCAGAGAAAATAAAAAATGAGAAAAAATAAGGCAAGAAAAAAAATTGGAGATGAGCATAGTTGGTGAATGATTAATAGGCATTAAATGGCTGAAAATGCTACTTTTGCTAATGTTTGTCGTAATGTCTTCCTTTAGGGTAGCTGTTTACACACACACTCGCGCGCGTAATTGTCAATTAATGCATGTAAATTAAAATCTAGTTGTACACCACAGATCTGTTTTAGTGTGTGAGAATATTTTGTTAATGTATGGGTTACCTTCTGTCAATAGTTCTTATAAGTCAAAGGGGAAGTCCTGAAGGGGTTTGTGGCATTCTGCCAGTATATGCCTCACCGCCAAGTGAATGTTACAAGTTGTGCAACTGAGCGTGACAGTCATTTTCATTAAGTATGGGTATATTCATTTGGTGTGGCCGATTCTAAATCTCGAGAAAACTACTTCTTCTCTTCTAGAGTTTTTGAAACTTTATGGCTTCATGACAACAGTGTTCTTAATAGTTGGTAGTTTGTTGTCAGTGCTCGTGTTGGTCCAGACAGTTTGCCATATATGTAAGATGAGGTGTCATATAATATCTTCATGTAGTACATCTACTTTTTCATATTCAAGTCTTTCAGCTGTTTCATTTTTGCCTCTGTCCACAGTTTGACTTAGTCCTACGTAAAATAAACATACAAACTGGAGGATGAGTGATACAGATCATTAAGCTGTAGGATTACAGCTTAATTTTTATAAAGTCAATAAAGTGTGAAATTCAACCTGGAAACATTATATTGACTGAGCCTGAATGATAACGTGCTTATCATCATAGTGGTTCTTGTTTTTAAAGTAACATATTGTAAGGAAAATGCGTTATTATAGCTTTGTAGATAAAAAGCGCATGAATGTTGTATGTTCAAAGAAAGGTTCTCATGGTTATGGAGGTCTTGAAGGACTGTTTAACGACGCGGAAGGGAGGTTTCTACTACTGTCATGCAGTTTTTTATCGCCTCCTTTTACGGTTATGCCATAGGTGAGGTTAAACCTCTAGGGCAGCATGAGTACATCTCGGGGACAGGCTCTTTCCCTCCCAACGGATATTCCTATCCCAAGGGATCTCTCTATCTTTAAGCTTCTTTTTTCTTTTTTTTTGTAGCTAGTAAATGTTTATCTTTAGGGTCCCTCCAAGGTTATGTACTTTTAAACAATTGATTTCAACCAGTTATCCCACCAATTCTTTTCTAATAACAGAAATCCGGCATATTTTTTTTGTAATCATTGTGAGTGCAGGAGGCATAAATGAATAAGTTTTATTACTGTGCTCAACGAAAAGAAATTAGTTTCCACAGCAGTCTGCGTTTCTGGTCGGTTTCAGGTGACGAATTAAAATTATCCATTTTTCAAAGAGATGTGCTGGACGGTGGAAGGTATACATCTTGACGAAACACAAATGCAGGCCTTCATTCCACAAACAATAAATATATATATATATATATATCTATATATATATATATATATATATATATATATATATGTATATATATATATATTTATATATATATATATATATATATATATATATGTATATATATATATATATATATATATATATATGTATATTTATATATATCAGACACAGAGCGCATTCAGGGCAAGAGCTGAGAATGGATCATCAACAAAGCATTAGCGAGAGAAAAAAATAAAGGAATATAATATTAATGATAGATTTTCCAAAACATTGCCACATGTTTTAAACCATTATATATAGATATATATATATATATAAATATATATATATATATATATATATATATATCTATATGACACAGAGCGCATTCGGGGCAAGAGCTGAGAATGGATCATCAACAAAGCATTAGCGAGAGAAAAAAATAAAGGAATATAATATTAATGATAGATTTTCCAAAACATTGCCTCATGTTTTAAACCACTATATATATATATATATATATATATATATCCCAATCATAATAAATCATATCTAGAATACAAAGTTATATCGTTCACATTTAATAATTAATGTTAATTGGTAAAACAAAAAGAGTGGGAAGGAGGTCATCGTTTACTGATATGAATCCAGGGCATATCCTGGAATGGAGATTTTGTTGGTTACATATTCCTGTTATGCTTTTGCTGTACTAAAATAGTTGAAACAATATTGAGTAGGAGATTTTAGAGCGATATCATTTCTTCTATCTACTTTAGTTCACTGTTAGAAGGGTTTCTCCTTTGCTGACTCGCAGGGGCTTGCCAAAATTTGTGGTCTTGTATGAATTGTAAAGGCCGGTTTACGCATGGTTCAGTGTCCAATAACAGCAGTTTGTTGTGTATAACAGCGATGGTATGGTAAACAGTGTAGTAGCTAGTTTCTGTACAACAGCGATGGTCTGATCACCACTGTTGTGGTGCAGTGAATGGTATATTGAACAAATATTTCATTATGATTATGGAGTTAGTTAAGAAAGGTTACTTGTTAAAGTAACACGCAGATTTCTCTCTGATAAAGGTGATAGAATATGTTGAAGGACATTTTTTCCTCAGTGCTGTTCACACGTGATGAGGCTTACTTCAGAAACGACGCTCCTAACATGTAAAACCTCCAGATTTGTTTGATGTACAACATCCTCAGGCATGGCCTGCCCGGATCAAGCGGTTTGGCATGTTCCGTTCGGCGACTTGTCTATCTGCTAAATCCCAAGATTAATATAATACTTTCCTGATTGGTACCAGACGCTGAGGAACTCCCAACCTCTATTGGAATAAATGTCGAAGCATGGACTTCATATGACGCTCTCAAAAAGCAGTTTAATGAATATTGTTAACTAAGAAAATATATTGTATCACAGGAATGTTTTCTTAAAATGAGATCAACAAACTGATGAGAGAGCAGATAGGTTTAACACGTCGAAGAGATGCGAGTGGTCTTGTCGTGATTGTGGGAGTAGAAAATATGAGGATATGATACTGCTTACGCTTGATGCAGGTATTCGGGATCAGCAGCTGTCAAGACATCGTCAGGTTCAGGAAGGCCTGACCCTTGCTAAAGCCAAAGAGGTGGTTAGACAGACCTTTCATTGGATGTATTCATGCACGGGGTAAAACCTGTTTTTGATGTAGCCTTAAGAACGATTTTTCTGTGGCTCAAAACGGGATTTAAGAAAATAGAGTCAGCTTTTCTAACTGTCCAAGATTACCGCTTTAGGTCAATTGCAATTGGAGAAAGCTTTGCTAGAGGTATTGCAGTTTACCCTGTTACTACCCAACTGTTCAAGAAGGAGGGTCATGAGAAATCTGCTATAAAGTATGAGCTGCTCTATGAGACAAAAAAAGGCAAGACCCTGAGCATAGCGGAAAACCTGTACATAAAACTGGATAGGATGAAGAAAGGAGACTTCCATATTAATAAGACGGGAGAAGGAACCAGGTTGAAGCATGTCTCGGAAGGCTCTCTCATTGCTCTCCGGTCCCGAGGCCTTAGTCACAGGGAATCCTTCGTTCCTGTCACATCATTGTGAAGAGGCTAGGCATTGTCTCGCTTCTCTATTTTTCTTCTTTTACGTTTTTTATACATATATATATATATATATATATATATATATATATATATATATATATATATATATATATGTATTACTCCTTGTAGCTCCTCCGGTGGTTGTTCCTTCATTTTTGGTTTTTAAAAAAAAATTAATTGGACTATTCGCTTTTTACTATTTATTCTATTTTATACTTCTAAACTGTAAATATTATTTTTTTATTATTTATTTATTTTAACTATTTATTGAAATTGTGTATATATTCTACTGGTAAGTTTTTAATTTTAATTTTAATCTGTAAAAATAGTTTTCTTATTTCTGTAAATATTCACTGGGACACTAATTTATATTCTTAAAGTTTTATGTTTTAACTCTAATTCTTGACCATCAATATGTACATATATTTCTTATTTAATTATTAAATGACATCTTATACAACGTTTTTTTATGGTAAATGTTTGCCAGCAGGGCAATGATGATGGAGCGTATGCTCTGGAAGCGCTCTGGAATAAACATCAGTGAAGGAACGAGGCATTTTTTTTTTACCTGAGATAAAAAATGTTTCACTATCCAGCACCTCATTGGTTATAATTCTGTAAGCTTTGAGATAGATACAGGTGTCGTTGTATTGGTTACTAGGATGCCGAACACCCTGGATTAGAAATGAGACCCACTAAAATTCGAATGAATGATAACAATAAGCTGAATGTAGTAGGGGTTGAGAAAAGGGGAATATCGCATTCCTTATATCCTGTATTCTGGGGAATAAAAATTCTATTTGTCTGATCTCATGCAAAAATTCCGAATGAGAGTGGTAATGCATCATTTTGTTAATCACATAACAAATAACCTTCCTGGACCCAAACATTTATGGGAGCGGAGAGGGGGTTAAATTTTCTATTCTATAAAATAATATAATATTCTATAATATTCTACACGGACATAAGTATAAACCAAATGTCTTTCCAACACCCCAGAGTAAAAGAAACCCCATTCATCTATCTCTTTAACAGGCTCCTATTTGTTCCGATGGACGATGAAAATTACCAGAAAGAATTATGCCATATATACCACTTAGGAGAACGGAATGGCCACAGTCGGGAATTTATAAGAAAATTATATGACAGGAGGGTTTCTAAAAAATTGATGAGGGAGACTTTTAGGGGTGGTGGGGAAGAGGTTAAACCCTGGGGAATATTGTCATATTTGGGCCGGGTATCTGAAATCCTGGGAAGGAAACTAAACAGGCAGGGCATTAGAATAGCCTACAGAAAGAGGGCGTCACTTCAGAATTTTGTCTCTAAATTCAAGTATGCTACTCCTCTAGGAGACAGATCAGGGGTGTACATGATGAAGTGTGGGATGAGTGAAGCCAGCTACGTTGGGAGGACAGAGAGGAAGTTACGGATCAGGGCTAAGGAACACATGAGAGCAGGCTCAGAGTTTTATGCACACTGTAAGGAGCACAACCACCATGCTGGAGACCACCAGATAAAATTAATCCATAGTGACGTTAGGGGTTATCTGTTGGATATGGTGGAGGCTATTGAAATAAAACTTGAAAAAGCCATAAATAAAGGCAATGTAAATGTGCAGACTGACAAAAACGCGTCTCTCATGTCCAGACTTGTCTCTGCCCCTTCCCTAGCGGCTTGGAAAGATCCCCTTGGCCTCAGTGCATCGGCAGGGTTTAGCCTTGTAGCAAGTCTATAGGATCGCCCTACGCTCTGACGGTAATTTTGCTTATAATATTATTTTAATGTTTAAATAGTAATTATTAATTTGTTATATTTTAATTGTAATTGTGTTTTTGAATATAGGTGTTATTATTGTAAAAAAATTGTATAATGTTATAGACTGTTTTTATATGACCAACTATGTAAAACATTTTAAGAACTGATTTTTAGACTCCTTAATTATGGTTTTACATTGTTTTGTAGCTCTGAGGATGGGGATTTAGTCCCCAAAAGCGCTCAGCGTTTATAAGAAATAAAATTGTGAGGAGCCATAAAAAAGTTTTGTGATTAACTATTAATCACCCTCACCACCAGCTAAAAATAAATATGAGCATCATTTTGTCCTCATAATGATCAATATGGCCTGACTGAGTACTTGGTCCTGCTGGAATCTATTATTTTAATGTTACTATTTACACTAAAACCTTCAAAGGAGTTTGATGTAGAAATGGATATTCCTCTAAATAAAATGCCTAATAATTTTAACTTTAATGAATTGAAGGAATGAAACTACGAATTCACGATGCTTTGGCTCAGTTAGAGTTGCCCTAATGTTTAGTATGGAATTTATTAAAATTTTATTTTCACTAGTCCCGAATATAGTTTCAAAAATATGATTCAATAAAAGAAAAATTAAATTGATAGCGGCAAATACATTTCCGGAATGGCATGACTAGCTCATAAAAAGTAATTGCTATGCTTCAAAGGAACGTGACTCACGGAGATTTTATGTATTTTGAGTTTTTGAATAAATGAATGAATATTGATGAATATACGGTAGTTTGAATAGTTAAATAATGACTAATAGCTATAGGAAGTGTGTAAGAATTGTGTTGTTGGATAGAGTTAATGAGAAGCGCTGCTAGGGAGAGCCCTCGCTAACGACGTTAGCCCGTAGCTCGCTAACTTGCTTACCGCTGATGGACAAGTTTATTACAAACTCCTCACCTCTTAACTTGTTTATACTTTCTTTTTACCCTTACTTTACAACCGCTACTCCCAAATGGATTCCTGTAATTAAAACTAGAATAAGACCCTTAATTGTGTTTTAGTGCAGTTTCTAACATGATGCTCGGGAAAGTTTATTAATCTTGCAGTCATGAGTAAAATTCTTATTACGTAGAATGTTTGGAGAACTCGGTTGTTGTTTTTTTAAACAGAATAAAAATGAATGAACAATTTACCACATTCATGTGAATTCAAGGATGAGAGTACAGTTGAAAAACGTCATACTAATTAAATTTATAAAAATAAAAAGAAGTGTATTTTTGCCTTCTCGTAAAAGGCCAATAATAAAAGTAGATGTTAAAAAATTATGATGATTTTTGTCTGACGAACAATTCATATATAATTATCCATTAATTCAAAAAGATTTAGTAACAAAGGGATCACGAACTCTATATATAAAATACTGCCAGTATCTCACTTATTACCAAGTTTTCCCGAAAATAAATAACACAACATGGTTATAATGTATCATCGGCTTTAAAATATAGTTAAACAACAAATATACGGAGCTTTTTTTTTTAACTCCATGTCTAATTTTTGTTCATCTAGCTTTAAAAATACTGATTCTCTACCAGAGGGAGTCTTGTTTTTCCACATTGTTTACAATTAACAACAAAATTATATATATATATATATATGTCAGTTAAAGCTCTAGCGGTCGTAATTTTTGTTTAATCATAACAAAACTCGACATTTAATCATTTAATGTAAAAAGGAAGATCAAGTTCGTTAATAGTTAAAATCGGGCCAGTGGGAGGGGGGTTTAGAGGGAGGATTTCTGGAAATTCGAAATAACTCCGTTACTACACTTCGAATCGAAAAATTGTATAGAACCAATATTAGTGAAAATTAATTGACTATATATATTATTATATATATTTATTCTCTAGCTAAAATATTAACCGAGATATTTGCATTTTTCAGTTTTCAGCCTTCAGCAAACACCTATATACTCATGTTACATAAACAATTCTCTGTTATATAATCCACATTATTTCATGCTTAAATACCAAATATTGTTTTCAAAAGACCTTTCTTTATTATAGGAGATACATGTAAATATGTTCTGTTGACAAGGACCCCTCCCCCCTCCGCCTTAAGATCTTGGACTACTAAAACTTCATTGATTGGAATAAAAATTACTCTGATACATTATAAATTACAGTACTAGATGTACTAAATGGGTTTCAATAAAATTAATATATTTCATTGTGATATATTTCAGTAATTATTATTCTTTCTGGACCTGTTTGTTTACATTTCAGACGCTTCCCGCCGGGAGTTTATTAAAATTGACTGAAAGATTTCTTATTACCGTTTGTATTTGTTCACTTAAAATTGATGGTGGTGTTCTGTTAGCAGTATGTAGATTTATCTATTGTTAAACTTCACGAGGGAAATCCGCTTAGTTTATGCAGCCCTTGCGTGACGGACTTTTTTTGTCTTACCGTTACCAAACCCGATATATTAGCGCTTTATGTAAAACTAAAGATTGTGTTCGTTTGGCTTTCATTTTTCATTCATAAAAAAATAAAAATCAAGTTAACGGCTAAAATCGGACCGGGGGTGGGGAGGATAAGAGGAAGGAAATTCGAAAATTTGAAACTTCTCCGTTATTACAACTCATTGTATTGAAAATTGAAGTGCTTATCAATGTTGTTATATGCATTTTTTCTCTATCATGAATAACTGACCGAGACATTTGCACTTTTAGTTTTCAGTCTTCAGTAAACCCCTAGGCCTACAACACGTCATATTAACAATAAGCTGTTATACCATGAACCACTTTACTGGAACCTTAAATACCAAATATTGTTTTCATTCAACGTTTACTGTGGAGATACATGAAAATATGTTGTGTGATGATGTCACCATTTAAGATTTCCGTTCTTAAATAAAAAATATTTATTTGTTCTACACCATACACGATATTTAACTGTTTCGTTCAAAAGTAAATATCAGATTAGTTAAAGGTTGGAAACGGACCCGGAATAGGTGGAGGGGAAGAATGTTCAAAATATCTTCATTTTGAAGAGTTGTTGAGGCCCAACTCTTGAAGAGTTGGGTCTCAAGAAGGTTTTAGAAGAATCTTGTTAATCATTTGATGCTCTACAATTGTTATTCTGTACAAGAGAGATATTTACACTTTCTTGTTTTCAGCCTTCACTAAATTCATCTAATTTTGACTTTGAAATAGAAAATATATGGTGAGAAGTGAACAATGTGGGAAATCCGCTTAGTTTACGTAGCTTCTGCGTGACGGCTTTTTTATTTTTAGTACTTCTGGCTTCTTCTCATATTTCTTTTAGAGAAGACTGTAATTATTAGAGGCAAGAATTTTTTCCCAAAATCAATAAACTTATTTAGGATGTTTTCGTTTGTTCCTCTTAGTCTACTTTCCATCATGAAGTATGTGTGTAAATTTATACATATCTCCCATATCAACATTATTCATGTTTTCAGGATTTTATCTCCTCCGCTGTCTACTCGCCTCTCCTTCCACAAATTCGCGAATTCTCTTTGTGATCTTCTTAAAGTTACCTACCCCTTTTAAAGGTGTAGCTCGGTTCCCAGTAGAATACCTTGCTTCCACAACGAATACCTTTAAAACACATAAAAGTAACAATATTGCTTAAAGAAGATGGTCAGACCTCGTCGAAAACTTGCTAAGATAAAGAGGAAACCTTGGCAGGGGGAGAAATATCTAGGTGAATAGATCCTCAACCCCCAGCTGTACGGATTCAATCATAGTACATTATATTCTCGTTATTTTAGAAAATAAAATGAAACCATCAACTTCTGTTTGCATCAACATATAACGTATAAACTGACGTATGGTAAACATATTTCCAATTTATCGTACCTTAACCCTCGGGCGCGTCAAGAATATTCCGCCATCGGGCGCGTGTATCTCACAGATCATCCTCAACCGTTTTTACGGAAATACAATTTTTTAATATATATTTTGCACTAAAATGTTCAGCGTGTGATTAGAAACCATAACAGAGGAAGTATTTGTTTGAAAGAAGTAAATAATTTTTAAAGTTGACAAGTATTATAATATAAAGAAACGGTGGACGATAATTTTTAAAATATAATTAAAAAACACAAATATCAAAAGGAATTGTTTAAATTGCACATGCCTTAATTATACATATTTCAGTTTGTGAACAATATAAACAAATTATCTAAATATAACTTCAATCAAAAATAAGTAGCACGAAATCACTTTTAGATAAGACTTAATGAAAATCATCAACAAATTTTAAAAATACCAGTTTAATTGTTATTTCTTTTGCAGAGCTGCATTACAATTAGGACAAAGCATGGAACTATGTTGTTAACAAATTTTGTTTTTGCAAATCTCACAACAGTAATTAGTACACCTACATTTATTTTCAGTTTTGCTTGGTTCACATCATTTTCTTTTGTTTGTTGTAGCGGAGGGCCTTTTTTTATGCTGTTCTGTACTTGAGTTCAATGTATGGTCCAATGAGCTAGTGTACTCTTATGAGTCTCTGTAGTCTGTAAGTTTCGTCCTTAGTTCGGTTGGTAAACGTCTACTATTGTCACTGCGTCGTGCAATATATCCTTGTACAAGTTCTTTTGAAAGCTCATGTTTGAGAAAAATAATAGAATAATAGGTTTATATGATTCCATTTAATAAAGAGAAACTTAATTGATGTACATATTCATGAAATACAGATTTCAAAAAAACTTACGAGATCGGGCGCGTGGTATCTAGGAGATAAAATTTAATGACAGGTGAAACTCACGACTCCGTTAAACACAGTGACTCAACATACCTTGAGGGGGAGTTCTCTAAAACACATTACTCGAAGCACTACAACACCACTCTCTGCTAGGAGGTGTGACAAATATTTTTCTATAAACTGTGTATCTGAGAGATCACGCGCCCGACGGAGGGTTAATTATTTTTTTTTTTAAATACATGATGCTCTAGGGAAAGCTGGCCATCTCTCTGCAGATATCTTCCTACAGCTCCAGCCCACTATTCGGCAATGGAGTATTCTATATATATATATATATATATATATATATATATATATATATATATATATATATAGAAATGAATGTTTGTTTGTATGCCCTTTATAGAATCGTAAACGGCTGAACCGAATTTTATGAAACTTGGTATGTATATTACTACTAAAACAGGTTAGGTTTCTGGCTATATTAATATTCTCTGAGACGAACAGGAGTGGGGGTTATAAGGGAGGCCTGAAATTAAAAATAGCGATATTTCGTCTCCTATTGGTTTTTCGGCAAATATGCACATAACAAAAGTTGTTTATTTTGTTATTTAGAGTAACTTTTTTTATTACACTTCTGTCGTATACCAAAGTATAAATGAATTATACGCTAAAAACTCTAGTAGGAGTCAACAATTTTAGTAGCACCTATTAAAGTGTTTTTAATGTAGGCATATTATAATATGATTTGGTATTAACACCTCCCTGATTATAAGCTATATTATCATTTTTAAGAACGAATAGGAGATGGGGTTGTTAGGGAGACATGAAAAGAAAAATCGCCATATTTCGTTTGCTATTGTTTTTTTGGCGAACGTGCACATGACAAAAGATATGCAATCTATTCTATGATTATGAAAAATATAGTTAATACGATAATCTATGATTATGTTATATATAAAAAAATATACGTAGGAACCGGGTAATATAAAAATATTGTGTATTTTGTAGAATTAAGTACATAACAAATACTTTTATTATTAACATATCCCCAGCACGCCGGACTCAGGGGTAAATCCTAAGCATTGAGAAAATGTAAAAAATATTGTACAAAGTAAAGACCAAAAAAAATACCTGCATCATTCAGCCTCAAATGATTTCCCGGGCGAAGCCGGGCACCTTAGCTATTGATTTATGAAGTATTTATTAATATCCTTGACCTACTTGCTACTTTTCTGAAGAGCATACTGCTTCCGTACATTATAAAACAAATTCACTTCTAGTTGATCGTTTACAAAAAAAAAAAAAAAAAAAAAAAAGAAAGCTACCCATCTAAGCAATAAAAGTATAAATGTCAGAAACCATATTTGAATATTATATATTAATTAATTATTACGTACATTAACTAATTTGTTAAACATTGATATTGTTTCAGTCAAGAGTAATTCACGCAAGAAAATGCAATGGCCTCCCATAGCCTTTGCCATGTTTTCGTCCTACATAATGGCTAAGAAAGTTGAAAGCTTATCATGGCACTACAATAAATCACATATACTTTTTTTTAATTAAATTTTATACAAATTTAAAATATACTTCTAGATGAATTTCATTTTCCTTCCAACATAGTTTTGAGAATATAATTATAAATAGCACTTTCACTTTTAAATTTCAACACCTAAATTAAAGTTGGTGATAAATGTTGTCTGAAATTAATAATGAAGCATTTGAGTACGTAAATAATAAACGGGCAGGTATGTAAGGGATTTCTGATTCTCTAAACGTGAGTGGCCATAGGAGGAATTTAATATCGCCAGGGGAAAATGTTCTAATAGAAATTGAGGATTCTATAGACCCTGGGCGCTGCCAAAAAGAATTTCACCTCAAAGGCCCCTTCTTCTCCAGACATTTATTTATCTTTTTAGGTACGTAACTACACCAACTTCCGTAAATGGATGTTTTCTGCTAGTATACCACCGTAAAATGTTAAAAATTCACATGCAATGTATGGCTGTTTATTTTAGTTCTTCGAATTTCTTCGTTTTTACAAAATTTATTTTGTTACTTTTTGTGGAAGAGGGACATTTTCACTAAGCATTTGCACATACCTTCGTAAGGCCAATAATTCTGAGATCAGCTTTTAAAAATGAAAATCTTTTAATACATTATGACATTAGTGATCAAAATTATTTCCAAAATTAACAATAATTTTGCGTTATTCCTTACAAAATTATTATAACACAATTTCACTACAGATGAAAATTTGATAAACTATCAGTCTGTAAGTGGCTTAATAATTGTGATTGTGATATATTATTTTACAAGCCATACGCTCCAACTTTGACATAGTATATACTCCCAAATTAAATTTTTTGAACGACACAGCAATTAAAAGCCTTCACCTGAATAGTGTTTTCGAACATAAATACATATAAATAATTTGTCTACAACTAACAAATATGTTCGATCCACTCGAAAGGTCAAGGATTCTAAGTGTTGTTCGACTTGGTGCTACGTTGGGAAAAGTTGTAGAAAGTTAAAAACAAGATTTAAAAATATTTCGGGCAGCCATGAGAAATGCTATTACAACATTACAGTAGAATAAAATGTACTAAGTCCACCAATGAAAGGGGAAAATATAACCTAGGTGATACAGTTACAACAAAGGTGGAAATAAAAGGGGAAAAAAAGCAACTCTCTTAAAATTAATAAACTCTGTGTCAGATGATATAAGAACTTCTAAAAATGCAGAGAATAGAGCCTTGAATGAGGTTAACCAGGTGATATGAGATATTTAGTTAAAGAAAAAAAATCCAACGGAACTTAAATGTGAAAATTATACGCTAAATGTGCTTTCCTCCGAAGCTAATAACATTCTATCTGGGAGAGTTTGTTGTAAGTAGATGGAGAACTATGAAACGATACTGTCATAGCACTAAAGTGGATTTCTCACAGATAACTCTAGAGGAGATCATATCTACGCCGTTTTAGGTACATGTTAGAAAAAGCATGATGTTGAAATGTAATGTGACTCCATTAAATGTTGTCATAACATAATAGGATACGACAAATATTTTTGTTGTCTATAAAATATTTACTTATTTTATACCAGTTGATTTCTTTAAAAGTCTAATGTATATCATATGCTATAATAGCAACAGAACCATCTTGTTTCAGTTTTTCTGGGCCTGTGCCTTTTATAATCATACTGGTATCGTCAGTATAAAAAATGGATTTCGTGGGTTTAAAATAACTCGGAGGTATGTATTAAAAATAGCAATGGACCTAATTTTGAACGCCTAATTCTTTGGGAGCGCCGTAATTGTTTATCATTCTGAAATACTTTTTGGGCACAGAGTTCATTGTTTGGGCAAGTGGATTAAATTAATATCTCCTGCTTTCAAGACTTAACGATATGGTTTGGAAAATGTTATTTTGCTTAAATTTAATAAGCAAGATCCTATCTACATTCAATGAACCGCTGAACTATGTTGACAAGTAATAAGTGATTACTCGCAAACACTATGTCACTCATTAGGTGGGTTTGAAAACTAATTGATATAAAAGAACGGTCGCATAATCAATGTCAAATATAAAAATATAATATAATTATTATTATTTATTTTTGGTTAAAACGTCCCTATTTTATTATGTATAGTATGAAATAGTATTTTTTTATTAAAAATATAATAAATAAATTAACATTACCGTAACATGTGATATATAATAATTATACGTAATATGATAGCAGTAATAGTAACAAAGTTATAATTGATGATAATATGTCATCTGAAATCTAGGAAAAGATTGAGACTTCGATTGTGGCATTTTAAGTTGTGTGTCTTTACTTGAAATGTTTTGTAGCAAAGAAATTAAGATAATTATATTATTATTGTAATATATTATTGGTTAAAATGACAATAGTTATGGACAGTATTTCCTTTTATGATATCTCAATTCGAACATAAGTATAAGGTACAAGTCAGTGTTTGGAGGTTCGATCCACCAAATAAAAATTTGAATTAAAGTTAATAACGAAGCCTAAATTCGTAAGTTTCGCAGGAGTGTACTATGCACATTTCAGTTGATCTAGAATGACACATAGTTTGCGTCACCTCAACTATTATACTCTGTTTCTCTCTTAATAAGAACACAGCTTAAATAACACGAATGTACTTCCTAAAGAGTGTCAATATATATATATATATGTGTGTGTGTGTGTGTGTGTAATTGACTTGGTTAATATTCCAGTTACTGCAAAATATATAGGGTAACGATTGTAGGATATTATTTTATAATGAATTTAGTTCAGTTATCAAACACTGTTCAATATGACGCTTATAAACGGTAAAGGATTTTACTCCTTCTCTAAAACCCTAGGATTTGTGTTTTTAACGAACCCAAACTTTAGTTTGACATGAAACATTTTAATTGGGAAGTGTTGTAGGCAAAATCACTAAGCCTCAGTACTATAATTTAGTTTAATTTATATTATTTAATATATTTTAAATTTCCCTATTAATTCATTACATTTGCTCTGATGCTTGAAAACTCTTCTCACGGGGTAGGGGCTCGCATCAAACAAGGAGTGCTTATCTCAACTAGCTTAATGGCTGTAATTAAGTCCCACGGACACTGTATCATTTGCATTTCACCGCTTCAAATGTTAATTCGGTCTAATGAAATACCAGAAATGTCCAATATGGCCGTGGTTATTATTTCCCTATCTAAGATTATAACACGAACTAGCTGAATGTTAGAGGGCTGCATAAAGCGGGATGAACTTGAAAGGGTGGCCAGTCTATTGGGTTAACCCCAACCAAGATTTTGTGCAAGAGTATTCACGAGCCTGGAGTGATCAACAATTAATTAGATATTCATTTTTTTTTTAAAATAATCAACCTTAGTTTTACTCCTCTTCATCCTTTACTCCAATGATTTCCATGTTGGCTTAACATTTCCGTGTAGAAAATTCTTTAAAATAGCTATTCTAGCTTTACAAGGGAAAGAATAAAACTAATTAGGAAAAAAAAAGTGGGGGGGGGGTCACCAGTATCGACTTTCATATAGTAAATAAGAAAAAAAGGTAAACTTTTTCTCAACATATTCTGGTTCCGATATACATATAGGCTTTAATATAGAATGAAGTGTCTAGGAAGAGGAATTTAAGACATGACCATTAAAAGTTGCAACAATAATATTATTAACAAGACAATAAGCAAGATAACCGCTAAAACCCTAGAGGGCCATAGATATGGTTAAATGTACTTCTTTTTCATCAACGAATCATGAAGAGAATAATTTTGTTGCATCTTAATTGATTATGTTATTTATTGGTATAAATATATGTTAGGAATCATGCATGCAAAAACAAGACACTGAGCAACTCCAAGTCAGTTCAATAATCACTTGAAAACATTCCAAACACTGATCATGTACAATTATTCTTATGTATTTGCTAGGTTTATTTTCACAAATACCTCGGAACCCTCGACATCGACAACATCTAGGACAGGTAATTTTATAGAAGCCCGATATGCACATTTCTGATGAAAGAGGTTTATCAGATCTGCCGTTCCTTCTGAAAGTCTTGCACTCGACTGTTTTAAAGAAAACAAATTTGACATTTGACAAAGTCAGAAGCTATTTGTCAACCAAAGTTCCTTGGTTATATAATATTTCGTAGAGGATTAGAAATTCAGCCACACTGAGTATCAGTGAACCAATGTTTGCCAGCTACGAAAAATCAAAAAATGCCGACAGTTCTTCTTATAAGCCTGCTCATCGTTTGGAAAATTAATGAAAAAATATGGCTCGGATCAAAAAACTTTTATACCGAATCCAACGTGCCAAAAGAAAAATACTTTGCTTTTATGATGAACTATTTCATAAGTACGATCCTAAGGACAATGCGTGTGGAGAGAGTTGGAGGAAGAAGACTTCAATTCAAAAAGGAGAGATTATCGGTTGCATCCGAAATCAGAAGGATCACATCAATAAAGCAATTGAAATACAAAGTAACTACAATTACACACACGTATTTCGTATTTTAATTAAATATATATTTAACGATGTATTAAATTTTACTTAAATATTGTTTATTAAGATGTATATAATCAAAAATACCAATTTTATGTTTTATAAAAATAATGCAATTATTCTTTATAATGCTGTTAAAAAAAAATTAATAATTAGATTATATAGGTGTTGTGGCCAACCCATTTACGTTAAAAGTTATATTTATAAATAATATAGGTGTTTAGTTTATTAAGTAGTGCATAGCGTGAATTATTGGTATTCGGGATTGCTCGACACCTTTCGGCACCCAGCTGATGACAATTGACGTACGTTAAGAGTGTATTGTTCTACCTTCCAAGTGACTGCATTCTCCAGTTTCTCCCAGTTCCAAGAACGTCTTCAAGCCCAAGACATTTCCACAATTGGACCAAATACACTTCTAGGAGATTCAGCAGTCCCAGGACGGCCGTCGGGGAAGAAAAATGGTGGAATACCATTAAACATTGCAACCTGATTCGTCAACCTGCCTTCACCTAGACTGCTCACAGTCTTATTGCTTCAGCAACATGAATCGATTCTCTCCAAAGACGATCAACAATTTTTTTACTGTTCTTTTGCATAGTCACATTAGTTGTTAGTGATTTCATATTAAGCAATTTAAGCTAATTAAAAAATACTAATATTAATCAAGGTCCAAGACCGTATAAGAAATTCATTAAATGTATTTTTTTTTCTATTAATGTGAAAACATTTATTTCATGCAATTGATTCAAATAATCATTTTTTTTTATATTTGTAATTAATAGTTAATTTATAACTAACCTTTATAACTCAGTTGAGTTTAATTTAATTCATTTATTTATAAGCATATTTAATCATATATCTTACTTTTTAAAAGAAGTACATTATAAATTAATTTTTACCTACAACCTGGCATTTTTTTAATATATATATAAATATTTATATATATATATATATATATATATATATATATATATATATATATATATATATAATTTTCTACACACCAACCCGTGGTGAAATGGACTGGGCTAGGAAAGGATCACTTTGACCGTCTACCCGCCGTTACATTTTGGACCTCTGGATGGCCGGATATTATTATATTGTACATATTTTGACTTGTATGGTCATAATATTATTGTGAGTCTCATATTTCGCTCACCAATTTAATTTTATTTTTCATTATTCATTTTTCTCTCTTTTATTTGTCTTTCTTAATATTTAGCTCCGCCCTGTAAGATAGAGAATTTAGACCAAGATGTCAGGAGTCAGGTGGAAATTTCGAAGGAGAAATTAACCTCTTTATTATCGAAGATAAAGGTAATAGTTGAGCAAGTGTGTTCAATCGCCACCGACCCAAGTAATATATTCTATAATTTAAAGCCACAAGCCCGTTTTCTACCTGAATTAATCGGGCAGAACCGCTCGGTGGATTTTCGAGATCCGGGTACCGTTTTAGCAGATTTCCCTTAAGGGAAATCAGCTATTGAGGTCGTACTCATGACGCGAGTTTCGAAAAATTTCTTCAAATGTCCATCGATCCTGCCCAGGAGATGACGAAAATGAGGTCCGTTCAAAATTTTATATATATATATATATATATATATATATATATATATATATATATTTGTCTGTTAACGCTCTAGCGGTCGCAATTTTTGTTTGATCGTTACCAAACTCGGAATTTAATCGTTTTATGTAAAAAGGAAGATCAAGTTCGTTAATGGCTGAAATCGGTCCAGTGGGAGGGGGGGTTTAGAGGGGGGATTTTCGGAAAATTCGAAATATCTCCGTTATTATGGGTCGGATCGAAAAATTGTATAGAACCAATCTTATTGCAAATTAAATTTACTATAAATATTGTTCTATACATTTATTCCCTATCTTGAATATTAACCGAGATATTTGCATTTTTATTCAATTTGGGCCGTTACCGGATTTTTGAATTTCCCGCCGAAACCTAGTTCGGCCCTTTGCCGTAACTGTTGGGCTCTTGTATGGAGATTTCTCTATTGTATTACTTCACGTGGGAAATCTGCTTAGTTTACGCAGCCCCTGCGTGACGGACTTTTGTTCGTCATGGTCGCTTTTTGCTTTGAAAAATTGTCGGATTCGAGGTAGCTCCCTCTCCCGGCGAGATAAGCCCCTCCGACATTTTTTATTCCCAGCCTCTCCCGCGACGCCTTAAATTCGCTATTTCTCTCCACGTTCCGAGTATCGCTTTACCGATCGGGGGAAAAACTCTCGGATACATACCCTTTCGTTCGACGCCTCAAACGCGAATAACCGACTACTCCCGTCCCGACAAATGACGATCGAACTCGAAAGTATACTTTTTCTTGCGACCCGCCAAACTCCCGTTCTATCGCCTCATTTTTTATTTTCGAAGCGTCATTTTTCAGCTCGAGCGTACGCTCTAGGTAGCCACCGAGCCGATTTCCCCTACCACACTCCGCCGCCTTGTACGGACCCTCCGAAATCGACCCTCCTAAAACTCCTCTCCCGTTGGGCCTATGCCCACGCCGATTTCGGCCCCTTCTCCGGCTATCGCTCCGCTACCGACGCCCAAAGACCACCTCGGTCTCCGGTCGAAGGGCGAAGGGCGAGGTTAATGGAAATGTAATGAAATATTAATATGTTTACCTAATGTATATTTCAGAGTTTAAGTATGTCGTCTAAATAAAGCTCCTCGCAGTAGCGAGAGTTTTACACATTCCGACGCCGTTATTTATTACCCAAAGGTTTTTTTAATCTCTTTGAATGACGAAAGTGTTTTCTTTTCTTATTTTATTCTTATGTATTTGCATTATTATATTTTAAGGATTTTAGTTATTTCAATTATTGGTTTTGAACTATTAGTATTGTAAAGACGTCTAACGCGCATTCTACCGTATCATCATCGAACTAATACGACTTCTTTCACTTCTCTCTTTCTTCAATGATTTTATGTGCAAGTACTTTTAATTCTTTATTTCGACTGACATTATATTTTTACTTATTGCGATTTTTTCCCATTTAAATGGTATTTTCCTACTTTTCCTAATTACAATATATTCAAAAGTAAATGGAAAGATTTATTAAAATGGATGTTTTTCAACATGCTAACAATAGCATAATTTGTAAATTCAATAATGCAATTCATATCAATTTCTCTCTTACTTATATTATTAAGTTTTTCGTGAATATAGGAAATTCATTTTTCGTCTGGTAAATAGTGCAAATTTGTTCATCTTCCTATTTTCTTGATTGATTCAATCTACGAAATAAAATCTTTCCCAACCGAATGGGATTTTTTTTTCGGATAATCTTTACAGGGTGACAATAAGAATTACGAACCTGGAATTTACATGTACAATTAAATATTAGAAATCTCAAAGGGCGATGAGCAAATCGATTTACGGCGATCTCGTAGGGATCGCTTTACTATTTGTGGCGATGCTGAAGGCATCGCTTCGTTAAGGGGGTCAAGGGGGCGTAGCCCCCTTGCTGGCGTGAGCTAGTTTCTTTTTAAAGGGATGTATAAGGAGCTGAAACCCTATTTCGAGAAATTCAATTCAATAAGGGATAAAGTGTTAGAACTGGTTTCGGACATGGGCGGTTCGAATATTTTCCCCACTAAAGCTGACAAACAACTAATGGCGACAGCAGAGGGTTGCTATTATGGGGCCTGCGCTATTTATGAACACCATATGAGCCCCACTCCGGTGGTACCAAGTTGGACTTGTGCTGGAGGCTATTCAGCCACACCATGTGAATGAGGGTCGAACTGTTAGAGCTCGACTTCCCCAAATAAACCTCCGTGAATTTGATGGCAGTCCATTAAACTGGCCCCTTTTCCAAGACACATATTTGTCTCTCATAATGAGAACACATTACCAAATATGGAAAAGTTTTTAGTCATGGTCTCATGTCTTAAGGGCCATTCCCGTTCCCTCATCTCCAACATAAATCTCTCTGAGGCTAACTATACACAGGCCTAGAAACTATTGACGGAGCACTACAACAACAAGCGGAAATTTGCCCACGGTTATCTAAAACAGATTTTTCATTTTAAACAGCTTAGCTCCAAGGAAAACGCCACTGCCTTCAAAACTTTGATCACTTCAGTGATAGAGTGCATAGATTCATTTAATCATTTGGATATAGAAGATCCTGGAGATTTTATCTTGTCATTACTTCTGCTTCGATGCTTGAACTCTTCAACCAAGTTATCCTTCGAGAAGAAGTTTTCCGAAATTGGATTTCCCTCTTATAGAAACTTAATGGACTTTATCAAAGTAGAATGGAAATCGTTAGACGATATTTCCCTTGAGTCAGATCAACCTTCACATATGAGGAGATCGTCAAGTCACAACACCTCAACCTCACGTTTCCATCCTAGATCATCTTTATTTTCTGGTAATGGCTCTAATGAATTTAAAAGATCAACTCAGCATTCCGGCAAGAAACCCGATTCTTGACACAACCCCTTAAAAGTGTCTTTCCTGTTTGCAAGACAGCTCACTGCCTCTACCAATGCACACAATTTAGGTCTACATCACCTGCCAACAAATTATCATCATTAAAAGGATGGAATGGATGTACCAATTGTTTGTCACACAAACATCAGTCTACCTCTTGTCCATCCATGAGGCGATGTTCCATTTGCAATCAGCCTCATCACACGAGGCTCCATCAACCACAACAAGCTAGGAAAGGATCACTTTGACTCTCTACCCGCCATCACAATAGGAAATAAATGTTTTTAAATTGATGTAGTGATTAAATCATTCAGTTACAATGAAATGCTACCTGCTTTTCTGATGGGTTTCCCCACAAATATTTCTCCTTTATTGAGATATATCTGTCAAGGCTAGATCATACTTTTATGCAAGTATTTAAGGATACACTAAGTCAGGAAAGACAACATTTTTAAAAGAAGTTCCATAACATCTCTAAGATACCACTCCTTTTTCAAATATAACCCACCTTAATGTGGGAAATTTATTTAAGTGTAAGAGCCTGCATAAATAAGAGTATGTATATACGTGCAATATCATTAAGATGTGCCTACGAAGGGAAGGTCGCAGCAGGCTGAAAGGATTCTTGGATTCCTTTAAAAGAGGCGGTTGAGCACACTGTGATACGCTTCATCGTTTCCTTCTTTCCTAATGTGACTTAATTCATTCTCGCTGCTTGTACGGATAATAAACATGATTCAAGAGGATATTAATTCTTCTCAGCAACCTCAAAATCATTTATTTCTTAACAAGTTACTTAATCTAGAATTTGATGGCTGGAGGAATATTGAGAAAGATATTTACAATTTAACATACCTCACCTCTGACGAGTCAAACTATTAACACCTCCCTTTCACGATAAAGGCTCTAGTCATTCATTAGTATCCTAGTAGTCTTTCGTGCTGATAGTTTAGAATTTGGAAAACTAGTTCTCTTTATAGTTAATATACTTTATAGGTGAATGAATAACGAGCACACACACTCATATGAACATTATCGGGCCTTATTTTTGTCATCTACAATTTACAAGGAAATCATTCATTATTCCGTAGGAGACATCTGCTAACACTAAATAGAAAGACTGAAATGGGCCGAGTACAAGAGTTCCAGGCCCCCCTTACATGGTATACATTGAAGAATCAAGAACCATCTCCTTGTGAAAACACTAAACTGAGAGGCGAAAACAAAATTTGAAGGAATGTATGAGTGGAAAGGAAGAAGTAGTGTAGACAAGTGATTGGTAATAAAGCCTCCCCACGAGTTTGAGTTTGGGCTAGCTCTGAGCCGAGCATGGGGTGGAACCAAGAACAGCGAGAACATGCTCATTTCGTTCCGAGTTCATAATATTGGGGTTCTCCACGACAAACATACCCCTACAACCCCTACCAATAAAACTCTACTCACACTGCCCCCTCTCCCTACACTCCTTTCAAAATTGAAGTCACATTGATTCGTTCCTCTCCCCACAAAGACACTCACACATACACACACGTTGAATGGGCCTTAGACTCTGCATTGTAGCCTGCGATTCTAGGGTAGCTGGGACTTTCTGGTTGTCCAAGAAATGTATATTTACAGGCTACATGTTTCTATTTGGAAAGGAAAGTGTACTTAGATATCAAAAAATTAGGTGAACCAGGAAGCTTGGAAAAAGGCTGTCCACGGGGTTCTAAGTCGGGTCCAATGTTGTGTCAAACTCTATAGCTCATTGCTGAGAATACACTTGGGGGAGAATATTGAGGCTGTTGCTTTTGCAGATGTTTATATGCTACTCGTCCGAGGTAAAACCAAAGATGAACTTGAGCTAAAGACCATCTTAGCTATGCATAGGATTTCACAATAAGCTGAAATCTCATTTAATCCTGAAATGTCGTTGTATATTTATTCCACCAGAAGAAGAGTGGATACAAATTTATAAATGAAGCTCCAGTGAAAACTTGTTCCTAAAGTAAAACAGTTGAAATATTAAAGAATTTTATTGGACAAAACACTGAGCTGAAATTCCCATATCGACTCCGTTGTAGGTAGGATATTGACAATTGTAGTGAAAATGAAAAAGATCGCAAGAGTTCAGTGGGGATTAAACTCCAAGGTGCTGAAAGTATTATATTTAAACAGTGGAACACCTGGTCTTTGACTGCTCTCGTCTTGAGAATATCATGACCCCATCATCCGAAGAGAAATAGTACTAAAAATGAGCAGGCCACTTGAGTTACATCAACTCATTCTTTAAGATTGTTGAATGAATTTATTTGTTTTGTTAAAAGCATACATTTTGATGTATTATAAAAAAAAAAATAAGGAACTAAAAACAAAACTTTACAGCCCCATTTATCTGATGTTTTGTTAGATAATTAATGTTGTGATAAGAAAATTAGTGAATTGTAGACGTTAAGGAACACGTATAATAAATATACTATATGTGGTGCATGGGTGAATGAAGAAATAAAACCCCTTCTGGTAGGGGTACTACCAGAAAGAAGGAAACAAAAACACACTCACTTCCGAAAAAACGAACACAATTGGCTAGCAATTCCTGACATGGGTTAGAACTCGACTAAGGTAGTTCCTTCTTCTCGTAGATGAGAGACGCATCCAAGATTGTGGTACTGCTAATCCTCCTATTACTAAGAGAGGTAGAATTACTTTCATTTCCATCCATAATCCTGGTGAAAAGATGATGTTCCATCGTTGAGGAATGAACAACATCAACTCTGTATTATCTGCCACCGTTCCATAATCTGCTTGAGTGAGAGATTTCACTTGTATCTGCGGTTGTCCCGTTGTCTCTGGCCCCACCTTTCTCGGCACTACTGGCTTCTGAAATGTCATATTCTGTCTACTTATTTTCTGTTAACACGCATTGTATGAAAAGAAAACATTTAAAGTAATTCCATTCATCGCCAGCAAATTGAAACATTCGTTTTCTATCTTACACATGAAGTAGGTTTCCTTTTGTTGTCGAAACGCACACCGAGTGACAAAGGAAAGTTGAGAAGCCATGTTGATGGATGTCATATAAACTTGGATGCTATAAGTTTGGAGGGAGTGAGAGAGTGGTGGCCTAACATCTTCCCCAACTGTCGGAAATAACCAAAGTTGCACTTTCTCATTACCTGTCCGTTAGTTCCGCTTCGTCAAGTCTTCCCCAATCAGCCGGCAAACTTCTTGTTTGGCCCTATTCTAAGACCAATTCCGATCTCCACTACTTCACACCCCGCACACCGGTCTACCATCTAACATCGGCTCCCACATTATTTTTATTTTTCACATTTTTCTACTCATCGTGCTCCAAATTTATAACAGCTTTGCGAGAAAAACAAATTGACTGAACGTAATGGGGCTTGTGACTCTGCAAGTAAAATATTGATAAAAATGAATTCTACGTAAACAAATAAATGGAATAATTCTACAAATTGAACCTGCGAATTTAAATCTCTTGACCTAGATACCAGATGAGAGGGATACCACCGTTGACCATCACTGGATAGAGATACATGAGAGAGATATCACCTTTGACCATCACTGGATAAGGAAACATGAGAGAGATACCACCTTTGACCATCACTGGATAGAGATACATGAGAGGCATACCACCGTTGACCATCACTGGATAAGGAAACATGAGAGAGATACCACCTTTGACCATCACTGGATAGAGATACATGAGAGGGATACCACCTTTGACCATCACTGGATAGAGATACATGAGAGGGATACCACCTTTGACCATCACTGGATAGAGATACATGAGAGAGATACCACCTTTGACCATCACTGGATAGAGATACATGAGAGACATACCACCGTTGACCATCACTGGATAGAGTTGGAAACTATAATATATACATACAAAAAAAATGGACGTTAGCTTATGACCAAATAAGTTACAGGTTACAGCCCTTACTATGGCTGTTAGAGTGTAGATATTGTCTGGTGATTCCCGTGTCAATAGTGAAATCCCATTTTCATGAGAGAATAGAATCTAGAACTCACAGTTTAAAGAATTAAGGGGATTAAACGCTCATAAAAGACATTTTATAGAAAGTACGTATGGAATAGAGGAAAAGCGAAATTTTTCATACTAACATTGAGAAAGGGGCCGTGATCGTGTTGTCAGATGACTAGAAGTAGTACTTGAATAAGGATCTTCAACGAGATTTGAAAGAGAGAGGAGAAGTAATGGGATCTGAACAAGAGCGCTCAAGAGAAGGAAAAATTTGACATTATTATATGAAGGGGAGATATTCTTCAAAAGGACCAGCGAGCTGGAAATAATTCAGCCTTCCAGGAAGTTGAAAGTTGCCAAAGATGAACTTGTCTTGTGAACATTGCAAATCCGGCATTGAACAAAAAAGGAAAGCACAATGACCGGTTTACTGCCGTACTATACATCTGAAGAAACCTTTTGCTTAAACTGCCATGGAGCAGGGCTAACCTTTCAAAATTTAAATTAAGAGATTTTACGATAAGTTTCGGTTAACTACGATTATAATTTAGATGATTATTAATCATTTTTTCTTTAATATAAGTCATTGAATAGAAATTCTAATGATTTTTTAATATTATAATTGCTGAATATGGAAGCTTTATAAGTTTACACATTGCAAGCTCAACTGGTTTCCCGATTTCCATTTGGCAACAAAGAGCGGGAATTATTGCACAGTATTTTTGTTTTTAAAAGTGAAAACATTAGGAATTGGAGGTTGGTATGTAGATATTTAATGCATACCTAAAATGGACATTGTTTTTGGATTTCGATTCCCCGATACCAGAATATATCTTCTGTTTCACATACATTTTGACATTATGGCAAAATAAGGGATACGGCTGTTCTGCGAAGAATTTGTTGGAGGCAATAACAGTTCCCGGCAAAAATGTGTGACGTATTTGGAAGCCGGGATTACGTATAAGAGGCGATTGGCTAGAAGTCCAATAGCCAACATTCCTCTGGCAGCCGTTTATCTTGAAGCCGACAATGGGGAAGCCAACAGCCAGCTGATTACGCCACTCCCTGCATATATCATGGCTACTGTTTATATCGATTCTGCTAATCACATCCATGCATCATATCCCTAAACTATAATAATCCTTCCCAGCTTCTCTAACTAACATAACCTAAATACTTGGTCTGATATCTCTGACTGACATAATATGTTCCCATTAATTTAAACATCAATCAATAGATGGACTGATTAGAAGCAATAAAACATCATTAATTTCTAGTTAATATTTGCTTGAATATTGTCTAGGAAAATATCAAATATGAGGCAGATTTAATTAATTTCCTTGAAATAAATATGAATCTGTAAACCATAATTGGCAGCATTCCTGAAATATTATATAGATAACTTCTACGAATATTCTATAGCATAGCAGAATTCATTTCTTATTATTTAATCGGTTATTGAGGCTATACTCACTACTCCAAGAATTTCATGGAGTGGCCTGCCAAACAGATGATAAAATGAAATCAGTTCCAATGAACAACGATATATAAATGTCATTTTTCTGTAATCGTTGAATAATGGTAACATTACTAAACTGAAATGAGTGAAGAAAGTGAAACATTTTGCAATAGAGTGAAGAAAGTAATCACTTTCTTCACAAGTGAAGAAAGTGAATTGCCTTCTTAATTAGTATTAAGTATAAATTAAAAAATAATTTGAAGTTGGAAATTAAATGCTTTTAAATGTTTCTTAACATTGTAAGAATTTATTTTAACAAAATAAATTGAAATGTGATTGAATTATTGGTGGAAATAATCAATATATTTTAAAATTTAAATATAATAATAATTACCTTCCTTGTTTATAACCTGCACTTGTTTATAACTGTTCAATCATCACTAGTTGTTTTATAACTATGCTTATAACCTTTCACAACCATGCTTATAACCTACCAACAACATACCATAATCTTCACAACATCCTAATTTTGTTCATATTCTGGTTAGATCTGATCATGTATTACAAGATTACAGAAAAAATTTAATATTACACTCGTGACGAAAGTAGAATTTACAACTCTCGTGAAATTACCAGACTCGCTTCGCTCGTGTGGGTAAACGTTTCACTCGAGTTGTAAAATGATCTACTTTCGTCACTTGTATAATAAATAACTATTAATGCTCAAGTTCAAGTTCATGAATGGCTTTACACCTAGTGCTCGTTTCTGAGCTCATAAGATTCAAATGAGCTAAGCAAAAATGTCCCAAGTGTTGTTTACGACGGGTGTGATAACCATTCATCGAAAGTAACAGAATTTTGAATAAGCACCCCCTATTTTGTTTTAGGCAGCATTTCTGCTACTTTTTTCTTTAAAGCCCCGTGACTCGAGATATAACGTAAATGAACTCTAAACATTTTTGCTATTAGAGAGACTGTCCTATTAAATTAATCTTGGATGAGATTCTGAGAAATCAAAGTGACGCACGGAGATTTTAGAAAAATAAATTATTTAATATTTTAGATGTGTGGGAAAGACGGTGCAAACAGCCTTTGAGTGACAGCAATTTTGGATACGTATATCTGCCAAATAACTGATGTGAAAATTAGTACTTGCCTTAAGGAAAAATAACAATGGAACCTGCTCTAGTGACATCCGTTTATTCAAGTTCGTGAAAAATAGATGACTATAGAACTGTGACTGACTGGGGTGGCTAGAACTCTTTGATTTATCTATGTCAATTCGAAATACGACAGTACATAATTAGAAAATAATCAATAAAGCAAAAGATTTCGTCGTAGCCTAAGTATCCCCGCGGTACATGCTGAGAAAATCCAAAGATAAAGGGGTATTATTGTTGTCGTTGACTTCCACGCCCAGGATATGATTATTGCGGTACTTTGGTAATGAAATTGTCACAATATCTTCTACCAACGTTTTGCCAGTAACGCAGATAGCTTGAGCACCTCGACGTCAATACCAGAAGACCTTGATAATCATAAAAATATTATTTTTTAATGAGGATTATTGCAAAAGGTTAAACCAGATTACGTTTCTTTTGTTCGCAGAAATAGAAGTACCGATGACAAGGGTGTTAGAATTTCCGCATTTATGGATTCAGGCCGGAATAGGCCAAGCATTGACAAAGGTGTAAGCATAATGGGTTGGAGGAAGGAATTCTGCAAGGCTCCATCAGATATTGGAGGCTCAGGACCAATTCCCTCTCTCACAGTAAATCATAAAAGGGTCTCCAATTAGAACAACTTGAAATATGGCTGCCTCCAAACCTTGACGGCATTTTCTTTTTTTCGTTTTGCCTTTTCCTTCTGTCCCATTTATTCCCCTCTCCTCTTCATTTTTTCTATCGTGCTTACTTTTTCACACAAACGGACCAAGGTGTCACTGAGCTTTTCGCTGTCGACGTGGAAATGAGGCCTCTTTGGAGCAAGCAAAAGGAACAACTCTTTTATTTTTACAACATTATTGAAAACTCCGACGGACTCCTTTTGTTTGTTTTACTCTTTTTAGTTGTATTTATTTGTTCAAATAATTATTTCACACATTTGGTTCGTATAGCATCAACTGGGAAATGGTACTAACTAGTTCAGATTACTACAAATATGTACTGCTGTAAATGGAAAAAGAGATTTATATATGACTAGCTAAGGAACCCCGCTTCGCTCGGGAAATCATAAGAGGGAATGTTTGTTTTATTTTATTTTTGACAGTGCTTAAATATGTACAACTACACTTCCCGTCTGGGCGTATAGTTTTCCCGTGAGAGTTAGGCAGGGGACTTATAGAATAGAAATTTTAGTTTTGAAGAATAAATGAAAATAAGTCCCTAGGCAATCCCCTGTCCATTGTTTGACACAATCTGAATAATTCAAATCATAATCATAGTTTGCGTTTATTAGAATTAAATATTACCTATTATGTACTTATTTTCTGTCAGAAACCAATCTGAGATTGTGAGCTTAGTTGTATACGTAACAGTAAATTTTAGTAGAATACAATTCTATCATTTCACAGGAAATAATAACACAATTAACTGTGTTACCCTCCCGACAACTTCCGCCCCCGATTCATCATCAACATTGCTTTACTTAAATTATTTATTTAAAACATTAAACAAAATATTTTCTAGTAATTTATATACCTGTTGTAAATGAATAACAGTGATACCCTAAAAATAATTTAATTTATATTCTAAAAGCGAGCTGAGGAAAAGAGATTGTAGCCCCCTCTGCAACCTCAAATCATCTAGAGTTTAAACGTAAATTGTCTTTTGTTATAACGACATTATCAAGTAGCATTTAATAGTTATAGATAGTACATATACATTTCAATATCGTCAACAAATAGGAGGAAATGAGATAATATATACAACAATTAAAGAATTTGATTCCGCACAACTTCCGCTATCACACGATGTGCGAATTCAGCATGACTTTGTTAAATAATGCACTATAAAAAATTAAATAATCGACATGCTCTTATAGTTTGAATTTATACTGGAAATAAATGATGAAGTTAATTCTAATTAAAATAAAAAACAATTGAGAAGGGGAGGGGTCGGAGATTTGTTACTTCCCCAATCAAAATACTTTGTTATACGGAAAAAATGAATATTACAAACGTTACTCTAAGTAACAAAATAAACAACTTTTGTCATGTGCATATTTGCCGAAAAACCAATATGAAACAAAAGATGGCGAATTTTTATTTCAGGCCTCCCTTATAACCCCCACTCCTGTTCGTCTCAGACAATATTAATATAGCCTAAAGTCTAAGGTGGGCTAGTAGTAGTATACATACCAAGTTTCATAAAATTCGGTTCAGCCGTTTATGCTTGAAAAGGTAACAAACAAACAGACACCAAAGAAACCAAATGCAGTTATGGTGTCTATGACATGTGAAACGAAAAGTTATCGTGAAATTTCGAGAAAAAAATCAATGTACAGACAGAGGTTACAATTACATACCAGATTCAAACCAATAAATGCCTTCTTAATATATTTTAAAATACCGCCTATCACTAACTACTCATATTTATATGAAGCACGTTTAATCTTCATTTTTGTAGAATGAATTTATTTTAAATTTAATAACGAAACAACAACAAGCCCCAATGCAGAACATGTTACTTTAACAAGAAGCGAAAGGGGCATATTTAGAAATAGTTCATTTGACATGGTCAGTACCGGTAAATCAGTAGTTAATATAAGGATTTGCAGATACTGATCATGTCAATAACCATGGTATAAACTTTTACTTTAACTCAAATCTCCTTATTGGTTTACTACAGCAAAATTGTTCTAATCAGCCATGCTACAATCATCCTCCCAAGATACTAAGCAGATTTCCGGCGTTCTGGGCTTTAACAAGCTGATGATATCATATCACTATATGCCCCTATTCCCCCGTAGTAAGAAGCCTATATAAACAGGAATTATTTTTATTTTTTTTATTTTTTTTTATCGGAGCTCCAGTAGGGAATTAGATGAAGGTTGGGAAACAGAGTGACCTGCCGTGGTTGTCCTGACAGTTCTCCTTCTACTGAACACTCTGAAGTTCAATTTTAAGGGGGAGTTGTGAGTTGATATGGGGTAAATAGAACTAGGGTTGTAGGTTACCCGGCAACTGGATGTACCGGGTAGGTTGTAGGAATTAAAATTGTGAAAATATAACCCATTTAACTTTACTTAACCAATCTATGGCTATCTATAAATCAGCTTACGTGACCCGCCATACTTTTTAACCCATTCTCCGACTGGTACGGCTAGTGAAAGGTCACAAAGAAAAATGTTGTCGTTAGTTTAGCTGCCCTTTCTAGTAGAATTTCTCCTGATGAGCACATAGACGCGAAACTATTAGAGATATAAAAATGATTTTAAGAATCATTTGAAGTTTTCATTCTTTTGTTTACCTTCGCCTTATTAGAAATTAAAATGTTAATTTGAAATGAGAAGTTTTAGTAACTGAGGTAAAATGCAAATATCTCGGTTAATATTCAAAATAAAGAAAACATCTTTAGGACAACAGAAAGATAAATTGCATTTTCAACAAGATTGGTTCTATACATTGTTTTTTATTCTACTTAACTAATAATAATAGAGACATTTTGAATTTTTTGAATGCCCTTCCTTTCTCCCTTGGCCCGATTTTAGCCATTAGTGAACTTGGACCCTAGTTAATATTCTATAAGACGTTCGAATATCAAATTTGCCATTGATCAAACCAAAATTGAGTCTAGATTCATTACAATTAGCCAGAAATTGAATAATAATTAATCTTTCTATAGTCATGAACTGCAAATAATTAATGATGATAATGATTATTTTCCAAAAGATCTGCTTTAAGAATCATGAAAATAAATTCAACAACTATTAAAATACTGTCTTCTAAAACTTTAACGTACTTTAATTAATATGTGCCAGGAAATAGACATTGGGAAAAACAAAATATTTGATTCAGCACATGATATTATTTTTATTCAATTAAAATGTTCATTCTAATATAGAACAATTTAATTCTTATTGAGCAATGAAGAAAAAGAAAAAAATAGTTGTATTCATTGAATGAAAATATTATTCATTATTCAGGATGACATAAAAGTTCTATTCATTATTCGATATATGGATTTCGATATGTTGGCTCTTGTCGGTAAGTTCGTACATGCTATGTGGGATCTCTAAGTATTCAATGTTCTTACAGTTAGTCAGTATGTGTTGAATGGCTAATGGTTCATAGCATGTTCTGCATAGAGGTTCTTTTCATGAGGTATGAGTGAGTTAAATGTGATTGTCCTATTCTAAGTCTCGTAAGTACAACTTCGTCTCGTCTATTCTCACGTTTGCTGGATGGTCACTCGCTTATACAAGGCTTTATTTCTCGCAGATGATTATTTTTTATGTTCTAGGCCAACATTTTTGCCATTCATTTAATGTTGTCTGTAGTTTTTGTAAATGTTAGCCTGATAGGGTGAGTGAGTTAAAGTCCGAAGATTGTCTCTGGGTTGCATGACTGGCGAGATTGTCCACGTCGTCTGCACGCTTAATGTTTTTATGTCGTGGAATCCACAGCATTGCCACTTTTGTCTTTAATTTTGAAATTTGTTCTAGAATCTGAATAATTAAGGGACGAGTGTTGTAATTGTTTTTGAAGGAAAGTAAACAATCTTATGAATATAGTAATGTCATGTGTTGTTGTCTGTAGTGTGACAGTCCCAAAAGTATGGCATGCAATTCAGGTGTGTATATACTGCTATTTTTAGGTAGGTTTCAGTGCTGGACTTGCCAGGTAGGTCGATGGGAAAATGCCGAGGGCCCACGGCCCTAAGGCCCCCTCAAGGGCCCAAGTGGCTCAAATAAAAAAAAAAATAATATAAAAAGACATTAGTTTTATTATTAATTAACACCCCAAATAATATGTATTTGCATGTGTAAATACATCGCTCATGCAGGTTTTACAAAAAAAAAATATAGGCAATATTTTGCAATCCTACAATAAATATTTGTATAAGTTTTATATGTGCATTTTATAACCTCTGTCATCAGCTACTAATTTTATTAATTTTAATTAAAAATATTCTAATAAATGAGGGTATTATTATTTATATATATATATATATATATGTGTGTGTGTGTGTGTTACAAAATAAGTAATTGTTTGTATTATATTTGGTATCAAACATTCCGCTCTGGGGGGGGGGGGACATGGCTAATTTTGCCGAGGGCCCACAGATCTGCCAGTTCGGCGCTGGTAGGTTTATTTCATAAGTATCATCTCTTACAATAGCCGCTGTACCAGTACTATATACACACATATTATTAATACATATACAAATAAATTCTTAATTATTATTAAAAAAATGATGGAGGGATTATCTTTTATGTAACCCTCCCAAGATGGTATTCCTCGTACCGCAAACATTAATTAATAATAATAATATAGACTGATAAATATAATGAAATAATACATATTAAAATATTCTGAAATTAATAATTGACCATAAGAATTTACACGCTACAGAAAAAAACAATATTGAGGGATGGTCATTAATCACTATTCTATTTGCCGATATAATTTTAGATAGATGTAAGGGACGTGGATAGCATACAGGCTTTCCATTTTGCTTTTATTGGTCATAGAATGACTAGAAAACAAGTGTATAGAAGAACAATTATAGAACATTTAGTTTGAAACAATAATGTTTATGTAAGAGATATATTTCGAATATTGAGCTCATGATTACGGATATGTATTAATTTGATTTTAATTCCCTCCTCTGAAACCTTTCTCCTTCTGTTCCCAGAATCCCTTAAAATAAAACAAAAGTAAATAGGCAAACAGGAAATGTAAATAGAAAGGAGTAGAGCTATTGAAATAGTTATTAGAGTCTTGGAAGAATGAAATTCACACTTATTATTCAGTCTAAATATTTCCCAAGCAAAACTCCCACAGTAATGGTACTTAATAATGGTGAATCTATGACTATGAATAATATTCTACACGGTATTTTTAACAGTACTGAGGGATTGATAAGGATATCATTTCTTTTTTATTGTTCAAACGTAATAATTTACTAAACACTAAAACGGGAAAATATAAAGAAATTATGCATATAGATTTGTTAAAACAAATACCGTCATTATTCAGTCTCTAATGATTTTTAGCTAATATATATATATATATATATATATATATATATATATATATTCGTAGAATAGAAATTTATTCGTGATTAATGACAATCCCTCAATATTTTTTTTTGTGTGGACGTGCGAGTGCTTCGGCTAGAAAGCGTTTAGCTTAGTATAATAGTCCAGGTGTGTGAGTGGGGCTAGGTTGGTGGAGAGGTAGTGGCTCCAAAACAATTTGTGATTGTGTGAATGAATTGTATGTAAGTGTGAGTGAATGAGGCAAACTACGGCTCTATGGCTTGAAGTCGCTCAAAAGCAGCCAATTGGGGCTCGGGTTGGCCTTGCGAGTTAGGGCGTTGGGATAACCCATCCCGATTAGCCTAGTAGCATAAAGTGGACGTTAAGAAAAAAAAAAAAGAAAAAAAAAGCTGAATGTTGTACCCTTTGTAAGACGGGATCTATTAGTTACTCCACAAGGCCACTATAAACCTGATTAAGTGGTCGAATGGCAAAGAAAGGTGGCAATAATCTATTTCTCATGGTCAACACGGCAGTAACATTGGAAGGCTGCTATCAGAGGAAGATGGAGAAATATAATAGGATGAATCTGAAGAGGGTGGTTGTCCATGTAGAAGAGGTTCAACCTTGTGTAGGTGTGGAGGTTCTCGTAGTGCTCTTCAGAAAAGGCAGCACTTTTGAAAAGACATTTTTTATATCGAGAGGACTTGTTATATAATGTGATAACTCGTGTATTTCATTATTATGTTTTATGGTGCATTTTTGAATCACATATTTCTATCACAGATACTTTAAGGAGTGAATTCATTAACAAGGCGTCAAACACGTCTAATTTAAATGCCCCATTTGGAATAGGGACCCCATATTGAGGAAAACCTATTTTATATCGTTATTTCTGTAATCTTGAAATGTGTAATTTCTTCATATATCTAAAAACCTCACTTGTTGTTAGTATTACATGAGGGCTAGGACTTTTGGATTAGGATGATTGGACAGCCTGCTGTGAAATTTTCTGAATCTTAAGGGAATTAGGTTACAAATGGGATATTAAGATCTTTATGGAGGGTGTGGTTTGTAACATAATATGGAGCATCTACTATGGTGCGCATGACTTTGGATTGGAAGGTCTGAATGCGTCTGATGTTCGAGGTTTTTGCTGTACCCCACACTTCTATTGCGTATGTCCATATTGGTTTTAGTAGTAGCTTGTATATTTTTAGTCCACCTTCGGTAGACAAGTGAGATCTTCCATTAAGCTGTCCGTAAAGTTGTCCGAAACGTCTGTTAAGCTCCTGTCTTTTAATTATTTTGTGGGATTTTCATATGAGTCTCGTGTCCAAATGTAGTCCAAGTTAGCGTACAAAATCTGGCTGGTGGTAAGGGAATATTGTTAAAATGAACAGGAGGACAGAAACTTCGCCGGAGGGAAAAAGTGATATAGTGATATTTGCTTTCGTTGATCTTTATGGGCCAAGCATTGCACCATTTTTCGATCTCGGTTAAGTGGAGTTGGAGATTCTTCGAAGCAGTAATAGGATCGGGATCGAATGCATGGATTGTTTTGTCATCTACATAGGTAGCTAGGAGTGTTCATGGTGATGTAGGAATGACTAATGTTTATATGAGATAAATTAGTGGTCCAAAGCCACTGCCCCTGGGGAACTCCTGCATCCACAGGATAGTAATCTGAGTATACATTTCCTTGACGGCCTCGAAAAAATCTAAGAGAAAGATAGGATCTAAGTAAAAGGTAGAATGTGCTTGGAAGGAGTAGCTTGAGCTTATAGAGTAAGCCGTCATGCCAAACCTTGTCAAAGGCTTGCGCTACATCAAGAAAAGCTGACGTGCAATGCCCTTTTTGCTCGATAAATACACATATGTGATTTACAACGCGAAGGCATTGCGGCGCTGTTGAATGACGAAAGCGAAATCCGACTTGATGGGAAGGAAGGGTGTTTTGACTGTGGAGAATTGGGAGAGGGCGCTTAATTAAACGTTTTTCAAAACGTTTTGATTAAATAGGGAGAAGGCTAATAGAACGATAGAAGACGGACTTTCCAGGTTTCGGGAAGAGGACTATAATCGCGAATTTCGAGAGTAAAGGGAAATGTGTAGTGCGGAATATGCAATTGTATAGGTATGTTAAAAATGTAATGGCCTTGGGTGGGAGTCGACAAACAATTTTAGAGGTAATTAGATCAAACCCTGGAGATTTATTTCGAGGAAGGCGGCAAATGATGCGTTTGATTTCTGATGGCCTTCTCACATCATCCAGATCCTCAGGGCCACTCCCACTCCCAGAAAATCCAAGAATTGCTCGATTCACCATTACCAATGTCCCCTCCCCCACGCCTGTTTATTTTAAGTGTCTTTTGTTGTATACACTTCTGTTGAATACCGAAGTATAAATGAGATATACCATAAAAACTATAGCGCGAATCAACAGTTTTATAGAGTCTAAACCACGGAGCCGAACTTAAAAGTACTCGGTAGGTGCATTGGCTTCTCCTTAAATATATTTAATACTTATTTAATTAAAACCTATAATCAGATTCCTTAGTATAATTTAATGAATTACAGAATTTAGATCTTAAATGATTGGTAGGTAGGAGATACTGAACCTAGGGGATACTTCCTTTGTAGTATCAGTTCTGCGGGCGTCACAATTTTATTGGTGCTCATTAAATGTTTTCAATATAGACATACTATGAACAACGATGTTATGTTTTTAGACTTATAATTAAATATTCCTGTGGTTTAATATTTAGAATAACTGAAGTTGCTATAATTTAAACCAAATAATTGAGAGGAAGTTGTGAGGAGATATCACAGTCGATACCTGGTAGACCGCCTTAGATCCAGCTGGCATAGGTTGTATTTTGGCGGGAAGAGGTAGCTGATGGCTAATAATTGAAAGTAATGATGATGTTTGTTTTTAATTACAGCCTAACATTAAATGGCGTGTTTATACCATTAGACCTTATTCATTCATTAAATTTTACATGATAATGACTTATTCAACATTTATTATTTTCTCTTTTAGTGATGTAATGTTCTCCTCCAGAAATATTTCTTTAAATATCATAAATTAATTAAACAAAATAATGTTAAAGGGAATTGCAAGTGCTGGAGAGGCGTTCCCATTTACATCTGCTTATTCTCAACATTGATACTCTAAAATATTACACGTAACAGCGTATAAGTAATTACTATATTAATAGCATACCCGTAAGTAAGAAAAACTATGAACGTATTTTATTGTATCGGGGGGTATTATTTTGTAGAAGGAGAAATTTACAGGTTTGTGTCAGCCGTATTTTGGTGGTAGTTATATCATTTCTGCTGTTTGGTAATGAAGTATTATTCTCAGAAATGAGAATTTGTTTAATTCTGTTAAATAAATAATTTAAAATAATGAAGACAAGTGGAGTGAAATTTCTGCGGAGGTGTGCCCAGTTATTTCTGCTACTTAAGAAATCATCTCCGCTAGTATATTATACTTTATTTAACATGCTATGTACCATTACGAATATACTGTTTACTCTCAATCCATACAAAAGGGTATTTTTAATAATGGCTATTAAGTACAAATGTAAAATACCTGCCATCGTTGTTCTTTCGGCCGCTTTTGGGAAAACAAACGTTTATTGTTATGTTTTTATTATTCATGATTATGAATTATATAGTCTACCTGTTTTGAAAAAATATACATACACACGAGACGGGTAATATAAAGCTATAAAGTAGTAAAGCTATACAAATACTTTTATTATTATGATATCCCGAACAACGTCGGGACGAAGCTTTGAGGACTTACGTTTTACCCCGGTGGTTCCATGGGTTGGTGCTTGGAAAACCCAACCCGGTTGAGCTCCGTCGAATGGATGTGGGTATAAGGGCTTTTGTACGCAAATGGCTGCATCTCCCACGGGATTCCTGTAATGCATTTATTCATGCTGGTCGGAGGAATGGTGGGACTGGAGTTCCTTCGTTCGCTTCAAATATACCCTTTCTTAGGGCCAAACGGTTAGGGTTGCTGGTCACTTATTGGGAGAGAGGGGAGCGACGCGGGAGGTGAGACAAGGGCTTGGTGGGGGGTTGGTGCCACCTGAAAATGTCCTGGATGTGAACGTATCATGTATGAATGAGCTGTATGCAAGGGTTGACTGTAAGGATTTGAGTGAATGTAGAAAGGTGACTGCCTCTACTGCATGGATGGGTTCAAGAGCGGCGGAGTTGTCGGGAAAGCAATTCGTTGCTTTCTCGAGGATTGTGGGAGGGACAATCCCTACCAGGATGAGGACATCCCGGGGTCAGCCGGAGCGGAGGAGGAATGCCACTTGCTGAGCTGGTTGTGACTCCCTGGAGACGATGGCCCACATCATGAGCATCTGCCCATATACTCGCAGGCTAAGGATATACCGGCACGACGAGATAGTGAGATTTGTTAGGCGGGGTTTCATCATGAGAGGGTGGCACACGTGGCATGAAAATGTTTTTATTACCCCACAGGGTAAATTTAGGCCGGACTTGGTCGTGGAATACAAAGGCAAGGCCGCGATTATTGATGTGCACGTGGTCACCGCGGCAGGACCCCTGGAAGACAGCTTCTTTAGGAAGAAAAGCAAATATGATCAGCTGGAGCTGAAGATGGCTGTTGCCAAGCTCGCTGATGTGGAGCCAGGCTTGGTGAGGGTTCTGCCGGTAACCCTGTCTTACAAAGGCGTGTAGTGCAAGAAGAGTGCAGATGGGCTGCGAGAGCTGGGAGTGAGTCAGGCTACACTGGAGTGGATCACCATCAAAGTGCTCAGTGGAACCTGGTTCGTGTGGGCCAAGTTCAGTACCTTTCCTCGAGGCTTCAGAGCAGCTGGCAGACCAAGAGAAGGTGTTGGATAGGCTCGGCAAGTATGGTGGCAGTGTCCCAAATCTATGGTGTGCTCATTTCAGGACGAACCTTGGAGCGACGCTTCGGCGCAGAAATCAGTGATTGTTATTTATTTATTTAAGTATGTTTTGTTGTTTTCATTTATTTTATTATCAAGAGGTTTTGTTTATATATAGTATGTTTCTATATGTTTTATATTTTTCTGCTGGTAGCTTTAGTTTTAAGTAGGTTTTATTTCTAGGAGTAATGTTTTATTTTGTTTTGTCTTTTGTTTTTATAGCTTTTTTTTTATTTTTATGAGTATATTTATGTTCATGATGTATTACTTTTAAACAACTATGTTTGAGGCTTTTTTTTTGTTGTTGTTGTTTTCTTCTGTTTTATTTATTTTCTTTATATCTTTTTTTTTTGTTAGATACGTCTTAGGTTAAGGCAAAGAACTCTCTTTTTTTTTGGGTGCTAGCACCTTTTTTATAATGTCCTTTAGGGACATCCAAGGGGTTAGGGACCCCCTTATTAATTGTGTATTTTATAAAGTGTTATAGGCTAGGTGAATTATGTTGTTGTTATTAGTATTTTATTATTCTATTTTGTGAAATGTGTTTAAAACCCAAATAAAGAAGTAAAAAAGTATATATATATATATATATATATAAAATATAAAGGACCATATTTTCATCACCCAGGTAGAATGAAGGCATTTTGAAGATAGAATAGATGATTTTCCTACTGCATAATTAGAGTAATATCGCTCAGCGTAAAACAATTTACATTTATTTATTTAACTAAGAATATTATTATTTATTAACATCCCCTCATTGCTAGTGTGGCGAAATATAAAAAGTTCCAAATGAATAATTTGTGTTCGTATTATAATTTTATTTAGTAACATCCACTTTTCCAGGTTACCACCCTTTTCAAACCAGGGTGGGACTAAGGATTTTATTTAACGAGTTCGTTACTAAATAAATTCCTATTGCCCAAGCGGAAACCAAACTCGTCATGATTTTGTTTTTAAGACCAATGTGTTTATTTATCAATAATTTCAATAGTAGGGTTTAATAAAAGTCAAAATATTAAAAAAAAATTAAATGTGACTTGTTTCAAGGGTTCAAATTCCTCAAATGATGGGGGGGGGGGATTTATATGGAAAAAAAAAGTTACGCCCGAACAGGGACTTGAACCCTGGACCCTTAGGTTAAAAGCCTAATGCTCTACCGACTGAGCTATCCGGGCTTGTATGCACCCCGCGTATTATTGCATTTATAGTAAAGCTAATCTACTATATTTTTGTAAAGATTATATTATGATTATCTTTTATCCTTTTTAACTGTATTAGAAGATTTCTTAACTGTATATATTAATTTAAATGCCTGCAACATATTAACTAGTTATTATTTCCTTGAATTTTGGTTAACCGTTTAAATTGCTTGAACAAAGTAAAGTAAGTATTGCTATCACAGAAACTGTTGATTTTTGGGTCTCAATGAAATTATTTTTGTTTGTTCTTGAAACAAATGTTCAACATTGCAACAAGTGTAGTTATACTGGAAAGTATTCAAGTTTTTCAAAAGTAAAGAAAAAATTAGAACTTCGAAAACATTTTTAATATTAATACCCATATCTTCCATTAACATTCCACCAGACTGATGTAATAATTATAATTACTTATTTAGTTCAAGTAAATATACTTGATCTCTAATGACAATTATTTTTTCACATACTTAAAAATAATTATTCTTTATAATTAATTAGTACTCTCTCTCTCTCTCTCTCTCTCTCTCTCTCTATATATATATATCGTCACCCCCTCCTAATAACTTTATTATTTATTTCCAATAGAAATATAAACTATAAGAGCATTTCCATTATTTAATTTGTATAATCTACCTTGGTGTTATTGAAACAAATATTTAATATAATAACAATTAAACGTTAATGGTAATGTCATTATGACAAAAAACAATATGCGTTTAAACTCGATATGATATTTTCAGGGTGCCACTATTATTTAATTCCATCCGGTAGATAAATTATAAAATAATGTTTTGCATCAATAATATAAGTAGAAGAATGTTGAGAAGTCTCATGCGGGAGCGGAAGATGACGGGAGCCTTACCAGTTAATTGAGTTTACTTATTTCCCGTCTGGCATTACTGGAAGCGATTTCCAGTGAGATTCACTATTACAAATATAATCTTCCGTGCAAAACTTTGCCTATACTATGTGAGCTCGGATCGGCTTTTGAAAGGAAATATGTTCATTATAGATGATATTTAATTGTAATAAATGCTACCCATGATTATGGTTATTATCAGTGAGGACAGTGAAGTCTTACAGAAAAAAATAAATTTACTATTAGCAAATCCCCAGCATCGACGGGTATTAACCCTAAACACTGGGACGGGTAAATGTCAAAATATTGTGCAAAGTAAAGCCTTGGCAAAAAAATACCATCACCATTCAGCCTCAAATGAATTCCCGGGCGAAGCCGGGTATCTGAGCTAGTATATATATATATATATATATATATATATATATATATATATATATATATCTATATATATATATATATATATATATATATATATATATATATATATATATTTATATTTATATTGCCAACAAGATAATTGGCCTGAAAAACTTTTATTTTATAAACAGAATAAACAATTAAAAAATATGCTAAAAATATACTGAAGAAATGTATTACCAGAATTATTTATAATGTTCCTCACGCAGGGTCTGCGTAAACTAAGCAGATTTCCCACGTGAAATTTTACAATAGAAAAATCTGCATACTAGTGACATTGTGTAGCCATCCGAAATGTGGCAACAATGCAGGAGGCACCTAGCCATTACAGCCTTAATCCAGCCTACACCTTGCATACTAGTGACAGTAGTAGTAACGAGTCTCTAAAGCAACAGTTACGAAAACGGCCGAACTAGCTTTCGGCGGAAAGTTACGAATAGAACCGACATCAGCCGTTCTCATTTTGTCAGTTATCCGTACACACTTAATATAATGCATATATTTCGTTTAATATTCAAGATAGAGAATAAATGTACATAACAATATTTATAGTAAATTTAATTTGCAATAATATTGGTTTTTTACTAGTTTTCGAGCAGACGTATAGTAACGGAGAAATTTCGAGTTTTTGGAATTCCCCTTGATCCGATTTCAGCCATTAACGAACTTGATCTTTTTTTTTTTACATAAAACGATTATATTCCGAGTTTGGTAACAATTAAACAAATATTGCGACCGCTAGAGTGTTAACGGACAAATATACATATAATTTTGAACGGACCTCATTTTCGTCATCTCCAGGGTAGGATCGATGGACATTTGTAGAAATTTTTCGAAATTCGCGTTATGAGTGCGACCTCGAAAGTTGATTTTCCTTAAGGGAAGTCTACTAAAAACTCAAATACAGTTAATTTAATTATTTATTCATTATTGAAACCTAAATTTGATTTTGTTTATTCTTTTCTTCTTTCTTTCTGTTGTGAATAGTTTTATTTTACAAATATTTTATTTTATTCATAGTTACGTAAAACCTTAATTGATGACGTCAGCGCTCAATGAATTTGCACATATTTCGCATTATAAAGGCCACTTGAAAACAATATTTGCTATGTAAGCTTGTAAAAAAGTTCATGATATAACAGCTTATTGTTAATTTAACATCAGTAGAAGTGAGGGTTTACTTATGGGTGAAAACTAAAAAACCTAATATCTCAGTGAGCATTCTTGATAGAGAAAAAGTATATATACACTTTGCTCGGTTTTTAATAAAGATTAATTATGTAGAATTTTTTGATTCGCCTTACAATACCAGAGATATTTAAAATTTTTGAAATCCTGCCTCTAACTCCCCCCCCTTGCGAGTCCGAGTTCACCGGTTAACGAACTTGACCTTTACTTTTGCACGAAACGATTCTATGGACAAAAACTGCGACCACCATGAGAATAACCTTCTATAGTTGCTCTTTTGAGATAATAATTTGTTGTTAAGGAGACGTAAGTCGTCTTCCCTAGTAATATTTTATGGAGGTTTTTTGACATTTCTTTCATCTATTGAGTGTGAACTCCACGGTCATGACCTCCAAATCAATGTATCGTAAAACGATTACGATTTTTTTTTTTAGTTAGTTAAGTCATTTAGTATAATGGGTTTATCTGCGGCATAATAGATTAATACGATTTGGTGATTTACTTCTCCTTATCCAAATTTCTCTTGATCCCATTTCTGTCATTAAGAAATTTGTCGTTAATTGAGCATTAAATGTTATATAGAGATCGGACCAAATAAAAAAAAAAAAAAAAACATGACAACTTGAGTGTTCTGGATCAAAGAATAAACACTTCAATTATTCAGTCCACATAAATTCATACACACACACACGCACGCCCGCACGCACACACGCACACACACACACAAACACAAACACAAACACACTCACAATATAAAATTTGAACGAACCTCATTTGCATCATCTACTTGAACCGATGGGTTTTGAAGAATTTTAGAAAGCTAGCTGAACAGATGAATGTGGGTAGACAAGTAGACAGACAACTATGCCTACAGCAATAACAACTAAGTATATTAGTTTATTATTATTCAATAAAACAAGTTTGGGCCACCTAGGTTATTTTTTAACATTTTTAATTGTTTTTTTACTTCCATTTTGAAAAAGGTTAGCTGAATGAAATACAAAAGAATGGGACAATAACTATTTTGTTTCATTAACAATGTATGTATCTGAGTGATATGCATGCTAATTAGAGAGAGATCGGAACTTGCCATCCTATTGGCCACGATTGTGCCATTAAAATAGGAGGAAATTGGATAAAAGGGGACTAGTTTCGATCTGATTGTAGCAGCTGAAACTCCGTTATAAATGAGCCCTGACAAATAGTGTAATGAGATTTGGAGTGTTGCGAGGTGGAGGGAGCCCCCTGTGGAAGCAACAGCTGTGAGGCAGCACAGTCGGGGCTGGCTAGCCCAGCTGGGCGGTGTGTCGATAAACAACCGGCTAAGCTCAAGGAGAAAGAGGGCCCTATAACTATGGTGCAATAAGCTCCTTCAAAAACACGAGGCAACATCGATCCGCCTTGCATTTTATCCCACCCTTCGTGCAACTAGCTCAGTCTTAATAGCATATTAATGGGGATTTCCCGCAAATATCTACGATTCTTCCTTGATCCACCACAGCCATATGTATTTATTTTATCTGTCACATTTCTGTCAAAGTAACGTTTTAGTGTAAAGAAATTGCAGATTGTAGTATTCAAAAAACATTATTAATTTAGCTGTTGCAATATTAACAATGTCATCTAATTTAAAGAAAATAGACGAATTTACACTATCAAGTAAAAAATTTAACTAAAGGGCATTAGTTTTAAAAAGCAATATCTAATACAAACGAACTATGACTTTACTGAAATGAACCTGTACCACCAATTTTAATTTAATAGCGCCTTTTATAGGATAGTGCATTTCAATACTGAAGCGTTTTAAACTTAAATTTGAAGTAAACATACTCTTTCTAGAACACAAATCGAAATGCTATTACAAAAAAAATAATTGAAGTATTTTCACCATCTTAACAAATGATGGATACATTTTAAGGAAAACTGTAAACGTAGATGTCTTGGAATATTCTTATATGTCACATAGATTTTACAAACATTCAATGTCAAATTATTGTATATTCTCTGAATAAATTAAAAAGTACAAGCATCTCCCTAAAACGAAAGTAAATAACTGTTCAAGACTAATACTTCGGTCGTTTTTCTAGAAAGCCCTTTTCATAAAAGCTCAAAGTTGATAAATGCTCTCACCATAAACAAGACACACGCCAAAAGAAGGATCGTTTTGTTCAAGGATTAATATTACTTTTTAAGACATCATGGGAAATTGGGGGATACAGTGCACCTAAAAAGCATTAATCTCACAATAAATACGATATACATTTTGAATTTCGGCTGTACACACTTAGTCAGCTGTCATGTCAATTCCAGACAGATGTTTTGACTGCTTCATACAATATAACATATTAATTGTCACTTTCATGATAGAAATGTTTCTTGTTAACTGATATCTAGAAACTGATAATGTGAAATGTGCATAAATGTAATAAATAAAGCCACCAAAAGGGATACATCATTGGGAGTAGGAGAGTAGGAGTGGATGACAACAAGGCTAGAAGCTGGCAAACCCTTTTGGGGACTTACCTTGCTCGACAGGAGAGATCTGCGGCCCCTCGTCGTAGATAGGAGTCGATGTTTCAGCCATTTCGGCCAATGAGAGTGACTCCGAACAAACTCCCTTTGACAACCTTCCCTAGTCGCGAAGAGAATCAAAGATGTCGGCTGGTTCGGTCAATACGCTCGCGCAAGCGCTCCCCCGCCAATGGTGAAAACACAACTGCCGCCTATTTCGAATTCTTCAAATAGTCACGTTTATGCAAACTAGGTTTAGATTTCATAGCCATGTTTGCTTCGATGAAGCTTACTCTTTCACTGGTGTGGTTAACCCTCCAAAAAGGGTCCTCACGCTGGTACATGTAGCAACATATCGCTAATCCGCTGGAACTACGACGGAACTGAAAAAATAGATAAAAATGAGGAAAAGAGATATAATTTTCAAAGAATTGATATTTCTATTTTACCTCAAGTCCTCCTTATATTAAAATATTTGGAAAATTTTATATCTATCGAACAGAGAGTATAGTACAATTTCGTTTCTTACACTCAAGACCATATCGCTCATCGGGTGGAATAATTTAGTAAAATTAGAATATACTAATCAATTTATTAAACTTAATAAAATTGGTCATAGTTGTCAATGACTTGATTAATCCAGAGAAATAAAGTTTTACGAATATTTTACCTTAGCTATAGTCTGGTAAAATATTTGGAAAATTTTATTCCTTTCTATTAATGAACTCTCCTGGCAACTATGGCTTGTTTTCTAATATCACTAAACGTTTGTTGTTGCGATATGATCCACGCAAAGAGGCAGGAGAACAAATTACAGCTCACTGGCACGGCTCTCAGCCAGTGCCTCCTGAATAGGCAGCTAACGTGATATTAAACATGTATATAATACATATGTAAAAACATAAGTCTTACTAAAAACAGAATCCTTGGAGATTCGCCATCCTCCCACCTTATGTTGTGAAGCAAAACAACAAATCAAATAAACATAAGAATAATGACAAGTTAAATACAAGAAAATTAATAAATTAACTGATTTACAAATTTAATCAAGAAACCTCTTAGTAATTTTTGAAATAAGTCCAGATTTTGTCATTTTACAATCTACACTATCACTAACAATTTAACTTTCAAAATTGTCTCTGGGAGCAAAATCACTTTCACTAACCACAACAGTTAAAGACATTATCGTTGTCTTGGTGAGCCTTTACAAATGAAGACTCCTCGTTGGATAAAATCTCAAGTAGTTAAATCCTCTGGAAAGGACGCAGAACATCTACGGAAGTCCTTCTGTCGAGTTTCTCCATCGTCACCCGGAAGAAGCTCGATAATATGGGACATGATCTCTTCACAATGTCTCCAATCCGCAATGTCCTTTCTTTCTTCTATTTCTTGAAAATCCAAAGTATTCCACTCTAAAGCGATTCCTTAATCCTTCCATCAAGTTTTCTCTATAAACAAGTCTTGAACAATAGGATGCTGAAACGGCAACAAATACGACCAACGGAAATTACCTGTGTCATGACAGTTAAGTATTCGGGTTTTTACCCTAAACAAACCATCTTTATCCCGGATTGGATTCATAGTCTCATCGTGAATCTCTCTCTTCAATTTCCTCAGTTGACAATCAACCAGATTTCCTCACTATAGGGTTCTTTGAATTGTTTAGAAAACGACTGATCCACACCACCTTTTGTAAATTCCAGTATGAAGAGATGTACTTGTATTACCAATCTAACTCTCCCGCAGTAATTAAAATGGTTTTGATCGATAAGGTAAATAGCGACCAACTTCAAAGGTCTCCTCTGGAACCCTTTCAATGATAACTGAACAAAGCAATTCGAGGCTTCTCTTTATGGGAGATATGCCAACGAATTAATAACTGTGGACTGTATAAAGAAAAGACTGATGGTAATCAAAGGATAACATAATGTATTTATATTAACAACTGAAGGGCCATTGTGACTAATCTAAAAACTAATTATAAAGAGTACATTTTATTGTATTATAACTAAATTGCCTGAAGGGCCACGGTGAACATTAATATCTGGAAATTCAGCTGCATTTTTTGTGAATGGCCAATGATGAGTGAGCTTGATGTTCGTTTATTCCTTTTCTCCTGGATATAATGTTATTAAAAATGAGGTACCTCATGCCTTGCCGCTCCCGCTGCCATCTCCTCCTGCCACACCCAGCTGCTTTGTGGCTTTTCTACTCCATGTCGAGTATTATTCTGGGTTCGTAAAGAAAATGCTGTATTCTGGCCTTATGCTCGTGTCGTCATTTTCTTCCAGACTATCACGTGGCCAAGGAGGTAGTCAGCGAGGCACGGGTTGCTAGGTAACGGCGTCAGGATAGCCAGCTGGGCAAGAACTGTGACGTCATTTTTTTTTCTTTAGCATAAGTGCCGTAAACAAACCGCCCACCTAAATTTGTGTGACAAATTTAACGCTTGGTTTCTTGAAAATCTTGAATGTCTTGTGCTTAACTATGAATATGAACATATACAATGAAAAAAAAGAAGGGCAAAATAAAAGCATAATAGTCTAGAATAACCCACATATCCATCTAGGAAACACACAAAGAGAAATACAAAATAAAGAGAAAAAAAAAAACTAATACTTTTTATAATTCACATATAAACTAAAATTAATAACTTATATTACTTAATCTATAATTAATGTATGTGTCATGTTTGGTGTCGTGTTTGTCTGTGGTTTCTGGTCAGGTTCAGGCAAAAACAAAGGAGCCAGAGAACAAACTGAGCACAAAAAGGTTTTACCCGACGGATGGTTCGTTCTTGGCAATGAACTTATACACTTCCTTAAGGAAGCGGGATGCGCCAATGAAGTTGGAGCCATGGTCAGAGTGAAATTTCTTCACAAATCTATCTAATGCCGACAAAAATGCTGGGGTTGACAATGACGAGACTGCCTCTAAGTGAACTGCCTTGCTTGCCATGCAGACAAAAATACATAGATATGCCTTGCCAAGAGCCGCATTTCGGCGCGTAGATTCCTTTATCAAGAAGGGCCCTGCATAATCTAATCCTGTTTGCAGAAAGGCTCTAAACTGAGAATAACGTTCTGGAGGAAGTGATGCCATAAGTGGCTGAACAGGTTTGCATCGCACCATACGACATGGGACGAAAATTCTCCCTCTAATGAATTTCAAAGCTCCGGGGATCCAGTACTCTTGGCGTAACAGAGAAAGTACAAGCGTTGGCCCCGCGTGAAAATGTCTTCGGTGTATGTCATCCACAATTAGTTGTGCAAAATGACAAGATCGTGGAATAAGTATCGGATGTCGGCAGCACGGTTCGAGTGGGGCGTTATTCAACCTGCCGCCCACCCTGACAAGCCCATGCTCGTCAACGAACGGGTGGAGCTGGTCATAAGCTTTCGGAACGGAAGTATTTCCAAACAGCGCTCTCGGAAGGTGCAATCTTTGCTCCAATTGAATGCATCTAAACTTAGCATTTTTAAATTCGTCAGCTGTGATGGGGCCTCCTGGATTTGGCTTCGTCCGTTTAACGAGGCGCAGCATACGAACAACGGTCCTGATTAGAGTTCTATACGAAGAGAATCTTTCCATCCATTTGTCTTCAAAAGTCTGTTCAAGCTTCTCTTGACTAACATTTACAGCCATCATGCAGTCTGTTGCCTCCTCATTAATGGCTATGTCTGGAGGCCATTCTCTGTAAGGGGGAGATAGCCAGGAGGGTCCATTCCACCACATGTTCGCTCCAAAGAGATTACTTGGGGTACAACCGCGTGAGCTAATATCAGCCGGGTTGTCTTCTGATCGGACATGATGCCAGTCGGAAATAGACGTGACACTCAAAATCTGAGAAACGCGGTTGGCCTCAAAGACCTTAAGTGCATAAGTGGGCTTGCGCAGCCAAGCCAAAACCACAGTTGAGTCAGTGAAGCATATGGGTGGATGGTCAAACGGCGATGACAAGCTCAGGGATGTTAACAATTTTGTTAGTAACAAGGCACCACACAGCTCTAAACGAGCTATAGATACAAATTTTAAAGGTGACACCTTTGTTTTCGCTTTCATGAGCGTGACTCGTGCGCTACCGTCGGGATATTCTGCGCGATTGTAGATTGCGGCTCCATACCCTTTATCAGATGCATCACAAAATCCCACAATTCTACATAAAGCATTGTGGCTTCCAAAGTAGCGAGGAATTTTAATACTAGAAAGTAAATGCCACTCCGATATCAATGCCTTCCAATCCTTGATAATGTCTTCCGGAAGTGTTTCATCCCAGTCGACGCGGCTTTTCCATACGGACTGAAGAAGAACTTTGGCCTGGAAGGTAATAAGCGCAAGCAAGCCAAGAGGGTCGAAGATCCGCGCTACAGCCGATAATATGATCCGTTTTGTGACGTGAGTTGATGGAGGACGGTGTACTGAATATGTGAATACATCCTCACTGGGAATCCATATGAGTCCTAGGATTTTTTGATGGTCTGTGTCTTGATCGGTAATTTGCAAATGAACAGCTTCCTTTGACGTTTCTGGAAGTACTTCCTTGATGGTTGATGCCCACTTGCTCAGCTCGAAGCCACCCTTAGCAAATAGCTCAATGAGTTGTCGCTTAAGCTCAAGGACTTCTTCTAGCGTGTTACCTCCACTTACAAAATCATCTACATACATTGATGAACACACTCGACCAGCGGCGAGAGGATAATGTGCTCCTTCATCGGCCACTAACTGTTTGATTACTCTCATTGCCAGAAACGCGCTTGGTCGAACTCCGTACGCCACGGTGTTAAGCTCGTACTCATGGAGAGCATCAGTTCGGTGTATTCTCCAGAATATGTGCTGCAAATGGCGATCATTGGGATGCACCAGAATTTGCCGATACATTTTTACAATGTCCGTCCATAAAGGTATGACATAAGACCTGAAATTGATTAATATATTTGATATGTCTAATTGTAATTTTGGACCCGGTAAGAGAGTGTCATTCAGACTTTCTGGTCCACAGGAAGCGTCAAAAACAATTCTAAGTTTCGCTCCTTCCGCGCTATACTGCCAAACTCCATGGTGAGGAATAATGTACGCCGAGGTTGTGGAGACAGGTGACATTTGGCCCAGTTCCTCATGCTCCTGCATGAATTCTTTGTATTTAGTGGACAGTACAAAATGCTTCTCCATTTTCCGTTCTAAATTTGAAAATTGATTGGCAGCCAGGTCCCGATTTGGCTGCAACTGAGAAGAGATCCCATCTGCATCGCGGGAGTGCGTTTGTAGAAAATGGTCCTCACAGTAACTGTCATCGGGATCCCTTTGATTAACTGGAGTGGGTTCCTCCATCTCCCAGAATGCTCTGAGCCTGCTTGATATTTCTTCGCAGGATTCGCTGAAAAGCGAAGTAGTAGTGGGCTTGGTCAGTCCAGTGCCTTCTACAGGAGGCATTGATGGTTGTTGGCGACTATTGATGGTTGCTAATGAAATTTTTGCCCGTCGAATTTCATGTCGAACTTCATTATAACTATTCATCCACTCGTCTGAGGGGAATGTATCGTCTTTAATGGTACTCTGTAAGTTGGATCGTTCATTCCAAACATCTAGAAACTCTTTCAGGTAACCATCAGCTTCCTCTATGGCACACTCCAGCGTAATCACTAGGTCTTCTGAAGCTAGAGCTGATTTTCCAAGACCTATGAGCTCCAAACGAGAAATGTCCCTTTTAATAAGGCGCAGCTTCCTTTCAAGGTTGGCAGCTGACCTCACGCTTTCCATATTAATATAATTAGATTCAATTATAAAAATCAGCAGCTGAGAGCGGCGGAGGAGAACAAGTGCGAAGCGACAAGAAACGGAGATACACGAAATGACAGGGAAACAACGTGAATGAATTATTAGAAATGGAGAATTTGTCACCAAGGGTGGACAATAACAATTAGGGAAAATCACATCAAAAATGAGTGACGAAAAGCAGAATAAATATTCTAATTGAGTGAACTAAAGATAACTGACCCAAGGGGGCAGATACCGAGACGCAGTACAAGGTACGTGACGTCAATAACAATTAGGGAAAATCACATCAAAAATGAGTGACGAAAAGCAGAATAAATATTCTAATTAAGTGAACTAAAGATAACTGACCCAAGGGGGCAGATACCGAGACGCAGTACAAGGTACGTGACGTCAGAGCGCTCCTAAATGACAATAAGTCAGATTGGAATTAGAAGCCAATCTCTATGGATTAAAGAGCAATCGAATGTTTATAACCTTACTTCGATAAGGTAAATAGCGACCAACTTCAAAGGTCTCCTCTGGAACCCTTTCAATGATAACCTCCTCAGTTCTCGAGGAAACACTACCATAAGCTTCATTTAGATTAGAAGTTTGCAACTTAGTAATGGTTTTCTTGTAACAACCTCTAGCCAATAGGAACTTAGTGGGTAGTAAATCTCGACAACAGCCTCACCTGATAACTACCGTCATTTAAAATCTCTATAGACTCTTTAAAATTCTGAATGCTTACCAGAACTTGTTCCTTCTTCGTCATAGTCTCAATAACATCTCGCACTCCTATAGCCCCAAGTTCCCAAAGATTCTTGACAGTTGAAAGCATACTAGCCAACGGAAGGGTGGCTCCCTCACTTCGAATTGTACCCATTAATGTCCAGCCCAGGTATGTTTCAACAGCATTAAGTTCACAACCTAAAACTTCTCCTTTTCCTGCAAGTAGCTTTCCACTAACATCTGCTCCTATTAGTAAATCAGTTCCTGAAGCCATCCATATCCCCTTCGCTGCTACAAGTAACATTACATTACATTACAAATAACCTCAGAGTCCAGCGCCTCAAAGTGGCACCCATAAGTACCATCAATACTCTTCAATCTTACTTTAAAGTAAATATGAATGTTATGTGTTGCAATCCCTGTGATTTTTCTGCAACTCTAAGAGGTACATAGTATCTTTGAGAAACATTCTCAATCAAGAACACCAGAAATATTAGTATTTGCCAAACGTTGCTCTTCCTGGTCTTCTTTACACGCAGAAGTCTCATTATTATTCCTTATTTACAGGCACACTAATGAAGTAACCAGATAACTGTCTTATACGTCGTTGGCGGGTCTATATCAAAATGGTACCTGACGTTGAAGTAATAATATAGGAAATCGTAAATCTCACCAACTGGTCAAAACCAAAAATTTCTTTCCAAAATATTTTTATGAAAAGTCAATTAATGAAGGCATTAATGAAAATATTTTTATTTCGAAATAAACTCTGACTGATAACAGTAGCAGAATAGTGTAAGGTAGCGCCAATGGGCAATATTTATTCCGATATGTCATAAAAAAGGTTTCCACATCTATGGAACCGTTTCCATAAACATTAAATTCAGTTGAGCAACCTGAAGTAAAAATTTTGAAATTCATTAATTTAAATATATCTTCAGGACCAGCAATTGTACTCTAATCACAAGTTGTTCTTTGCATTATCATGATAATACATAATGTTAAGGACATTGTTGATGACTTTGTATTTTGAAGTCAAAATAAAACCCCTACTCATTGTTCTAAGTTTCATGTAGCCTTCCGTGTCACCTGATAGTTGGTTCTCAAATATAAAAGTAAGAACCAGAATTGAGTCATGCGCTATGGCAATTCTACAGAAAACTCAGCAATGCATATGCCAGTATAATTTGCAGAGCATACAAGGAGTCCTGGCGTTCGTCTGTGGTGGAATTAAACAGCAGACGCTTAGGTCCCCCGCATTTCCCACTGTTGAAAGTAAAGGGCAGTACCAAACAAGCACTGACTTAGCATACAAGTACCTCCTAGAGCAGATACTTGGGAAAGAGGACACTGAAACCCAGGCTAGGTTAAGATGCACAATGAGGCTTCCTGTGGGCACCGATTTCGCTCCAGATTGGGATCAGGTGGACGTCGGAATTACTGTGATAAAAATGAGGGAAAAAAGGCGCTCCCCATGGGGATGGGATATGCGCCCAGCTCATTCAACAAGTAATGCCTGTTATAGGAGACCAGCTGAGGACGGTTATGAATAATTTCCTGTCACTTGGGTCTTTTCCAAAAATATGGCAAATAACCGCTGATTACGATAAAAGGGCTCAGGAATCCAGGCTCCACAAAAAGCAACAGGAATATGTCTGCTCCCTGGCCTGGGAAAAGTTCTGTAAACACTTATTAAAAATGCAGTTTTCTCTCTTTTCGTCTGCAAGCTGAGCGCCATGCAATACGGAGGCATCCCAGGGCGATCGACTTAACAGGCTGTAAAGCGCCTTAAAGAAGACTGCGACGAGGGAAACCAGAAAAACGCCATAACCGTCTTTATAGACATTGCAAGAGCACATGATAATGCACGGTCCCCGCGTATTTAAGAGTCCCTTCACGCAATGGGAAAGCCTACATCCGCGACGGAAATAGACCGTGAAGTTCTCAGAGAGCAGTGCTTGGCCCTGATTGATGACCTCATGGGTACTCAAGCAGCGTCGGGTTTCAGTGCCACGACCTACGTCGATGATGTGGCGTACTTAGTTCGTGGCAACTGAAGATATGTCGTTTTAGGAAAGCGATGGAAGCGATCAACGCCATGCATGTACGAAAGGAAACTACTCGCTACGACCATAGCCGACTAAACCTAATGAGAGCAGTTTGTAGCTACAGCCCGTATGAATTGGTCAGTACCCCTGATAACTTCCGAGCATTTAAAAAGTTCGTCGTCGAATGGAGGAAGAATAAGGAATAAATAAATAATAAATAGACATAACAAAACCCATCCTAGTCCTATTCCAAACAAAGACCAAAAGTGGGATTACACACCTCGCACTAGGAGCCACATAAAAAAAATAAATTAAAAATAGGGTGCTCCTTCCCGCCCTCTTTATTTTGAAGGAGGGAGTGTTGGCGGGAAGATAGGAGGGAAGGAAGGAAGGAGGGAGGGAATGATGGAGAGAAAGAGTTAAGGAAAGAGTAAGGGAAGGAATGAGAGAGGGGAGAAGTTTTTTTTTTTAATTTTATATTTTTTATTTCAACTCCCCTCTTTTTTTTTTTTTTTTTCGTAATGAGCTTTAAGTTATATTAATGCTGCCATTTAGTAGTTAATAGTGATGTAGTCCATAAGTTTAGTGTAATTGCTAATAGTATAATAATTCTTCCAATAATTCTTCTTTGTGTTTATTCATATAGCTTGGCTGAAAATTTATTGTCTTAATGAGACGGCCGAGAACGTCCTACCCAAAAAAAAAAAAAAAATAAAAAGGGGGGGGGTTGAAATAAAAAATATAAAGTTAAAAAAATAAATAAAATAAAAAAAGAAAGAAATAAGAGAAAAATATATGTATATTTATGTATATATCTGTATATATATATATATATATGTATGTATATATACATATTAAAAAAAATCGGCCTAGCGTGCGTGTGCCTGGGACTTCCCATGACTGGGGAACTCAAATACGGTCTGAAGAGTGTTGGGCATTGATAACCGCGAAGTTTTCTCCCCAAAATCAAACAAAACAAAAAAAGGGAAGAAGGGAGGCGGGAAGGAGTGAGGGAACGAAGGAGGGAGGGGGGGAAGAAGTGAGGGAGGGAAGGAGAGAGGGCGGAAAGGAGTGAGGGAGGGAAGGAGGGAGGGCGGGAAGGAGTGAGGGAACGAAGGAGAGAGGGCGGGAAGAAGTGAGGGAACGAAGGAGAGAGGGCGGAAAGTAGTGAGGGAGGGAAGGAGGGCGGGCGGTAAGGCGTGAGGGCGGGAAGGAGTGAGGAGGGAAGGAGAGTGAGGGAACGAAGGAGAGAGGGGAAGGAGTGAGGGAGGGAAGGAGGGAGGGCGGGAAGGAGTGAGGGAACGAAGGAGAGAGGGCGGAAAGGAGTGAGGGAGGGAAGGAGGGAGGGCGGGAAGGAGTGAGGGAACGAAGGAGAGAGGGCGGGAAGAAGTGAGGGAGGGAAGGAGGGAGGGAGGGAAGAAGGGAGGGACGGAAGGAGGGAGGGCGGGAAGGAGTGAGGGAGGGAAGGAGTGAGGGAGGGAAGGAGGGAGGGCGGGAAGAAGTGAGGGAGGGAAGGAGGGAGGGCGGGAAGAAGTGAGGGAGGGAAGGAGGGAGGGCGGGAAGAAGTGAGGGAGGGAAGGAGGGAGAGCGGGAAGAAGTGAGGGAGGGAAGGAGGGAGGGAGGGAAGGAGGGAGGGCGGGAAGAAGTGAGGGAGGGAAGAAAGAAGTTCGGAAAGGAGTGTAGGAACGAAGGAGGGAGGGAGGGAAGACGTGACGGAGTGTGTGAGGGAGGGAAGGAGGGAGGTCGGGAAGGGGTGAGGGAGAGAAGGTGGTAGAGAGGGAGGGAGGTAGGGAGGCGGAGCACTATGCTACACCGATATTTTCACCACTAATCAGTCATGAAGTCTGATATTCCCAGATAGTTGCAAAGGAAACACTAATATATTAAAACTTACATCTAGGACCTATTTTCTGAGATAAATCCCTCCATCATTTCTGTTGATCCTTTTTTTTACTTTAGCAGCACCAAGGGTGATTCGGTGAGCCTTCACTTCAGATTTTTTAATATAACATCAATAATCTGTTATAGTATTAATCTATCTAGAAAATGAAATTAATGGAAAAATATTGAGGAATGTTAGGCCTGAAAAATAGTTTGTTGGAAGAAAATAGTGATAGGGTCCATTGTTCTCTGTGGTAATTACCTAATTACTATAATGGATGAAATAATTATGGTAGCTGACGGAAATAAAAAGGTGGTTATACGTTTTTGGTAAATGTATGGTTGGACTTATCCCGACATATCACCAATATTTTATAAGTGACAAAATAGTAATGTGCTGTGAATATATATGGCACTGATGTAATATTAAAGTTGTTATGCATACAACAAAAAGGTGAGATGTATATTTTAACTTTCTTACTGAGAAGTAACATTTGAAATTCATTGTAACAATGAACAATAATAAACAATGAGAGCCATTGTTGTGTAACAGAATTGTTAAGTAATGTAATTGTACCTTTCTTTCCTGCCCCTTCAATAATTGCTCCATTATGCCTCGTGATTTAATAAGTTACTTTTGTTTCGCTCTGAAATAAAAATATCACGGCTCTCCTTTGGTAAAAATTTCCTGAATTTAATTATTTAATCAAGTTCATACGGTTTTTATTTGGTACAGCTACTGGGGATTGATAAGTTCTTGCATATTATAAATCATTGTGACTCTTTATGATTTTTTAAAATATTTTTTCAGCTATTTCAATACAATAATATGAATAATAATATAACGTTGAAGTTGTTGGCACGTTCACTAAAAACATTCATTGATTTTTCAGTATTTGCTTATTTTATTAAATAGGTGCTATATATATATATATATATATATATATATATATATATATATATATATATATATATATATACTAGCTCAGATACCCGGCTTCGCCCGGGAATTCATCTAAGGTTGAATGGAGATGGTATTTTTTTGCAAGGCTTTACTTTGCACAATATTTTGACGTTCACCCGTCCCAGTGTTTAGGGTTTATACCCGTCGTTGCTGAGGATTTGTTAATAATAAAATTAATTTTTTATGTAAGAATACACTGTCCTCCATATTGTCATATTTCCCGTCTCCTGTGCATTAAGCATAGATTTGAATTATTAAGGACAAAATACTAACATAGATTTGAATTAATTTTTCCAGGTGAGGTACCTGGTAGTTCATATTGGAAAGAATTGTTGAGTATATCAATATTTCTACGCTAATTACTTGCTTCATACATTGTTCCCGAAAAAATGTATAAAACAAAAGTTACTCTAAATAACAAAGTAAACCACTTTTGTTATGTGCACATTTGTCGAAAAACAAATAGACAATGAAATATCGCGAATTTTTATTCCAGGCTTCCCTTATAACCCCCACTCCCGTTCGAACCTAAAAATTTTAATATAGCTTATAATCATGGAAGAATTAATGCTAATTGACAATCCGAGTTTTGTTAAGTTCGGTTCAATCGTTAGTGCCCAATAAAATTGTTGGCTCCCGCTAAAGTTTTAGCGTATATCTCGTTTATACTTTGTTATAAGACAAAAGTGAATTGCACAAAAGTTACTTCAAATAAAAAAATAAACTACTTTTGTCATGTGCACATTTGCAGAAAAACGAATAGAAAACGAAATACCGCTACTTTAAATTTAAGGCCTCCCTTACAACCCCCACTCCTGCTCGTCCCTAGAAATGTTGGTACATCTTATTATCATGGAGGAGTTACTGCTAATTCACATACCGAGTTATGTTTAGTTCGGTTGAGTCTTTGTGCCAAATAAAATTGTTGACTTCCGCTGTAGTTTTTAACGTATATCTCATTTATACTTAGGTATACGTCAAAAGTGCACATAACAAACGTTACTCTAAATAACAAACTAAACAACTTTTGTTATGTGCATATTTGCCGAAAAACGAATAGGAAACGAAATATCGCTATTTTTAATTTCAGGTCTCCCTTATAACCCCCACTCCTGTTCGTCTCAGAGAATATTAATATAGCCTAAAGTCTAAGTTGGGCTAGTAGTAATATCTATACCAAGTTACATAAAATTCGGTTCAGCCGTTTATGCTTGAAAAGGTAACAAACAAACAAACTAACAAATAAACAAACAAACAGACACGAAAGAAACAAAATGCAGTTATGGTGTCTATGACATGTGAAAAAAAAAGTTATCGTGAAAAAAATCAATGTACAGGCAGAGGTTACAATTTTATATATATATATATATATATATATATATATATATATATATATATATATATATATATGGACTAAAGAAAGTCCGTCACGCAGGGGCTGCGTAAACTAAGCAGATTTCCCACGTGAAGTTTTACAATAGAGAAATCTGCCGAATAACAACTGTAGTAGTAAGAAACCTCTAAACCTAAAACATTATTTAGGGCGTAATAACCCAGTAGTTTCTAGCCCCAAAAAACAGTTAACCTAACCTCTAAACCTATTCACGAGGGACGAATAGTTATGGAAACGGCCACCAGAGCTCTCGGCAGATTACAAATGCAAATATCTCGGTTAATATTCAAGATAGAGAATAAATGCATATAACAATATTTATAGTAAATTTAATTTGCAATAAGATTGGTTCTATACAATATTTCGATCCGATGCATAATAACGGAGATATTTCGAATTTTTGAAAATCCCCCCCTCTAAACCCCCCCTCGCACGGGTCCGGATTCAGCCGTTAAGGAACTTGATCTTCCTTTTTACATAAAACGATTAAATACCGAGTTTGGTGACGATTAAACAAAAATTGCGACCGCTAGAGTGTTAACAGACAAATGTATATATATATATATATATATATATATATATATATATATATATATATATATATATATATATATATATAGTTCTATATATATATATATAGTTTTGAACGGACCTCATTTTCGTCATCTCCTGGGTAGGATCAATGGACATTTGAAGAAATATTTCGAAAATCGCCTCATGAGTACGACCTCAATAGCTGATTTCCCTTAAGGGAAATCTGCTAAAATTCCCAAGAGATATACACCTGCATACCGGTTTGTTTATCGGAAAAGATAATTTTTTTTTTTTTTATGGAATATTTATTATCAGATTTCCCTTAAGGGATGTACGGTGAATACTAATTTACTGTCATTTGGTTAGGAATACCTGTTCCATCCAATAATTATGTACCGTCATTTTGATGGGGCCCGATTGTATCCAATACTAATGTACCATCATTTTGATGAGAGGTTTGGCTACATCCAATACTAATGACCGTCATTTGGATGGAAGGATCGATAGCATCCAATACTAATGTACCGTCATTTTGATGAGAGGTTCGGCTGCATCCAATACTAATGTACCGTCATTTTGATGAGAGGTTCGGCTGCATCCAATACTAATGACCGTTATTTGGAAGAAAGGGTCGGTTGCTCCAATACTAATGTACCGTCATTTTGATGAGAGGTTTGGCTACATCCAATACTAATGACCGTCATTTTGATGAGAGGGTCGGCTGCATCCAATACTAATGACCGTCATTTGGATGGAAGGATCGGTAGCATCCAATACTAATGTACCGTCATTTTGATGAGAGGTTCGGCTGCATCCAATACTAATGACCGTCATTTGGATGGAAGGATCGGTAGCATCTAATACTAATGTACCGTCATTTTGATGAGAGGTTTGGCTACATCCAATACTAATGACCATCATTTTGATGAGAGGTTTGGCTACATCCAATACTAATGTACCGTCATTTTGATGAGAGGTTCGGCTGGATCCAATACAAATGACTGTCATTTGGATGGAAGGATCGGTTGCATTCAACACTAATGTACCCTCATTTTGATGAGAGGTTCGGCTGCATCCAATACTAATGACCGTCATTTGGATGGAAGGATCGGTAGCATCCAATACTAATGTACCGTCTTTTTGATGAGAGGTTCGGCTGCATCCAATACTAATGACCGTCATTTGGATGGAAGGATCGGTAGCATCTAATACTAATCATCCATTCATTTTTATTACATGCTGAGAATGTTCTTCCTGCGCAGATTCTGTTATTATTCATGTAAAATGTGAAATTACGATTGGACTATATCAAAGAATTTTTGTTTAGAATAGTTACATATTTAAGGATAGTTTCCAATATGATTATTGCATTCGCTAAGCATTAATACTATTGCATATAACGTAGTCTTGTTGCAAATTTAATTTCCTACAAATGTTGCTCTATTATTTTTATTCAGTTCTTAGTGAACCCCCAATTCTGTTCATCATATTTCACTTTCACCTTGCTTGAATGAGTCACAAACATCACATGTCTAGCATGTATTTCAATTTCCATGCCTATATTCGTAGATGTGCTGATTCAGTTAAAATATGTCAAGTAGGGCTACATATAGTGAAAAAGAAGAAGAATATAATGGGATGGCAACCCCAATGTTATATGAAAATCAGCTAAGTGGCCTGCTTAAATACCACAAACTGATATCATGGATTCGATAGAAATATTGAACCATCACATTTATAGTGTGCCGACAACTCCGTACATGAAAAATCATACAGAATTAATTCGTATTTTAGAAACGATGTAGATGAAAGGAACCGACGATGTAGGTAGAAGGACCGGGAACATTGGGGATTTGAATGTCTTGGCGATACCCGTCTGGGCATTTTCTTTTGATCACGTCGCTGTCTATAAAAGCACAAAAAAATAAAGCTAGCTCGAGAGTTCAATTTTTTTTCTCTGTTCTCTTCAAGTGAATAACAGTGCGTTCAGTGCAGCTTTAGTGAACAGTGCATTTTAGTTTCAGTGCGGTTCAGTGTTTATGTAATGAACAGTGTAGTGCCATATTTATGTTAAGAATAGTGTACTGCCGTGTTTATGCAATGAACATTGCAATGCCGCGTTCTTTGAGAAGATCAATGCAGTGCCGTGTTTTTGTGAACTTCAATGATCGTGAGACATTGTACCGTGCGATAAAAAGTGAAGTTATCAGTACATACTGTGAGTAATAGTTAAGAATAATTTACCATGTGTGTGGTGCACTGTCAAATAAATTGTGAAGTGATAAAAACTCTAAAGCTTGTGTGTTTAATTTTTCAATCCAAAAGAACTCTAATAAATAACGTTTATTATTTTTGTAATAAACGTAACAGTACATAGTTTTAAATTATTATTTTTGCTAATTTTATTATTTATATTTTTGTTTTTTATTCTTATTATACATTTTTGGTATAATTTTTAACTTATTACTTTTATTTTAACTCAACTTTTATTTTTTTAACATTTAATTTTTTTTTTTCCCAATGTCATGTGATTGATGATTTGGCTGTTTGTCAGCAGTTCACCATCAACACAAATCAGGCAATCACACTTAATTCTTTAATAAAGCGTTTTTTTTCCTTGGGCTACACTGAGGGAAAACACGGAGTTGAGGTCAGATAGTAAGTGAAATTTCGTGTGGCCTTTCAGAAAGTATGGGGGATATCTATTGTAGAATTACACGTGGAATTGTTGCTTAGTTTACGCATCACCGATGGGACAAACTTTTTACAGTTACCAATTTTTCTCAATAAAAACATTTAGCTTCATACCTCAGAGTACTTTTATTGATTTTGTTTTCACTCATAGATTATGTAATGGAGTTTATTCTGGACGAGTTGTGGACTAATTACAGTCACGTCAAGGGTAATCAAAAGTGACCGTTGTCAAATGTATTGTTCGACTCCTTAAGAGTGAGAGTGAACAATTATAATCCAGACAGAAAACTCAAATCCACAAAGCATTTTAAAGCTAACGACGAATGTGTTTACTCTACAAATGCTAAGTATTATCTTATAATTTAATACGGTTGCTTTAGTGTACGGTATTCGTTTTGTTGTTAGATACTAGTTTGGCTGCACTCCACAGATTGAATGACGTAATTTAAATCACTGTAATTTATTTTTAGCCTATTTGTGTTCGTCTGCTTCGATAGAGAAACAGGCCTTTGTACATATGAGGAAGAGAATAAATAAAAGATATATTTATAGATAGGCAAATAGGTCTATTTAAAACTAGCGTAAACTCTCTCTGAATTGCTATTTTTCCTCATGAATATCAAACAGTACTTTTAAAGGCAAGATCATTTCTGTTGTTTTGAGATGGACTTTTAATGTTCTTGCACTCGATTGTATTTGGGTGTATGCATGTGATTTGAAGCGTCTCTACATAAATCTTTCATTATGTTCAGAGGTCTTTATCGTCGTAAAATCGTTTATATTTATTACACAACTATTGGAAAATTTAAAAAAATGCCAAAATAATAAAAGATTTTAAAAATACTCAAAACGTTATTCCATTCGTATAGCATATTGTCAGAAACATTAGTCCCTTTTGAATAGCCTTTCTTATTCATATTGTATAAGTAATCTAATATCTTGTTCGTAGGCTATGTGACTAATCTTAATTCTTAAATTAGGCTATTAAAATTGTTTGAAACCAGTTATCATTAATAATTCCGACAATCTGACAAGAACTGGAAGTAAACCTGGTAAAAACATGTCTTTCATGTCTGTTTTAGGCCCTACTCGAAACAGATCTAAAAGTTGAGACGACATTGTTGAGCTGGCAATTATCATAAGCTGAAGGTGTCACTGTACTACCTATGAATTAGAAGTATTCAACGGGTTATAGTAGACCTTGTGATTTTATTCACTTCAATAACTGACGATTGGTTCATAATGGCTCAGTCGGACAGTCTATTTTATGTAGATAATAATGATTGCACCTTCTTTCAAAATGGTGGTGGTTTCGTAGCACTCGAAATTCGCGGATCAAGAGCATACAATTAAGTTGATTGATTTGCTAGTTAGATCGTTAAAAATAATGTGTAAACATATACTACATGGGGAGTATATGTTTGGTAAACAATGTAATAATTTGTGATCGCCATCCTAAATGTAAAAAAAAAAACTAACCAAAGAACCTTTATTACTGATGTCTATTGTCTGTTTTTGTGATGTGTTTCTTCATTATGACCACACAATATTTATGAATGGAATTTTTATGTCATCCCAGGAAACCCTGAAAATGACATTTTCCCTAAAGGTTATTTCCTGATTGATTTTTTTTTCCAGTTGTTATGTAATCTAAATGAACAATTATATTTATATATATATATACATATATATATATATATATATATATATATATATATAAAACTGATATGCCTAATTAACTTAAAAAAAGAGCAAGGTGTTTTTTATACACATAGTTAGCTAACTTAATGATCCTTCAAAACAAACTTGTGTTGAAATATTGCGCCTTACTCATCAATTGTGCGAGTTTTTCCAGATAGTATTACGTTAAAATTATTTATATTATAGTGGTAATAGTAGGTAAATAAACATTATTCGCATGCTAAGATAGCTTATCGCGTATCAGGGCTAAGGTTAATCATGTCACTCAACTCATTGGTCTTAATTTCACTTGGTAAACCTACTGTCGTGAGTTCGATTCTCACCTTGGCAATAGGAATTTATTTAGTGACGAACACATTAAATAAATCCTTAGTTCAACCCTGACTAGAAAAAGATTGTGGACTATAGGTAACTAGTCGAAATTAGCCTTAGCAGCACAACGTTGACGTTAATGAATATCAAACTATCGAGTATTAAAAGACAGTAGTTAAACAGAATTTTGCTTTCAAAGAAAGGAGCAATACTTCAATTTTTCATTCTTGAGCAATTATATTCTTATTACTAATAACAATTTAAATGTCAGATTGTAATTTCATTAAATGAAAGTAGTTAAACCTAAGCCAATTATTATAACACAGATCAATTTTATTTTAAGTATTATTGGCCAGTATATTACAACTTCATATGCTCAACAATTAAATATTCCTTGAGTTATTGAAAATGTGTAATTCATATGAATAAATCTGAATTAATATTTCTAATATTCATTCTCATACACACTCGCTCACTCACTCACTCTCTCTCTCTCTCTCTCTCTCTCTCTCTCTCTCTCTCTCTCTCTCTCTCTCTCTCTCTCTCTCTCTCTCTCTCTCACACACACACACACACACACACACACACACACACACACACACACACACACACACACACACACACACACACACACACACACACACACACACACACATATACACACATTTCAATAGAATGGCTAAAATATCATTACGAAACTATGGAGAATAAGATATAGGATCAAGGTGCAAAAGGAGTGGCTTGCTAAGAAAATATATCGTGAATTACATCATTTTCAGTCTATCAGAAAATTTGATTGTATGTGTAAAATCAGAGGAGGAATTAATTTCGACCACTCTGTGTGTGGTTTTTGCTAGCTGACAATACTGAAAGCCCACACGTTTTCAAAAACTAGCGATGTGCAAAATGTTTCTTGTACTGCACATCCATTTTTGTTTGAATTTTAGTTCGATTTCTAAAATTTCAATATGTTGAATGAATCCAAATATAACCAGAAATCATAAGTTGTAACTTATCAATTGCTGAAAGAGAAGTAACTTATTAATTAGGAAAAGAGTAAGACAAACGTATTTAGTTTGCTCTAGAATTAGGTTAATAAATTGCTGCTTACATTTCTTCATCCCCGTCGCCATTTTCTCCATTACCTTTTTTTCTTTTTAATAGAGGAAGTAGGATTTAATAAAATATTGAAGCACTGAATTTGCCGCTTTATTTGACATCAGAAAGTACAAGTTTTACATAGATGTTAAAAATATGTCATGAATTGGTAATATACTTAATGTTACAATAGGGTAACTTAAAAGACCCATCGTTGCGGCCAGAAGGCGCCAGTGGGGTAACGCCTGCCGGGCGCAACGGAATGGGAGAAGCAAATATCACTTCGATATCGTCTCACAATCGATACAACAAGTCCCAATCAGGGTTAAAATATAAATAACAAGCGATCTTAAACGGCGTACTTATTTAGTTATTTTACGCCTTGACTCTATTCAAGTCCAAGTTTATCTTATCATGTTTAAACTAAGTTTAACGTCACCTTAAGTTCTTCACAAGGTCTCATCCTTAGAGATATTAAGACAAAATCGGCTTATTCATCATACCGGGGTGTTAAATTGACTTCAGGCCTACTTGTGACTTGGTACAATGAATAAGACAAGTTTGATAACACAAATTTCTTAAATATAATTTTCAATTTAATATATAGTTATAAATATATTCCTACAATGCTTACTTAAGTTTTTTTTTTTGGATTTTTTAAATATAATTAGTTATCATCTAGCATTAAATAAAATATACTTATATAATACATTGAGACAGTTTAAATGAAATGTACATGTTCGGTCTTTTTTGTTTAATTTTGTACATTTTTTCCTGTCCAGTTGAAAGAGCGTGAATTATTATGGACTAAGACACACCCAATTCAAACAAAACAGAAAAAAGAACACCAAACAGTGTTAGTTTTAATGCACACATATTTCCCTTCTACCCGCGATACTTTTCGCTATGCAGGAGACTGCCGAAGTAAGTTTTATTTAAAGAGAGCGATCTTGTTTTAGCAGTCTTTCCTCACGGAAGAAGTACGCCAAATGAAAAGGGAGAAGGTAAGGCACAAAACAAACAAGAAAGAACAAATGATCAAACAACAAATAACAACAAATAAATTCTAAACATATGGTCAACAAACAACAATAGTCTAGCGTTAGGAGACGTAGAACCATCGGAGGATGAAGATCGCAGGCTGATTCGGACTTGCTGGAGCAGCGATATGAAGCGATGGTGTTTGCTGGCAACAATTTAATAGCCAGCAAGTTCGGCGAAGGTGGAGTCCATCTCGTCGGCAAGGCTCTTGTAGCGATCTTTGTTGAGGCCGAGCTCGTCTGGAATTACAACACAATTATAAGTATATTGTTATCTCAGATTTATTATTTCGAATAAGAATTTGGTTAATGTATTTGTCCACATCAATATATATATATATTATTTCTCAATCAAAATTATTGTCGTGCTCTAGTTTTTTTTATAAATCAATAAACAAATGAATACGGAACATATGTTATATTATTCTGGGGGCTGACATTTAATATATTTCAAGAATTCATTTATTTTCTGGTAGAGTTACTTTAAATATTTGTGTTTAGGAAAATGATTGAAGGGATTTAAGAAAATTTTAACCAGGGGTATAAGGGAAATAAAATTAATTATTATTCGCAATAATTTAAGAAGAAAGTAATATAAATTATTGAAGAATACATTTAAATTTTAATAACATAAGCTTCATTTATGAATTCCTTCGTAAAAGGGATAATTATTACGATTAATTAATTGTTCAAAGTCTTAATTAATTTTAGAGGTAACTTATGACTCTCCAGTTATAATAATTTACTCACCCTGTTTAGTTAGGGAATAACCATTACAACTTTTAAAGTACTAAATTAAAAGTCCAACGCTCAATAAATCTGGTTTACGAGCATAAATATTAACGTTCCCTTCGTTAAGGCTTTGTTTCCTCTTCGTTAATTAAGATTTGGGGTTGTAGTACAGATTGTTTTTCGGCTTTCTTGAGTGTTAAATAGCCTATACCTTCTTGACTTATCAACCATACGGAAGTCAATTTTGGTATCTACCAGGAAAGGCAGAAAACCTTATAACCCAAGAAAAAAGAGAAAAAAAAAGTTGCAGGGGAATCAGATATTTTTTTATTATTATCTGGGGTTTTTTTCTTAAATAAGTGGTCCGTTTCTATGGTTAACATCGCTTCGCAATACTATGGCAACGGACAGCTTACCTTATAAACACATGACATGTCTATATGATATTTTTATATTGTTCTACATTTCGTTATCAAACATTAGAAAGCAATGATGGCCGAAAAAACGTTCATGCATACGAAGTTCGAAGTGTATGGTAAAGTTCAAGGTGTTTATTTCAGAAAATATACCCAAACGAAGGCGGAGGAACTAAATCTAAAAGGCTATGTGAGGAATATGCCTTCTGGTACAGTAGTTGGAGTTATTGAAGGGACTGAAAGCAACGTGAATCGCATGAAGGAATGGCTTTCCAAAGTTGGTAGCCCAAAATCTAAGATCCTACAAGCCATCTGGCTGGACGAGAAGAAAATACCAAAATTGACCTACTCTGACTTTACCATAAGGAAAACTTAACTTCGCGACTGTCATGAATTCAGTAAAGCATGTTACATGTGAGCTAAAACTTTTGAATTAAAATTTGTTTAAAACTTAACCATAATTCTTATATGTTTCCTTTTCTTCAGTCACTAGCTCCTTCTCTGTAGGATAACATTATTACTTTTATCTGAGTAGAAAGGAATTGTTGATGGCGAATGAGTTCTTATACGAATTTTACGAGTGAGAGCAAGAATTTTATGGAATGCATGTGATCAGAAAAAGATTATTGTGACAGTCAAAATTAGCCAAAATATCTACCCCTTCCCCCCTAATAATAACTAATATATCAAGACCCAGGGGAGCGAAAATGAATATATTAAGTAAAGCTTAAGCTATATATCACCAGTTTCTCTATAACGTTCACATTTGTTAGTAGTCACCCTTTGGACCCTCTGTGGTTCTTGAATCTTTTCCGTTATAGCCCCCTTAAAATGTTCCTAAACACAAATATTTAAAATAACTACCAGAAAATAAATGAAATCTTGAAATATATTAAATGACAGCCACCAGACTAATATAACATTATGTTTCGTATTCATTTGTTTAACGATGTATTAGCAACTAGAGTACAACATAATAATTTCGATTAAGAAATGATTTAATCTATTACAATTTTCTGGTAATCGTGTTCTGTGCTAATAATAATAATAAATAACAACATTTGAGTAGTTTTGGATTTTTTTTGTAAAACTTTGTAAAGACAGAAAATATTCATAATCAGAATGAAAAAGTTAAATGTTTCAAAACTAATGAAGTTCGATTCATAATTAACTGAAAAATAATATCAAATTAAGCTTGACATTAGTGACATTTAAGTTTAACATTATTTGATTTATTTAAATTTTACTATTGTTATTTAGTGAAGAAATTCGATTCATAGTAGGTATCAAGGGCCTCTTAGGAGTAGTATGCTGCCTAATGATATTACTAAGTGTTTTGAATTCTTCATTTGATAATTAAAGCTTGCTATCACACCGACTTTAACCAGTCCTAAGGTTTTGTTCTTAGTTGTATTATAAATTTCAAGGGAAGGTTATTGTTAGGCTTCCATCATTGACAATTAAAGATTACTCTTCTAAATAATAAATTAGGAGATCACTTAATTGGGAGCATTTACGTAAAATTCTGATAGCAGAGTAGCATAACACATTTAGGGCCATAAATTCTCCAAAGGAACAATTCATATTTTTCTGACTGAGAATGGTAGCGTTCTATATTTAGCGTAGTTCAGATGGCTGCGGATAGAATGTGCTTGGATCGTATTTCAGGCCCGTGCCTCCCGTCTATTTAGAGGGGACTCGAAGAGGCATTGATCACAGCTGTTGGTCTGAGGTTACAGTCTGGTTATATGCCGCCTGTCATACGCTTATCTGGGGCTTTCTCCATTATTTCTTCAGTATTTTTGTTTACATCATCAGTCAGAGCAATGTCATCGGGACAGGCGATTTGGAGAGTAGATTTTGAAGTATTTGGAATAGTGCAAGGAGTTTTTTTCAGGAAATATACAGACGGCCAAGCCAAGAAACTGGGTGTGCGAGGCTGGTGTCAAAATTCTCCCAAGGTAAATGTTCTTGCAATTATTAACTTTCATAAATAATTTACTCATGAATGGTGATGTTTTTGCATTATTTTAAACGATCAAGATCCTACTATTGCTTACATGCTATTTTACAGACTTTATTAATATTCATAGAATGGTTTAAAGGGGACATTTTAAATGCTCAAAGTTATGATTAATATTTGTGTTGTGCATGAAGGGCCTTCATTTCAAATTGTAGCTGCCTCTTTAACTGTTAATTGAACTTTAAGAATTACAGAATTAATTCAATTAGCATTCTATTTATTTTTGATTATTAAACATCTTTATATTTAATTAAGTGTGCATAAACATTATGATGTAAGTATATACAAAAATTCTCAGTGCCTAAAATGTTCATGAAATGTCATTGTACGTGTTATGTAGGGGACCGTTGTTGGCGTAATTGAAGGGGAAGAGAACAGTTTCAAGATGATGAAAGAATGGCTGTCTAGAACAGGAAGTCCTTCCAGTCGAATCGACAAAGTCGAATGGAAAAATGAGCAGAAAATTGATAATTATACCTTTGATAATTTTTCTATCAAGCGATAACTTCAATTGAGCATTTGTGTAACATTTAATTTATTTTTATGTATATTATCATTCAGTGTTTTAACAGGCTATTTATTGTTTTTTAAAGATTTCTCAAGAAAAGGATTGTTTTTATGGAGTTTTAAAATGTTGTATGTTATGAAATAAAGCTTTAGTTATCTCATTTGTTAATTATTTGTTGAACCTTATGTGTGTCTTATGAATTGTGTGCTTTTTCAATTTTGATTATAGAAAGAATAAGAATTTATTAAATTCATTATTATGATGAATTAACATATCTTGCATTTAGAAGTTTTTAAAAATATAATCACACAAATAGAATATAATGAAAATATCAATGTCTTGTTGTACGCGAGTAATTGGTGAATCTATTATACAATGTTTTTTTTGTTTCAAAGCAATATTCAAAAGCTGTTAATATATCTCATAAAGCAAATAGATAAAATAGCGAAATAGCTTCCTCCTGCAAGTTGTAGTCTTCGATTTTCATTATCAGCGTTAAAAAAAATATATTATTAGTTATAAGCTTCAAAGTATATTATACCTTATTTTGTTAGGATGCATCTTCCTTTACATGTCATCTCCCTCATATTTGGCGGGTTATAGTAAAGCAAAAAACAAAAGCCAACGAAAAAGAAAACTGACTAAAAAAAGTCATTTGAATATAATTAAAAATTGGCAAAACACACTAATGTACATTAAAATGATATAATGATCCGATAAAAATATTTAATAAAGCACTGAGGTTTAGGAAGAGGTTCTGGTAAGTGAAATGGTCACTAGGGATAGACTGTTAGTAGCCTGTTAGCTCGGCGAATGTTGAATCCAAGTCATCTGTAATCAGTTTGCTCTTTTCCTTTTCAGCTCGGAGTGCATCTGCAAAATAGAAATGAGTAGCGAAACCCATGAGTACAGACGAACACATAAAGCGATATCATATAAACATAATGAAAATGAGCATGCACAATGAAAACAAAATTAGAAAATTCAATCGAACCATCTGTGGTCGATTATGATTATTAAAAGCTGAAAAATTGTAATCAGTCAAAATCCAATAAAAAGTCAAGTGAAAATAATATTTACAAAATTGTAATCAAGACGAAAAAACAAAAAAAAAACAAAGCAAAAGTAAATTTATTCTTTGTTGTGTTGTGTTGTTTCGATAAAAATTTTAATTTTGAGATATTTACACAACAATGAGGTAGATCAAAAATATCTAAATTAGTATAATATAATATTTGTATTTATGACTAAAAAATAAAAATGAATCGAAATGTAAGGAACTGTATAAAAATGGATTTTTATAAAATTATGATTCTTCAATTTGGTGGGTTGTACCATTTTTACACGAGATCATTAACCTATTACTATTTAAATCCTTAAAGAAACGGTATACAAACAAAAAGCTTTATAAAATTGGGCTACGAACATACATTTGTCTTCATACTATTGGAATTTATTATTTTTTAATGTAACATTTTGTTACTATGGCTATTTGGGGTCGGAACATTATGAATGAAATATATGTCTATAAAATAGCCCAATCTTTCACTTTTCTATATAATTTAATAGTATGAACACGTAAAGATAATTATACGTGTCATTATAATGTTAAAACTGTTTTTGGTATGTTGTAATTGTTGTTGTTCAGTGTGAAAATTTGTACCTTCCAGCCTGTCGACTTCCTTCTGCAATTTCTTGACTGTCTTTTCCGCGAACTCAGCGCGGGCCTCGGCCTGTTGGAAAAATATTTAATTAATATATTTTATTCTATCATTGAAGTATATCTTCATTAAATTATTTAACAGTATGTATGGAATATATATATCCAATATGTAGCATGTATATATACATATTTATATATATATATATATATATATATATATATATATAGAGAGAGAGAGAGAGAGAGAGAGAGAGAGAGAGAGAGTGTAATTACCTCCTTCAGTTTAACAGACAACTGCTTAATTTGGCGTTTGTATTCCTCCACTCGTTGGTTAGCCTGAAAAAAAAAGATTATGATTAATTTTACTTCCATTGGTTATTTTTTATTTTTTAAATAATGGTTTTGCAATCAACAAACTAAATGTATTTTGTTTCGAGCAGGCTTATAATATCAATCCGAATGGTATTCAATTAAAGTGTTGCCTCAATTTTAATTTTTTGTGACAATGATAACATTAAGCCAAGGGAGTTTTAAATAATTATTATTTTTTTAAATGAAATATATTGCAACATTTGTTAATTCATTTGATATTTTCTTTGAATAGCTAATTAACAATATTTCAACTAATTGCTATCTCAAAAATGTTGGTGTTAGTTGAAGTTGAAATGGATATTATGATTTATTTCTGAAACATAGCCAGGTGGTCGTCACCTAGTGGTAAATAAACAAATATCTTATTGTCCCTTCTAAAATATTCCAACATTTGTGTTAGTATTATGAGAAAATGTTGTATTGTTTTATGTTGACATAAGTAAGGAATCACTATAGAGGGTTAGTTTAATACCCGTATTTCTGGAATCAAAATTTAATTTCATACTTTAATTAATCTGAATGCTGTGAAAACAGTATTGTAAATTGACATGGAGGCATGGAATTGAAACTGCTTTTTAAACAAAACCGTGTGCGAAATCCATCTCCTATGCTTCACTAAACATGACATACAGATCAGAATCAATAATTGTAATATACTCTTCTAAGTGTATTTTTGTTTTACGAAAATTATAGGAAATGAAACATTTTATCAGTTATGTACAAAGATTTAGTCAATATGTTACCTTCTCCTCGGAAACTTCCAGGGATTTTAAGCTGTTACCGACGACCTTCAATTCCTCTTCAAGTTCCATGATCTTACTGTAAAATAGCTTCAATTAGTACATTTGGTGTTTATTACCAACAACAATATACTGTAATAACAGGGGTACATACGCATCTCCAGATTTGACGCGATCTTCAGCTACTTCAAGCTCATCTTCAACGAAGGCCAGCTTCCTTGCAACCTGAAGTAATTCTAATTGTTAACCAATTTGCACAACTTCAATATATTATAATACACATATACAATATATATAAAATTTAATTTTCAGAAGTTGTATTAATAATATAATTCACTTGCTAGGTGGTTATTGAAGAAAATACAAAAACAAATCATTATGTATGTTTTTTAAAAAGTTATCTTTCTTTAGAAAGTCAGAAGTTTTAAAATTTCTTCATCATTTCCTTTTTTTAGGTATTCTGTGAGATCACCCAAAAAAAGAAAAATATAAATTATTTTTATTTCTTTTTCATACTTTCCCATAATTTATGTAAACAACTTTAATTAATTTTTTATTATTATTGCATGACAAAATGCTTTTGATAACATTTCCATAATAATAAAGTAAAGATAACATTGCCTCTCTTTTTAAATTGCAACTTGTGTATTCTAGTTAATGATAGTAGACTGCATACACATTATTCCATATTTAGTATTTTTATCTGAACTGAGGAAGGTTTCAATTTCTATTGAAGAATAACAGTTTGTTTGAAGACTTTAGAAGTATTTTAGTGAATGTCTAGAAATGATATTTATTTATCTTTATCAAAAAAGACATTTCTCAGATCTAGTTGAGAGAAGGGAGAGTTGTTTGTTTTATCTACAGTTATATGCGCCGTTCCAATGTTACTTTAAAGGGAAAACCCTTTCTCGGAAATGGATAATGGAAATGGGTCATAATGATATTCTACCCGTTACTTGCTGTTTTTTTTTAAATTTATTTATTAACGTCCACTTTTTGTAACTAAGGCTAATTGGGACGGGTTATCTGAAGGTTACCCTTTTCTAGCCAGGGTGGGACTATGGATTTTATTTAATGAATTCCGTCCCTAAATAAATTCCTAATGCCCGTGCGGGAATTAAACTCGCCACTCTAGATTTACCATGTGAGATTAAGGTCAACGCTCACATGGCTAACCTGAGCCCCCGTTACTTGTTGACATTATGAGGAAATACCAATCTGGCATAAAATTGATAGCAAGCCACCTCCCAGTAGAATGAAAATATACAAAAATTATAAAATACTTACTTCGTCAGACTTTCCGTCGGCGTCTTCAGCAAGGAGCCTGGCTTCCTTCAGCTGGTTGGTAAGCTGGTCCATCCTCTCCTCATCCTGCTGGGCCCTGTTTTCCAGTACTTTGCACATACTGCAACAAACTCAATATTATCACATTTGTGCTTTGTCTTAGGTACACTGTTTAATACAGCAACTAAGAAACATACTATTTATATTATTAATTCACGTCCACTTTATGCTACTTTGGTTAATTGGGACGGGTTATCTACAGATTACCGCCCTTTTCTAGTTAGGGTTTTTTATGAAATGAGTTCGTCACTAAATAAATTCATATTGCCCAGGCGGGAATGGAACTCGCCACTCTAGGTTTAACATGTGAGAATAAGGCCAACGCTTCAACTAACATGACTAACCGGAGCCCCAATATAGTTTTAAATAAATAAATAAAATACATCTACATTATTATTTTTTGAAGAATAAAACATAATGTATAATGTCCTAACTTCCTAATTTTATATATATATATATATATATATATATATATATATATATATATATATATATATATATATACATAAACTCTCATAACAACAAACTCTCATTTTAATCATTTTGGCCTAATAGATCAACCAAACTGTTACTGCGACTTTACTACTGAACAGACTTGCTCCAGGACTGCAGACTACTAACGGACCAAAGAGAAGACTTTAAAACCCAATTACAATACCGATAAGATAATTGGCCTGTTGAGGAAATACTTTTATTTTATAAACAAAATAAACAATTAAAACAATTTGCTGAAGAAATGTATAAGTACCTGAACTATTTAAAACTGAAATACAGTTAAAGTACTTATTCATCATTAAAACGTAAATTTGTTTTGGTTTTTCTTTCTGTTGTAAATAATTTTATTTTTCATATATTTTATATTATTTATAGTTTAAAAAAATGTTATGTATCAAGCACACGTTATGTACAAATTGTTGGTCGGGACGTGTGGCTAATAAACTCCCTTCCTGCTACTACGGTTACTTCAGGAAGGAGGTATATATATATATAGCGTTTGGCTCTAGTTTTTTTTTATTTTTTTTTTTTTTAGAGCTCGCTGTGTCATCAAGGTATTTTCTACTTTCGGGTTGGATATTCCCGCCCCCAATGAAGCTATTTTCTGTTATAAACTTGTTTGTTGATGTAAAGAAGAAACAGGAGTTCAATGTCCTCTAACTGTCAAAAGCTTTCGGTTTAGAAATGATGATAGGTCTTCTTTTTTACTGATGTTTGATTTCTCGATTGGTACAACTGAAATCGGTTACGTGCACAAGGGTTGTGATATAAAAGTTCTGACTGAAAGTTTGGGTTTTATTTTTAAAAAATACTGCCTTGCATTTTGATACCGTAATTTGTTTTTATAATTTTAAATATTTTAATTATTTAATGCATACGTCTTTCCCTATTTTATAGTTTTGAGTATATACCTTACGAAGTAGCCATGTCAAACATTTAGTTAGGTAATTGTACTAAAGTGTTATTCTACTCACCGTGAGGCCTCATCGGCGGCGTGAGAAGCCTCTGCCAATTTCTGTTGGGCAGTGGCAGATCTATCTTCAGACCTTTCCAAATCTTCCTCAACCATCTGTACCTTCCTATTGAGGGCGGCAACCTCACTCTCGGCCTACAACACCGTTTACACACCTTCAAATATATTTTATTATATGCCTTATATATTATATATGAGTATTTATACCCTTCCACATTAACCGTGTTTTTATTTTGTGAATATAATAAGTTAAAAGTATCAACAAAAACTAGAAAGGAAAAAGTCAGGAGATTTGTATATTAGTAATGAACAGTCAGTGAAGGAGATTGCAATTAAGTAATGGATACGATTGAATAAATTTTCCAGGTGGCAGTGAGTGTTTTGGTTTGTGCGTGGGCTTGGTATGTTCGTCGGTTTCAAAATATTTTGTTTTGTATTTTGGTCATCCCGTTGAGTTTTCTTAAATGTCTAGTGATGTATAAGTTCTGTTTTCTAAGAGTAAATATCTTGGTGTTTGTATTTTATTATTATTATTTATTAACGTCCACTTTTTGGAACTAAGGCTAATTGGGACGAGTAATCTAAAGGTGACCACCCTTTTCTAGCCAGGGTGGGACTTAGGATGTCATTTAATGAATTTCGTCACTAAATAATTTCCTTTCCCCGGGCGAGAATCGAACTCGCCACTCTAGGTTTACCATGTGAGATTAAGGTCAAAGCTTTAACTCACATGGCTAACCTGAGACCCCCTATTGTTTGTATTTCATATTCAATTTTTTGAACCATTATTCACTTTTAGTGAATGAAGTCTGTTAATTCGAGAAGTTTTTGTCAATGTGCTGGCTTTGGAGAATCATTCTTACAATCTATTCGTTGTTGAGAAGAAGCAAACTCATGATCCAACTTTCAGGAACATCCGTCTACCTTATCACTCTTGAGATTGTACATCAGAAACTGGTGTACATTTTAGTTTAATATTTTAATGAAATATAAAAAAAAAAAAATGTTTTAAGGAAATTGAAGCCATTAGGAAGCATCTCAAAAATGGTACTTGGCATCAGTTTTTATGGGCCTACGGTAAAGTGAGACCTAATTGTTTTAGTCATATGATTGCTGTTCTGTATATGTATTTAACAGACCAAATGGACAAATAAAGATTAATACAGTATTAACTCATATTGTCTCACATCAAGTTTATCTTGTAAATGTAACATTATATTATACGTTTTGTGAATTCAGGCAACTTAACATTTCAATAAACGTGAATTGAATCCTTCTGGATTAATAAAAAAATGATGTCAATAAATTCAAGGCATTCTTCTTCGAAAGAAGTTGTTTCAGTTATTGTTACTTTATTCTTGACTGTTTAATTTCGTACTTTGTAATAACTTTAAACTTTTCTTAGTAAATTCATCATTTATTTTGTATATATCTTTATATATATATATATATATATATATATATATATATATATATAATTCTACTGTACGTGTGTATGTCACTGGACTCCTAAACGGCTGGACTGATTTGAAAGAATTTTTTTTTATGCGATTGGGTGACCCCCTGGATGATTTAGATTCACAAATCAGCCCGGCAGATGGAGTAGGAGTTGGGGAGGTCAAAAAACAAAAATAGCGATATTTCGTTTCCTATTGGTTTCTCGGCAAATATGCTATGTTATTTAGAGTAACTTTTAAAATTTTCACTTTTGTCGTATAGCAAAGTGTAAACGAGATATACACTAAAAAATTAAAATGGGAGATAACAATTTTATTGAGCACTAACGATTGTACCGAACTTAACAAAACTCTATATGTAAATTGGCATTAATCCTTCCATGATTATAAGCTATATTAAATGTTTTAGGTTGCAACGGGAATGGGGTAAATAAGGGAGGCCTGAATTGTTTTTAGGCAAACGTGCACATCACAAAAGTTGTCTTTTGTGTTATTAAAGGTAGCTTTTTTTTTTTAAAACATAATATTATTAAATTTAATATCCTAATCCACTTGAATACAGGACAACATCTGTTGGGTTCGCTGGTATATATATATATATATATATATATATATATATATATATATATATATTAATACTTTAGAATCTATTTAAAACATATTTAGTGCTTACGTTGGTGAGTGCCTTTTCCTTCTCCTCAAGGTCCTTGTTGGCCTGCTCGAGTTCTCGCTTGTTCCTCTCGAGGTCAGCTTCGACCTGGGCCAGCTTCTTCTGCAGGTCCCGGACATCTTCCATGATCTACCATAGTAAGTAACATAGTTAATAAATTAATAAAAGTTAATAAATAAATATCCTAATGAATCTGTATTTTGTTAAACAGGTAGGTTTGTTTTGAACTAGCTTAACACTTTATGAACAACAATGTATTTTTATTAATGAAAAAAAAATGATAAGGGGGGAAATATAAATGTTTACCGTGATGACATGATTAAATAACAATATTTATGCAGACGACATACTAATTTATTAATACCACTATTTTCAATTTAATTTCAAGTGACTCACAAATGCATTGATAATATTGGTAATAGCAAATAAACAATGATTTTACCTTATCCGCTTTGGAATTGGCATCTTTAGCTTGGGCCTCACAGGTATCCGCCTTGTCCATGGCGGAATCCTTCTCCATCTTCATGGCCTGCATCTTCTTCTTGATCGCGTCCATCCTGGAGTTTGGGTTAGTACACTACCACACGAGAACAAACAAGACCCTGCCAAAATAAAAGTCACATTAGACAGACGGTTTTAAATCATTTTTGTCATAAAACATTACTTACGTATTTGCTATTGTTAAATGTGTGCATGATAAAGATAACAAAATTAAATCAGACAACCGTAAACATCAAACGCCATGCTTTTTTATGAATGATTTAAATTTGAGAAAGTTTATAAGGTTTTACTGTATTTTATTTCGTTTTGTAAACCTTACTGAGAATGAAGGATCTATTTATTTTTTTTAAAAAATTACTTCAGTATAATTTCGACATAATTAAAATAGCAAAGTAACTTGTATTTCTTTACTATACGAACCCCATTAATAAATTACTACTACAAAAATTTGTGTGTTGCCAATTGAATGTTAAACTATATTCATTCTCTCCATTGTTGCTATGGAGAGAGTCATATGACTTTAATTGTGGGTAATATGGTAATTTATTTCATTTGATTTCATATCGTTCGTTTGTTTCTTCTGATTTGTCTTCCGAGAAATCAACTATTACGGTTCTATTCGAGTTGCGAGAAAATTATATTTAAGTGTCCATCTATACATCTACTGTTTATCTATCGTCTAGGCGGCGACGAAAATGTTCACTTAAATTTATATATATATATATATATATATATATATATATATATATATATATATATATAGAGAGAGAGAGAGAGAGAGAGAGAGAGTAGAGGAAAATCATAAATTTGAAATATCTTTGTTATTATACTCAACAGTTTTCACTTTAGTAACTGAGTTACTAAACATCTTATGTCTGGCATAGATTTCAGTTGGTTGTTTCCATGGGCATCTTACTAGCGGGAAGACAGCGAAGTGAGATCACCAGTGTGTCATACCTGCACCAGGGAAATCTACTTAGTTTATGCAGCGTGGCGGACGTTTTTTTAGCTTATCCTAATGTACTTGAACATGCTCAAATTGTGCATTTATAGTTTTCTTTCTTTTACACATTATTATTATTTATCAATGTCCACTTTTTGCAACTCAGGCTAATTAGGACGGATTATCAACAGGTTACCACCCTTTTCTGTCCAGGGTGAGATTTGCATATGTAATACAGTATAGAATTGTTAAAATTATTTACATATATATGCATTATATTTAGACTAATTTTCTAGAATATACAATTAGATTAAATATATAATACTAAAATAATTGAAATAAACATTTATGATTACTTCAAAAGAGAAATTCAGTCCAATTAGATTATTGCTTATTCACAGTTCATTCATATTATGTAAAATCAAAACTTATTTTCGATTTAATTTGAACGGTGTGCCACTAATAATTAAACATAACTCGCAAACTTTGTATAATGCGTTTAAATATTGATACTGCGTCAACTTAATACTAAAGTGATTCTGTCATAGATACTCAATATATTTCAGTTTTATAAATTTTATTCTTAACTCGCAGCATTCATTCAACATTTTGAAGCAAGTAAAAAGTTCCAAGATTCGGAGATCCACCAAGTTCCACCAAGACGTGTTAGTCCGCAACACATTAACACGTCGGAGAGTTAATGTGTTGGTGCGATAACCGGCTAAAAAATCCATACTCTGGTGCTTTATCAGCGCTTTTTCTTCAGTACAAAATTGTAAACATTTATTTTATTAGCAGAAGTTGAAAGGAACAATAGACGATATATAAGTTAGCAATAGGCCAAGAATAGAGCAGTTTATATTGGTGCATAGATCACGTTTCCAGCTATTTTTAAAACTAGTGAGGTTGCTCTACTTACAGCAAAATGTATTTATTTCGGAGAGAATGAATAACTTTAGCACCTTAAACTTAATTTATCAATTCCTCAAGTCCCTACTAATTTAAATTTTGAAGAGTAACTAATTTTTAATCTTTTTCGAATATTCTTCTAAAAGTTCGTTATCTTATTTCTGTTGGCGCTGCCACCATAATATAAATTAAAATGAACCCATTAGAAAGGAACCAGAGAAGGACAAACAAGGAAAAACTTCTCAATTAACATTATCTAATTTTGTACAAAATATGAAACAAATACCTTTGTCTATGAAAACTCTGGGTGGTAAAGATAAATTGTAAAATACAAAAAACGGATTTTAAAAAAACCTCAAACATAAAACCCCTGAAACAACTCTAAGTTTAAATACATATTAAGTAATATTCCATTTTTTTTTTTTTGGCTGGGAGATGATTGCTACTCACATTTGTTCAGAATTAAGTATTCAGAAAATCATCATCAAGGGAAGATTGTGGATGATACAAAAGGGAAGACAATTTATCCATCTACGATTTTCAAATCAAATTCCTAAAAGAGGTCAGAACTTTTTGAGAAAACTATGTTAAACTAGGTAGAGAACACTGTTCGCGAAGAGCACTAAAACAAGTGGGCATTAATTATGCAGTGAAAAACAATCAGGTCTGTGTTTCGTCTCGCCATTGTATATTACCTACTCTATCCTTCCATCAGCGTTTCATTTTGCCAGTAGAATGAAAATGTTTTGTTAAATTTGTGAAAAGCCTGGAAAGTCATTTCAGTCCAGAAAAATATGATAGTGATTTCGGAGTATTATAGTTGAGTATGATCCTCCTCTTCCCTTCGTATACTTAAAAGTACTTAAAAGTATAAATACACTTGAAATAAGGTATAAATAGGACATAATTCGTCTACTTGGTAACAGGCATTTATTAGACTCATTCCTATAAAAGAAAATAGAATAGTATCTTACCTAAGTTTGATTTTACGTCTTAAGACCATTTTAAAAAATACTATTTTTTCCCACTTGTTTTATCATTTATTTAAATTTTTAATAGAATACATTTGAAAAGGAATTAATAATATGACATATGTTCACTTTTAAAATAGCACTGCCTAAAACTAACTCATGTATTAAAAAAAAAAATGTAGTCTGAATATATTAATTAAAATTCAAAGTAAAAGGAACATAGTGAGAAATATTTTTCTTAACAGGATTTTAGTTATGAAACCCACAAAAATTTAATATTGATGTTCATATATAAACTGGTGAGAGTTTTATCCCGTTAATAATCAGTTTCCGAGTGAGTATTATATACTCTGCATTAGGATAATCAAACTAAAAAAATAAATAAATTAACTAAATAATTAATCTTCAGCTTATTTATATCTAATTATATTTTCGTTTAACTGTAAATTTATTTATAAATTGGTCGGAATAGTTATTAGTTTTAGGTAAAAAAATCTGATGCGGACTCCACATGTCTTTCTTGTACTCCTATTGAAATAAATAGACAAAATGTATTTAGGATTGCTGTAATATCTAGCTGTGCACCTTCCTTTCTAATCGAAATCGACAGGGGGAGAGAGGGTTTAGAGGGGCGGGAGTGTGTAAAATAAAAAAAAAATTGCAAATATCTCTTTTCTTATCACAGATAGAGCAGATTAGTGTAGGAGCTTTTTCCATTTATCATAATGAAATTTATAAATTATATCATCACATTTTTTGATTCGATTCATTAGATCAGAGTATTGAGGTACACATTCAATTGAAATAATTTCTTGTTATTTATTGACATCCTCGTTGAGCTACTAAGAGTAATTGGGACTGGTTATCTACACTGAAATAATTTTAAATGAAATGGAGCAAATATGATGTTTAATTAATTTAATAGAAGTACAAGAAATTCATAATGTATCCACGTCTGATTTTTTTTAAAATTTACACTATGCAAAAAGCAGACAATGAATTATTCATTTATTAGTAATCTCGCTTAGTAAATCTAGAGTCGTTGGTTCGATTCCTAACTAGGCAATACAACTTTATGTAGTGATGAACTCATTAAATAAAATCATTTGTCCCACCCTGACTTGAAAAGGGTGGTAATATGTAGATAACTCGATTCAATTAGCCTTAGTAGTAGTACAAAGTGGTGTTATTAATAAATAACATTTATTGTTCATAGATATTGCAGCTTTGAATAGTATTAGTGTAGCAAGCCCTGAACATGTAATGCCTGGTTAGCAGTTTTATTAATTTTTTATCATTGCGGATATCAACCACAATACAACCAAAATCTTAGGTTTCACTCTCTAACTATATAAATTTAACACTGAGGTTTGTTTGAAATACAATTTGAATTCAAAGGGGATAAATTCACAAAAGTGATCAAGTAATTCTTAGAACAATGGTATCAGATTGAAATTATTAAACTTAATCACTCCACAATGGTAAGAATGGTTTTTCTACTTGTCAGCCAACTCTCCAAGGTATAACATACGCTCTATGAGAATTCAATTAAATAATTTTTAACTAGAAGAGGGAGTTTACTCTCATCATCTTCCGAAACAATGGTTTCATGGAATGAAAAGAAAGAATTGGTTTTTAGAGCACATTTTCCAACCTAAAGAGGTTGTTTGGGTTCAGGAATATAAAGCCTTTTGATCCCGACTTCTTTCCTGCCACCATATGGAATTTTTATCCGTCTTCTCACTCCCTGGACTGAAATTTTCTATGTTCAATTTAACAAAAGTAAATGAATTTATGTGATACGTTGTCGGATTGTGTGTGTGTGTGTGTTTGCGAAATAACAATGTATATATATATCAAGAGTATTAATGAAGTCAATATGGACCATTTTATACTTTACTTAGAGGGACAGAAGTAGGGATTTTTTGGAAGCAAACATATGACAATATCATTCCCATTAATATTGGTATAGTTCATAAAATAACAAAACGAAATTGTGTTTAAAATATATTTGTAAGTACGTTCAAAATTTCTATTGTAGGAACCACCTCATGCTCAGGTATTAGTAAAAATTGCCGATATTCATATGTATTTGTGTTTTTCCCTAACCAATGGTATCCTTTTGTGGTATAATAAAGGATACTTTATTATTTCTACCCACCAATACCAAATAACAGCAATTCGAAATAATTTTGCAATCCTTACTTCATACTTCACGGATGTATAAGAAAGACTGAAGGATACGAAAAACCATTATTGACGTGTAATGAAAATCATGAACATGAACATCGTGATTTATGTAGTTACTCCATTTTTATTTTTCCTCAGGAAAGCATTTTTATTTCGATCTGTCAACAGCAGGTAAGATAGCTAGCTGATCATGTCTGACTTGACACTTCTTCATAATTCTCTTGTATTAGAATGGATCCGCTGGCAAGAATTTTATCACAGCTTTTATACTGCTTTATATGCTAAGGTGATGGATGCTATTGTGTTATTTTGTTGGGAAGCGATAATTTACTTAAACCCTGAATGAGTATAAATTCGTTCAATAAATATTTTACACTTCACCCACAAACAATATACTGATTGTAATATGATGAGGATAGAGTAGAGAGATTATGTAGCGCTCAAGGCATATCTCGACAACTTTGTATTTCGACGGGGAACAATTTTTATTTCCATCCGTTTTTGACAGGTAACATCTATTCTTAATATGAATTCGTCAATATTTGCCCAATCGCTCCATTTTATTTCAGAAGTGAGTGGAATAACTAGTCACTTCATGTTTCAGGTCATTTGTTTGCTGAAAGAGGTTTGTAATGGAAAAATTAATGCAAGCCTTATATTTCTGCGGCAAACACTTTTTATTTCAACGGGTAACAGAAGTAATCTAATAAAATATATTGTTTTCGTAGAAATGTTTTAAGTATATTCATGATTTTTTACCGATGATTATAAATAACTTTAATAATTCTATATTTGCATAATTGCCTTATCAGTAGAATGTGATAAGAAATATGCCCGGATTTAACTATTTGGTACGGTAATCATTAGCATCGATTTTTGTATTCAATTGCCAGATTTTGAATATATAATAATGACACTTTTACAATAATGTTCCACTTTTTTATTGGAAATTAATTATTTAAGTATTCTTGAAACATTTGATGGTTTTATACAATTATGTAGGAGATATACTCTCTTCACTCACATTCGTATTTTCTCTACTCTCCGTTGTTTTGATTACTCTACTCTTTGTATAAATTGAAACAAGCATAAATGTAGGAGATCGCATTGATACTGAGAGTGACGTATTGGGAGGTCAGTGGGGAACCTAAGAGTTGTATTCTAGGAGCTTTTGTACGTTGCATTTTATGGCATGGTAAATTTCGTGGTATGGACCGTAACTATGAATTTACTAATAATATTCAGAGTTTACGCTTCGTACTATTATTTTTTTCATTTTGAACTGAAGGAACAGAAATGAATGATAATGAGAAGGCAAAGAAAAGGAATGATGCGAGAATGCTAGGAATCATAAAATCTATGGTCAGGTTAAGATGATCATAAAATACACACACACACACACACACACACACACACACACACACACACATACATATATATAATTAATTATGATATAAGATGATATGACACTTTCGACAGCATAATAACCGTACGCTAAAAGTAACATCCAAAATATGTAAACTTATTAATTAAGCTTAATTTTCTTTCCGTAAAACTACAAAAAATAGGATAATGTATTTCCTTTCTGTTTATAAGTCTTTCTGTCTCACTCACTTTCTCTCTCTCTCTCTCTCTCTCTCTCTCTCTCTCTCTCTCTCTCTCTCTCTTTTTCTCTCCTCGGTTCTCCCACCTCTCTCTCCTTGCTTCCTCTCTCGAGCTTTCTTCCCACTCCCTCTCCTCCTTTTTCTTCAGTTTCTCTTATCTCTCTCATTCTCTTGTCTTTTTCGATGTGATAGGAATAATTCTGTTTTTTACTCAGTCTGTTGGCTGAAATTAATAGTATCGGATTGTGTTATACTCTGTAATTTTCTGCATCTGAAATATTCTCCTGCTCTGTAGGGGTAGATTTTTTTTTAAAAATGTTTTTGTGATCCCTTTTCAATAACTGTATCTTTTCCGCACGTGTTGCTAATTTATTTTAAATGTGGTGGTTTTGTACAGCCATTAGTAAATATATTTGGAAATGGTCGTATATCTTGTTGATATTAAAGAGTGGGCTGGCATAGAGTCGCTCATCTGTTGGCCTCCTTCCCAGAGCCTAAATATAGGCCGAGCTGGCTCTACTCCCGGCCATTGGAAATACCACCATCCTCTTCTATCTAAGGCTACGTCACCCACACTCCCTACTCATTTCACCCTTTACCCATCTTACCTTACCCCTTGCCTATAAAGGTATGTAAAATCCATGTACAAAACAGTAAATAAATACTTCCCAATTGTCATAACAATACTCTTTTCGTTTATGCATTCAATGCTGAGTGGAATGACTCGGAGGATCATTCATTAATCTAGCAACTCAGTTTGGAGGAGGTGTTGGACTCATGCACTAAATAACTAGACCTCGATTCTGGCTGTCCTGTTTAGATTTCCTAAGTAGGAGAGGTGGCTATTTCTGTCGCTTCATCCCACGCAGTCCAACAATCGCCCTAAGAAACGCTTGTGGTTATAGTGTCTAGGCCACATATAATTTTGATCGGTGAGAGTACTTTTAAGAAGAATACTCCATCTAACCTCCTTTAACAAATAATTGGGAGCTAAGACACGGTAGCAAAATATTAAGTCCTTAGTGCAGCTTTATCTAGGTTAAATCTAGAGGGGGGCTCTATCTAGATTCCCCAATAATAGTACATTTGATGATGATCTCTAATTATAGATAGTTGTACGGCTAGTCAATTGTAGAATGCACGCCCATAGCTGTGAGCCGATTTAAAAAAAAATAATAATAATTATAGGAGAGCTCTCTGTGATCGCATGAACTCAGAAATGTTTCCCCTTCAAATGTTTTTCAAGAGCAACGTCAGTTTGGTTGAAATTATTGGTGAAATATGGTATTATGTCCATATAGAATTTAGTCAGGGCAATTATAATCTCATTGTTAAATCCTTCTAACACGCATACTATTATAAAATATTTATTGTTAACTTCTGTTTCTGTCATTTGTAATAAAATAATATAAAATTATTATAAGTAGTTATTATAAAATATGGTATATGATTTATTTATTTCCCGAATTCAGAATGCATAAATTAGGCATCAATGTAGAATGAGTAATAGTCGTAGCAACTGACCTTTGGTTACATTTTACTTCTTATAAGTTTGTGTAAGCCTTTCCATAGGCAGGCTTACAAACTAAATTAAATTAGAATATTTTACTATAAATCAATATTTTATTGTTGTTGTCTACAACATGAGTTCACTTTTGGAAAAAAAGAAAAAAAAGATTTGAAATAAAAAGTACTATTATTAGGTGTTATATCATTTCTATGCATTTGACAGCTTTCTTTTTAATGAAAGTAGAAGTTTACTTATTTTACAGGATATTCTAGAGAGTTGTTTTCCATTGGTGTATAATTATTCAAATTTAGTTTCATTGCATTAATAGGGGAACACATGAATATATATAGGAAATTCATTAAATAACATTCTAAAATCCCAACCTGGCTAGAAAAGAGAGGTAACCTTTAGATAACCCGTCCCAATTAGCATATGTTGCAAAAAGTGGACGTTAATAAATAATAATAATAATGGATATAATTTCATTTTTCGTTACTGATGTTATAGCAACTAAAACGTATTGATAGAAAGATTTGAATCATTTAAAAATCCATGTGTGATGAGGTTATGCCATTAAAATTAATGTATCTAAAATAAATTACGTTAATACACTTTGTAAACATTGAGTCGTGTCATCGATTCCCATATGGACAATAGAACTTTATTTATTTCTACGCCACCCTGGCTAGAAAATGATGATAACCACTTGAAATCCCACCCCAATTAGCCTTAGAAGTATAAAATGGGCTTTAATAAATAAATAATAATTTGTAATGGGCTATGAAGAACTATTATTGACTCACCAAAAAATTTGGAATTCTTTTTTATTTGTTTCTTACTAATTAAATGTTATTGAAATAATTTTAAGTTCGCATTCCGAAAAATACTGAACAGTTCAATTATTAATAACAGATGGGAAATATTGAAGATATATATTGATATTGATTGAGTTGAATATATTGATTTGTTAGATCAATATTTATTTATTTTGAATGTGTCACACCTACTGTCATTGTACAAGTGGGAGTAAGCGTAAATTAACCTAAGGAAGGATGCCAGAATATTGTATTGATTTATATAATCGCTATCACAATTGTTAATATAAAGTTTTAGATTTATAGTCTAAGCGCAATTTTTAGATGTCCAGTATTACCGTTTAAGTCAGCGATTTATTAGATATTTGTACTTTTTTTTCTTTTTTTTTATAGCATGTCCCCATGACTTTTCAGATTAATTAAATTATATTTTGCGAACTCGTGATACGTGGGCATCATGATATACCTACAATAACATTATAATGCTTCACTGTTCAAGTTATACGCTGTAATGCATATCCAAAGCGGCACCCAAGGTCATTTGGATTAGCCACTCCAGGATTAATTAGGGCTTTGTAAAGGCAATGGCTACACGACACAGGATCCTTGGCCTAGTTTGGACGGAAATTGGTTGCATTTTAACTTTTGTGTAACCCACCCCATAGGCTATGGTCAACATTATTATCGACATTATTTCCTTCTGATGTCACTGAATATTTCTGTTATTTTCATTAATGTTTTTTCCCCTCCATTACTAGATGTTAAGGCTATGCCAATTCTGACGGTCGCACAAGACTATTGATTTAATTTTAAATTCATCAATGGGTAGGAATTTTATTACACTACAGATTATTGGTTGTTGGAATTTATTTTCAAAACGCCGACAACATTTCCTTATTGAAATACTATGAAGTCAATATCAAATAAGAAATCATTTAGACGTAACTTATTTTTGCCATCTCCTGACTAGGATTGATGGACATTTGAAGAAATGAACCGAAACATCACGAGTAAGACGTCAAAGGCTGAAATCCTCTTAAGTGATTTTCCAAATGGTTTTAAGTCCGGCAGTTATCATATTCATTATAAATAAGTCAATCAAAATGTATACGTGTACCTTGAAGTAATTGTAGTAGGTATTACATTAACTTTATAAAGGTGTACTTATAATTATTTTTAACGCATACATATTAAAAGGAACGACAACGCAGGTATTTCCTTATTGAAATAATATAAGGTCCGTATATCAAATGATTTTTAATTTATTTAGACGTAACTTAATTTTTGCCATCTCTTGAGTAGGATTGATGGTCATTTGAAGAAATGAACCGATACCCACGTCATAAGTAGGACGTCAATGGCTGAAATCCTCTTAAGTGATATTCCAAATGGTTTTAAATACGAGAGATATCATAATTATGATAACTAGGTCAATCTAAAGGTATGCGTGTATGTTGATGTAATTGTAGTGCGTGTTACTTTAACCTTATAAATGTGTACTTATAATTATTTTACACGGATACATATTTGATATTCCTAGATAGATATGAAATCAAGGTATTCCTTGATTTCAACTTAAATCAATGGCGAAGGAAGAATATATCACGCATTCCATTTTCGAATATTAATTCTCAATTATTTATCAATTGAATATTTATAATAGATTGCTTTCATTAATTAAAACGCCAGTTGGTGTATATAAATGACGAAAATATTCCTGTGTGAAACGTAATACTTTCTTTATAGGAGGGCCTATGTTGAGTGAGTTTTGGGACGTCACCTGATATGTTTGGTAGGCGGCCAGCAGACAGGTTATCGTCCCACTTCGGTGGGCGTCACATGGCTATTTTTTAATATATATATTTCGTTCCTACTATTCCTCCAGCATTCATATTTCCCTCTTCAAAATGGCGGTTGTACTAGTCCGAATCAGCCCTGGATGCCCTCAAATATTTCGGCCCCGAACCAACTTAGATTCTCTAAAAATATCTCTTCGTCTGTATCAGATGTCTACCGCCTTTTTGTTAGTCCAGATCCCCTTACAGACCGAGCATGCTATGGCAGCATTCAATTTAATAGCTCAATAAGAATATAATAAATCCAAATACTTCTAAATAATTTGATATTTTTTTAAATATAACAAAGGAAAGAAAGTGAGTTTGTTATTGTTATTGAATATTTTTACATTTTTTTAATTGTTATGCGTGAATGAAAAATATTATGAAAACTTTTCAATAAATATTGTCTAATGATGAATTAAATCTTATAATAAATAACCTCTTATACAGAAATAAATTTTGTAAAATATTATTCAATGCTCATTATAAGTTCAAATATTAATTTTCTTTTTCGACTTACAGTCCCGTTCTCAAATAATAGAATTTTTCGTAACTAATACATACTTTAAAATGTGTGTGTGTGTATATATATATATATATATATATATATATATATATATATATATATATATATATATATATTTTTGTGTGTGTACATACAAATGCCGTATCATGCTTGAATGTATACATTAATTTCAGTAGGAACAAATGTGTTAAAACACAAAAAAAAAACTTTTTGAAAAATCTCTTATTAGTTTTTTTATGCAGTATTTTCAAAACTTAGAGATCTAGATATTAACGCTACAGGCAAAAAAAAAAAAGATAAAAATAAGTAAAACTGGAAAGGATGGTAGTTTGGATAAAAAGAAACTCACACTTTATTTATTTATTTATTCTTCAACAACGAAAAAACAACATAACAAAACAACATAACATTGGTGCTATAAACCTTAGCGAATTTCGTTAATTTTGTTTTAGTTTTAAATGCCTTATAGCTGTCATGTTTCCTTTCCAGGATTGCTGATGATTTGCACTCATTATGGTAAATTCTTAACAATCCATAATTGGTGATTATTGATAATGACATTACTAATATATTATTTCAAGTTTCAAAGTTGGTTTGGAGTTTAGTAAACATTTATAAACCCCATTATAATTCAATTAATATTGTTCAATAGTCCTTCAGTAGTCAGTCAGCAAAGACTGATGAATGGTTTTTGAATGGAAGTTACAAAATAATTATTGAATGATTGTTCTATTATATTTTGTCGTTCGCTAAGGTAGCTAGTGATTAGTTGGCAATAAAATCAGCTGATGTTAGTTCGGAAACTAGCGGAGAATATCAATTTGTGAAGTTACCTGACGGAGCGCCGACGAGACACTGGCCGTCCGGGAGCGGGCCTGATGGTACGGACCCCCCTCCACCAGGGGGTGGGGGGTAGGGGGGTGAAGGCTCTGCCCCAGGTAGGGGTAAGGCGATCTGAGCAGCGGCCGTGCCCCAGGACACTTTATATAGCCAGGGTCCCCCACTCTGGAACTAGGTGGGAGCAGCCTCCCTATGCCCTCTGAGGACAAGGGCTCTGCTCATATCCTGGTCTATCCCTAACATGTTCATCCCCTAGCCTTCCAGTCTAGCAAGGGCTTCTAGGCTCATCCACTCCCCGCTCTGCAGCCCGCAATACGCAAATTCTTATTCTCTTTCACACCTCCCATTCGCTCATTCTGATTTCTCCAACATATAACAATACATACAAACAGTGTTTAGTAAATGGTCTGAGTCTAATTTTGTTTCTTATTTTGTGCACGGATGCCCCACGCTAGCAATATAAATGAGGATTCTTCATTGACTAAAAGACATATAGCCAAATTCATCTATTCCGTTGCCAAATGTATTTATGCTGTCAGCCCACACTGGTTGCCCTTGGAGTACTAATGGTGAGCGCTTTCTGTGTTCAATTTGCATCTTCAACCCCTACTAAGCTCATCCAAACACGAGTTTCATCATTTTATTGTAAAAGGAGTTTTTAAATTAGCACATTCAGTAACTCTCTTATTCATTATATAATCAAACTTATTTTATCCGCTTGAACGTTTGGCTGATGCAGTCTTATTGCTTATTTATACTTATTTACAAAACATTATTTCACGTATGAGCTTTTTATTTTTATTTAGTTTTTTTGTTGTTAATAGGCACCGAACGCGTGTGAGTTATTTGAGCCTAGGTGGTCAAAAGTCCATTTTCGTTTCCTTCCTTTTGTTCGGTAGTCGCTCTCTTCAGAGTTCCCGTCCACTCCTTACTCCTCCGTCATTTTCGCCTGTTCCATCTTTCCTATTTTTCTGTATTCCAGATCCTGTGACAAATAACAAAAACACACTAGTATATTTGTATAATCAATTTGATATAAATAAACTTATCTCAGAGACTTGTGTGCCTATTTGTTGAAGTCCTATTTATATTTCTTTATTAAGGCCCGTAATTATTAAGAATTTAAACAATTTTGTAATAGAGTGGCTATCATTATCTAATATTTCAGACTTCTGATATACCAAGGGACTTTCTGTTGTGACCATACCTTATACACTATGTAAGTAAGTGTGCAACTGGCATCTCTACTCCACAAGCAATGCAGACTGGAGGTTCTTCCTTTTTCATCAGGTGCTGGTGTGTGAGCCTTGTGTAGCCAATTCTAAGGCGACATATTACTTCATCCCACCTTTTAATTCTTTTTAATTTCAACAAATCAAGTATAATCCAAATAGTTTATAATGTTTTACTAAAAGTTTAATCCTTCCATAATTATCCACATCCGTACCAATTGAACCATATGCCATACTGAAGTCTTCATCTCAGTCATTCTTTTAGTTCTTTCAAATAAGCGTCACAAGGCTCTTAGTTCTTATCTAATTTCAAATCATCTCATGAGGGCCGTAAAGCACTTGGTAAACCGAGAGGCACAGTTTTGACTCCTGCTAGGTAGTAGAAATTAAGGACGAATCCAATAAATAAAATCCTTATTTGATCACCGGGGATATCAGAAACTGTAATGTAAACCTGTGGATAACCGGCCCCGAATAGTCTTAGTATATTATATAATGGTCCTTAACATATTCAAAAAAAAAAAAAAATAAAATTGGCTAAATCTTCCTTGTTCCCTGCATTCTTGTAAAAAAAAATTATTTGCGTCTCCTCTTTTATGGATTTTCCCCATGCACGTAAAAATATTATCAAAAGTTGGGAACAACAACAATGAGATTGCATAAAACTATGCATATTCAATTGCCATCTCAAGGTGTTCTTTTTTCTTTACTCATTCAATTCTATGAATTTTATCAGATATCTTCAATATCAAATTAGTGGTTCTGGGAGATTCAATCTAGGTCTACCAAATAATTATAATTTGAGGTTATCACCTACAAAACAGATGAGCATGTAAAACTGTGTCTACTTGTATTCCATACTATTTACTTTTTTTTTTTTTTTTTCGAAGTCCCAGAGTACAAAATGAAGTATTTTTCTATTTTACTTAATCAATTGAATATTTTAAGATTCTTGTTATAAGCTGCATTTAACATTAACTTTGTTTCGTTAAAAATTTGATTAAAGATAAGAACAGGAGCATAAGAAAGAATATTTTGAAATATTTTAATTAGCACTTACCTTATTTACAATATTTTTTATTCACGTAATTAAGTATTTAGATTCTTTGTTATAATTAATTAATTATCTAGAGGAATTAGAATTTGGATGTTTGTTCCATTATTATTTTTGAGGCATTGACTGTGGACCTCATATTTCAGCGAGCAGAGAATACCCGCTCCACAGCTGACCTTTATTCCAACAATATATTGCATTATTCCTTAATTGGAAATTTCCTTCTTGATTTATGCGGTTTGAAGTGAACTACGGCTTCGTTAACAGTAATAATTCATTACTGCTGCATAGAGTTTCTATTGTTCTTTTTATTTGACTGTGTATAATTTATAAATATGATGAGAATCATAGATATTCTCGAAATGGTATTAACTCAAATTGTATGATATTCAATTTTTCATAATGATTGATTGGATCCAATCTTGTGAGCAAAACATGTGATAGATTTCATTATCATGTACAACAAGGGATCTTTTTTGTAAAAATAATAAAAATAGTTTATTAATAAGAGATCTTATTAATTATTTTATTAGAATGGGGTTTCAGTTATTTTATTTACCTCTGCCAATAATAATCACTTTCAGAGCAGTGCATTTTGCATTACATTGTATTTCTTAGCTGATAGAAGCGTCCTCCAAGAGTTATATCACCTTAGCAACTTCTTTTTCCTCATCCTCAAGACTTTCTTCAATGTTCAAGGAAACAGACTGTATTAGCTCAGTTTTGTACTTTTGTCCTGTTTTGAAATGTATTTTGCATTATTTCTGTTATATAAAGGCACCTTTCATTGCGTCAGTACAAAGTAGTTTATTTTCCAACCAGATGAATTCTGGGGAAAAGGTGATGCGATGAAGAAAATCACTGCAAAACCGACTAAGAGAATTAAAAGCCTAACAGAGGTCAAAAGAGATGTGGACTAAGGTGATAATGGGTTGCGTTTATTTAAGTGTGCAATTACTGAGCTTAGGGGTTAGATAGAAGCTCTTCCGGTGGCCACTCAACATCACCAGCAAATTGAGTGACCATTAGAACAAATATGTAGCGGGTTTTACTCTATAATGCCTCTACAATGGACCATAGAATGTATCGAGATGATACCTTGACCATCTACGAAATACCTAGATCATTTCATTAATTTTTGAGCTGGGGGGCTCAGGTTAGTTATGCGAGTTAAAGCGTTGACCTTTATCTCACATGGTAAACCTTGAGTGGCGAGTTCGATTCTCGCCTGGGCAAAGGAAATTATTTAGTGACGAAATTCATTAAATAACGTCCTAAAATCCCACCCTGGCTAGAAAAGGGTGGTAACCTGTATATAACCCGTCCCGATTAGCCTAAGTTGCAAAAAGTGGACGTTAATAAATAAATAAAATAAATTTTTGAGCTAAATAATTTCATGTTCAATAACTATTTTAAGAATAAATCAACTGATGAGTATCCCTAAAGGGCCAAAAAGGAGTCTGCTGAACGGAAGACAGTGGCCCCGTTTCAATAATCGCCGTGCAAAAAGTAAAAAAAAATAAGACTATTTTTGCGGAAAGTTGAACCCATTTTTTATGTTTCTATATTACCTAAACACCTTACTGAAGTAAGTTTAACTATTGACGACCCTATTAATCGTGGAGACCGTTCATAAAAGGTGGTTGCTAACAAGCTAAGCGGTTTTCACCGTTTTTATTTACAAGTAAATAAATATATCATGAATAATTATTAAAAATATTATTTGTGCAACCCTAAATATAAAAGTGGAGCTAAAGAAAGATTTTCATTAAAATTTATTTAAAAAATAAACGAATCAGAAATGTTCTAGGGATGACTTATGAAATCGTTATTTTTTATGCACTCGTATGCTAACCTTTTACAACAACTTCCGAAACGCACTGGCTTATCCTAGGAAATGCCTTCTCTTTAGCTTATAAGAAAACAAACAAAAGAGGGACAACACCCTACTATTGGCATGAATAGCAATAGTGGCACATATCTGGACCTATGGGTAGTTAAGATGAGCAACATTAAGAATGACGTTTAGCAATATTTAAAGTATTATTTTGATTAGCTATTTGATTGGTTTCAGTATAATGGAACATATTAAACACTGTTTATAAAAATATATTTGTCGTATACGTTGATAGACAATTGGGTATTCATTTCCTCTTTGTATCGCTTTACAAAATAATGAAATAAAAGGAAGTGAGAAATGTAATAGAAAGCAGATATGATAAACTGGTGCAATGGCAATAAATGTACCTAGGTAAATTTTGAATTCCTTCTGGGTGGCCAGCTTGCTTGTTTACAGTTCTGATTTCATTGGAAGATTAATTAACGAAAAATCTCTTAGGATGCAATAAACTTATTAGTGTTGTCGCTTTAAATTATTATTATTTTTAGATTCTACTTACTGCTAACCCGGTTTTAAGGATGAGATAGTAATGCACCATATAATTAAGTGTGATAAATACCAGCATTTGTTCCAGATAATTTGTCTCACCCTTGGTCTATTAATTCTTCGTAAGAGAATACCAATGGATTATCTTTATTCTTATATACTGTCTAAACTCTATTATCAGAAAACACAGAAAAATGAGTATGTGCACTCCTGGTCAAATTTTAATGTACACCATTTAATATACTCATTTACAATCAATTATTAAAAGAAATAAAATCTTTAATTTTTCACAACAAGGACTAAGATAAAACAATGTATCATAATGTTTTTTTCGTTTTCAATGAGTAAAAACTTGGTTAAATTAAAGTGTACTGCAAAAAAAAAACAAAAAAACTTACAGAACAAATTTCCAACTAAAAATGTTATAATTAATATGTATGTATGTATTTCACACTAGCCTCACCTTTCAAACCTGTAACTTTTAACGCATCTTCATTCATAGATCATCTTTATTCATAGAGCAAGACAATGTTTTTAATAAATTGGGGCATTCATGGTGTTAGCAACTTCCAAAATGTCCTGCTATAGTTCATTGTGTTGTACACTCCCGTCATGTACACCAGTAATGAGAGGTCGTGCCAATAATTTTCTATTAGGATTAAGTCTTAAGCTGGAGGAGCCAATTCAACCAATCCTGGTGAGAAGTGACAAGTTAATCAATATCTGGAACAACGATCTTATCGATGGCAAAACGTTATCTAGCAGAGATAATTTCCCACAGGAGAAAATTCCCAGATGCTGTGATAGTACCACAAACCATGACTCCCCCGCGTTTCTGTTGTATTCAGGGGTGGTAAAATGATATGGTCAGACCTTGTTGCTTGTAAATGTCTTCAGTATCTGAATCATCTTTTGATATATTTTTTTTCAACCGTGAAAATATCCTCCAGGTACATCATCCAGGGTTCCGAATTTTGGAACTGCTCATCTAAGATCTCTCGAAAATGCTTGTATTTAATGTCCGCGGAAAACAATATTATGTATTTAAGCTTATAATAAGAAACCTCATAATACGACATGCGATAGTTGAAGTGCGAGTTTTCTGAAGGATGAAAACTAAAATATTCAAATTTTTCGGCCGAGTAAAAAATGTAAAGAACAACATTTATAAAAATTTCACTTTTCATGAATTTTGGTCAATAACAATTTTTCAATTCGACTCATAATAACAAAATATTTTTAATCTGGGTTTTTCAGCCCTCTAAACCCCCCGCTTCACCCCATGTCCGATTTCAACCGTTAATAACTTTGATTTTTAATTTTACATGAGATGTATGAATATCGAGTTAACCAGGCAAATATGTCTACCAATCTATTTAATATATACTTGTGTGCGTGTGTGTGTGTGTGTGTGTGTGTGTGTGTGTTTGTGAATACACAGGCACACAAATATCGGGAAGGATCATATTTATGTCCGAAGTAGCAGCAATAGACGTTTGACAAAATTTTTCGAAAATCGAGTAGTGAAATTGGTACGAGTAAAACAAATTTCATCTCAAAAATAGCGGGTGCTTTGAAATGTGTTATATCTCTCTCATTAGTAATGACTCGGGGCGGGCTCATTTATCCTTTTCATAAGAGCAGTCTGAAATAATTACTATCAAACTAGCTTTCTCAGATAAGCGTCAGAACGATTCATCCATTAATGTCATCCACATTTAAGCCCCTAGACATTAATTTTCCCAATATATCTGCTCTGTTCTCATAACAATTTAATAAAATAAATTATTTATAAAACTTATTCTTATAGATTATTCGTTTTTATTCTGAAATGAGAATTGTTTATTTTGTTAGGCACTTAAAAATTCATTTTGTCCATATTTTATATTAATTTCCCATTTTCTGTTTTTCAAAAAGAAAAAATTTACGTGTCTCGTCTGTTTTCATCCCTTCTGTATATCCAACAACCTTGATTCCCTAGACCCCGTCTACAGTCAAGTTGAAAGGATCCGACAATTGTGAAGAGATGACATCAAATAATGTACTAAAGCGAAATCGACATAAAAAGTTCTATTGCATATTTATTAAGGACTATTATAATTAACAATTTTAAACAATCAGTATGACACGCTATTTAAAAAAATTGCCTCATTCATTACAAAAATTACCTACCATCAGCATTTTTTAAACAACCCCTGACGTATAAGTTCCAGTAGCCAAATGATTCAATTAAGGGGTCAGAACATTTCTTAAAGAGTGCTCCCTTGTACAACGGAAAATCAAAGGAAGTGAGCTAATGGACAAATGTAAAATTTAAAAAAAAAAACATTAACAATGTTTTTTTAAAGATTCATATTCATTCGATGTCTTTAATTTTCGTGTTTTAAAACGAATCTTACAGTAATTGCAGCATAGAATATATAATCTAATATTCATTATCTCAGGATAAAGGATATTTGCGGCGATTTTTATTTTTAAAAACATTCGTAAAAAAGAAAAACTCTTGTTTTCACTTACAAGACAATATTTAATACTACAACCAGTTCTCATACTCCATGAATTTTGTACTGCATTTAGCTCTATCAATGTTTTGAAGGAAATCAGCTAATGATAATGAAACACCTACAATTTAAACATATGTAAATAAGTCAATGTACTGTCGTCAAGGGACTGTCGTAAGTAGGGGTTATTAGGATCGTTAATAAAAAAATTGCAAATATTTTTGTATCAATGGAATCCAAAAATGTCGAACATTAAATTGTATTTTTTTAACGATAAAAAATCCTATATGATTTTCCATCTCTAATGAACAGAATTTGCATTTTTGTTGTCTCTTTCAAGCGATTTAGCTCAATAATGTTCTTAAATCAACCAATTTCAAATATCATTTATATTAGGAGCCCCAAGAATTCCATTCAGAATTTATCGTGTGCACACACATGCATATATATATATATATATATATATATATATATATGAGTTTGTGCTTACCCACTGCTATATAATAAATTGAAAAATTTGTTTTTGTCTTCAAGGGGCTTCAAAATAATAAGATATTTATCTCGAGTAAAGTCTTTCTATTGGCAGTAAGAGAAAGTGGTATATGTTGACAGAGATTTGATGCTGACTGACACTATTCACCTTTTCTTCTGGGGTGGAGAATAATATATCCTGAACTATGAGATGAGATTTGAAAATAGTCAGTTTTTATTTTGGTAAACCCAATTGTTATCCTAAAACATCTATAAAACCAATAAACAGTTCGAGTTTTATCTCCCAGAATTATAGATAGCATTAGAAAGTGCATTCTAAATGCCCATGGTAAGCGAACACCAATTTCAGAATACAGTCAAACTTCCAGGTAAGAATTTAGAATAGTATTTACACCGTAATAATGATTTATTAGTCATCTAACTGAGTAATACTAATAATCGACTTTACGAATTCATATTAAATCCCTCCGGATTCTTTTTATACTTAAATAGGGAATTATACCAATTTTGTATTGCCATATGCTTTTTATTCACCCTATATATATGTTAGGGGTTTATTCGTTTTAAATGGGTGTTTGGAACTGTAAGAAAATATAATATTATTTTGTAGGCTAATCGTAAGGTTTGTTTTAAGGTAAGCTAAAAGTCACTGCGTGGTGGTTCAGTCGATTTCAGCTGTCAAAAATAAATCTTCTGTTCTCAATTTGCAGCTGATTTCTTAATCTACAGATTGATGCATTCTATCTACAAGCGTCCAATGTTGACTCGGCAAAAAGTTTTTTTTATACGTTTAGATCTTATGATTTAACGAAGGTGAGTTTTTTTTTTCATCATAATTAAACCTTATTTTTATTGTGAAATAGGTGGTTTTCTCGGACAGAAATTTCAGGTGCACAAGATTTAACATCACTCCTCCTACTTATATGATTATAATTTCAAGCCTTTCTTTAAAGTTTATGTTGTTTCCTTTCTCGTTGAAAAATCCATATTTTGTTAAGGAACTTCAAGTGTTGAAATCCTTCCTGAAATGTGATGCAGAGAAAAATGAGTCATAACTCCGAGAATAGTTTTCTACTATCCGCATGAACATTTTCAACTTGATATGTTTTGAATGTCCCTATGGCTAATCTAATCTCGATATAATATATAGTATTTAAACGTTCGAGATCCTTTGTAAAGCTGAGCTGTATACGATGGTAGCATAATCCAGCTTAGATCAAATTATGACGTTATAAATAAACAGACATGTTTTACTACCGCTCCCCAGCCTCTGTATGTCTTCATTTTTAGAATATTGAGTCTTATGAAGCATAGTATCCTCATTTTATAGAGATGCTCTAACCACTTGTGAGTGGCCTCACAGAAAAATATATTTCAGGTAAAGAATTGAGCAATCTCTCACTACTTAAAAGCCTCGTCGTCAATCCTTCGAGTCCAGCTCGTAGGCGGCAGAAGATCTCAAATAAATCAAGTATACAATGTCAACAGAATGTGTGTGTGTGTGTGTGTTTATTTATACTTGTCTGTTATTGTTCTAGCGGTCAAAGTATTTTTCCACTGTTACCATACTCGATGTTTATAAGTTTCATGTAAAACTTCATTTTCAGATTGGCTGAAATTAAACTGAGGGCGAGGGGGGAGTTTAGAAGGAGGGAAACATAAAATTCAAAATATCTCCATTATTTTGAGTTGGATCGAATCATTTTTTATAGAAAATCTTGGTCTCCATTTAATGCACTACAATTATTGTTCCCTTAACTATTTCTCTAATTTGAAGCGACTTAGTTGTAATTTTGTAGATAATTTAACGCCCACTCGCCTACTCTCGGGATTACTTTTCAGTAATTATATTATACTAATCATGATCATGTCTAGATTACCTTGGAAGATGCGGTTACGTGGGATTTTTATTAGAGAAGAAATGAAAAATCCAATTTAGTGTGACATCATTCCATGAGTGTACCATTCCAACACTTGGGAAGTTCACTTAGCTGCGTGACGGACTTTTCACTATATGACGATTGGGTTGAGTTGTTCACTGGTTTAGAGTACTTAGAGAGACAAAATAGTTGTCATTTTGCCAAAAGGACTTGCGCCTTAAAATACTGTTAAAAGCTCAAATTATTTAAGTTTACTAGAAAACGTGCTTTTGCAGTCGCAAAAATATGTATTATTAGATTCTGCCAAGTTAGTAAAAAAATTTCTCATTAGACAATGATGTAACCAACCCTTTTCACCGGTTGGATAAACTTTCCCTTGGTAATATGATTTCGAGGAAACTGAGAATCAACATCTCCCTATAATAATATATAAACAGCTTTGCCAATAGTGGTAAATTACTTAGTTTATTTTGGTTTCATCTTATTTATTAATATCAATTATTAATTAGGATTAACGCGTACTCACTTGTGAGTTCCCGAAACTAAATTTAATTTTACAATGAGTTCTGTGCTTGAATGTTGTGAGCAGAAACAGGCATTTTTGGTGAATGTTATCAACATAAAACCGTAACATTGATTTACGCCCTTTAGCCTATATAATTCCACACCCATTTTCATGGAATCCCCAACTCACATTTATCTAAATACCCTTTATCTTGTCTAGATTTGCGATATTAATTCTGGAGCCTGTCACGATTTAGTATGAGTATTTCCTCCTCGCTTTATGGCACATTTTTTATCATCTTTATCTCTTGCTGTCTTACTACGCTCCTGCTATTTTTCTTCCCTTCCTTATATCCATCAATCAGATATAATTTTTATATATGTATATTTTAAGCCCATGAAGAATCACTAATTCTAATTCAGTTAAGGGAGAGAAGTATTAAATTATAATTGACCTTGGCTTTTTATTACATTTGCATTTAGTTTGCAATACGGATTCCTTAGGTTCCCTTCAAGTACTAAACAATATTTACACAGATCACCCAATAGCCCAAAAAATAAAACATGAGCTTACCATTCTAGATAAACACACTACATTCTACTGGTTGCCAGGACACGAAAACCTAGGACTGAATGAGACTGCGGACTCAGAGGCCAAAAAAGCAGCTGGAAAACTTGATTATGAACAAATAGATGTACTACATGAAGACAAACAAAACACCTCATCTTAGATACATGGCAAACCGACTGTACTAACACAAGTACTGACACCAAACTACGCACTATTAAGAACACTATTTGCATGTGGCCATCAAGTTTCAGAAACTCTAGGAGAGAAGAAGTAGTTCTCTCGAGACTTAGAATCGGCCACACTAAATTAACACACTCATACTTAATGACAAAGACTGACAGGCCTACTTGCTCAACATGAAACATTCCCTTGACGATAAGACATATACTAACAGAATGCCGAAAACGACAACACCGGGACTTCCCCTACGACTTACAAGAACTATTGACGGAAGGCAGCTCACACATTAACAATATATTCTCATACCTACACAGAATTGAAATATATGACAACATTTAACATGCAAATTAAGTCTGTGGTGTACAAGAAAATTTAAAATTATACTACTAATTAATCATCCACCAACTAGATAACTATACACTTTAATTTTTTTTTTGGTATTATTGCTAAGTTATTTGTTATTATTACTTGTTGTTAAGGTATTTGTTATTATTACTTGTTGTTAAGGTATTTGTTATTGTTACTTGTTGTTAAGGTATTTGTTATTATTACTTGTTGTTAAGGTATTTGTTATTATTACTTGTTGTTAAGGTATTTGTTATTATTACTTGTTGTTAAGGTATTTGTTATTATTACTTGTTGTTAAGGTATTTGTTATTATTACTTGTTGTTAAGGTATTTGTTATTATTTCTTGTTGTTAAGGTATTTGTTATTGTTACTTGTTGTTAAGGTATTTGTTATTGTTACTTGTTGTTAAGGTATTTGTTATTGTTACTTGTTGTTAAGGTATTTGTTATTATTACTTGTTGTTAAGGTATTTGTTATTATTACTTGTTGTTAAGGTATTTGTTATTGTTACTTGTTGTTAAGGTATTTGTTATTATTACTTGTTGTTAAGGTATTTGTTATTATTACTTGTTGTTAAGGTATTTGTTATTATTACTTGTTGTTAAGGTATTTGTTATTATTTCTTGTTGTTAAGGTATTTGTTATTATTTCTTGTTGTTAAGGTATTTGTTATTGTTACTTGTTGTTAAGGTATTTGTTATTGTACTTGTTGTTAAGGTATTTGTTACTATTTCTTGTTGTTAAGGTATTTGTTATTAGAAAAAATAAATAAAAATTTATTTAAAAAGTTTCTAAAATCTTACACAAGCATTCAGAAGCACACATACACACGCACTCACCCACACACAAGATAGCACAGAATGTAATTGTGTTAAAGAATAACCATTGTATTTTACCATGAGTTGTAGATTATATTGCAGTAGTTTCGTGTTCGGATATGAGTTCCTTCAAAGTTTGATGTACGCGAAAAAAATCGTATCGTGACCGAAATCGAAGTGCTTTATGCAGCAACAGAACATTTAAATGAAAACATTGTTGTTGCAAACATTCATTGGAGACCTCTGAGAGGCAGAAGAACACAACATATCCGATATATATATATATATATATATATATATATATATATATATATACGCGTATATAGTGCCCTGAAGATGTGGCCTCACCCTTGAAAGCAAGTAATAATGAGTTAAATAGAAACACTTTGATAAATAAATACAAATGTGTTCATCTCCAATAAATGTATTAATTCGGTTAATCTTACTAAACTTAAATTTCATATATCGGGGTCGATGCGAAGTTCGAAGGGAATAACTAAAAAAAAAAATAAAAAATCTCATCTGATGTCGTTTGAAAGTGATACATGATATCTATTTATCGTTATATCCGATCGAAAAAATGTTATAAAATGTATTTTATATATATTTTCATGATAAACAAAAAAAAAAAAACAATATTTATCTCTAATTGGTACGAAGAAATTTGAATTATTTAATTTTTGCCTCTTAGTCGATTTCTGTAAAAAAAAAGGGGGGGCGAATAACTAGGTGTTAGAACAATTCCAAATATAAAATTTCAACATTCGAAGACAAGCGTTGAGTTACGCAAAATACGTAAATAAGTACGAAACCCATAATATTCGTGATTACGATACTTCTTTTACTTCAAAAAGATTATGCGTTTACTTGTTATTGAGTTATGCCTCCCAAAAATACGTATGCTCAGACAACGCTCGGAAACTAGCTAAAATGGGTAGAGGGAATTTCAAAACAGATAATTCCGTTGAAATCTCAAAACCGAAAATTTTCGCGATTACAATACTTGGTTTACTTCGTACCAGCAAATAAAAATGATTTATAATTAAATAGTTTTGCTAGAAGTAAATAAAAGGTTTTAAATCCGTATCATTCGACATGTTTCCCAATATTTTAGTGACATGTAAAGGTTATTTGCTGCAAAGTATTATTATTTATTCTACTTTTTGCAACTATGGCTAATTGGGACGGGTTATTTACAGGTTACCACTCTTTTCTAGCCAAGGTGGCACTCAGGATTTTATTTAAGGAATTCCGTCACTAATAAATAAATTAGAAACGATTATACTTTAAAAAAAAAGAAACACTTATTTAAAGGAACTACAGTATTTGTATAAATTGATTGTATCAGCCTTGTTATCTTAGATTTCTTCACCTGTTTGCAGATGGACCTGGTTGCAGCATGCTGTTAACTTGTCCACCCTCTTACAATCATTCAAGGAGTTTGATCCTTAATGTTATTTATTAACTTCTTAGCTTAATCAATAAGATAAATCCTGACTGAAGATAACCGTGAAAAACAACTCACGAATCATATAGAGCAAGATTACATATAAATGAATTGTATAGAATCATCCTTTTTATAGAATAACAAAAACATTTTAGAAACAATTATTGTTGTTGTATTGGACAGATTTATAGTGACAGACTACGCACGAATTAATAGTAATAAAACAGAGAGGTTGGCCGTAGTCTAGAAGTTACACTGCAATCATATTGATAATTTTGGCAAATGTGAAACACCAACAACCGAATTAGCAGTTAGATGCAATCACTGGTAAACGGTGTCGACGGTAAGGAACCGGCAGGGCTAGTAGGTTATGATTGGATCCCGGTGGTTGGGGAGGGGAGGGCATACTTACTTATAAGTACAATATAATAACTGAAAACTGAAAAATGCAAATATCTCGGTTATTATTCAAGATAGGGAATAAATGTACAAAACAATATTTATAGTAAATTTAATTTACTATACGATTGATTCATTATATGATTTCGATCCGACGTATAGCAACGGAGATATTTTGAATTTTCAAAGTTCTCCCCCTCCCTCCCTGGTCCGATTTCAGCCGTTAACGAACTTGATCTTTCTTTTTACATAAAATGACTAAATATCGAGTTAGGTAACGATTAAACAATAATTGCGACCGCTAGAGCGACAACAGACAAATATATATATATATATATATATATATATATATATATATATATAGTATACATACATACAGTTTTGAACGGACCACATTTTCGTCATCTAACTAGGATTGATGGACATTTGAAGAAAAAGCTCGAACATCGCGTCATGAGTACGACCTCAAAAGCTTATTTCCCTTAAGGGAAATCTGCTAAAAAATGAATAAAAAGATATCCCAGTAATTTAAACTTCAATTATCTAGTATTTGCAGAATATACTTGTCAAACCATACTTCTAAATATGTCCATTAACTTTGGTCTTCATATCATATCCTATTTATTTCTAGATTCTAGAGTATATTACATCATAACGTTTTTTGGTTCATGAAACGGATATGGAATGACGATCACTTAGGCATTCAGTTTTATCTCCTGTACACGACATTAGACTATAATTTATTTATTCTTACAATAATCACGTTTCGCGATCGGGGACATTTAGCGACGAATAAATTAAATTCTTATAATCACTTTACTATATTTACGCAATTATGCTCATTTCTGCGAATATTTTCAGTATTGTCCTACATTATAATTTTTGAAAATATTGTTATGTTTTAAGTAGTGTAATACGCGGTCTATATTCTGGCTACGATCATGTAGTAATTCAGTTAAAGTGTATGGTAGGTCTAAAGAACAAATATTTACACTAAATATACCGAAACATATTATCGTTGGAAAACTGAGCTTTGACTTGACTCTAACACTGTACATTAAAACTAACCCGACTTCTGAACATCATTACCAAAAACATTTTACTTCTCTATTAACAGACAAGAAGGACAAGATTTGTTAACACAGACGGATCCAAAACAGATCAAGGAGTAGGGGCAGCTGCTATTGTTGACTCAGCTAACTTTCATTAGACTATAAGAAAAACATTAAGTGAGAGCACAACAAAAATCTTTGTAGTTTTATTTCACGCTACTATGTATTAGCTTATGTATGAATGGAAGCTACGTTTCAATGTATCACCGTAATGCCTCACTGGCATGACGCAATTGGATACTGGACTGACATGGCCCATTTATTTATTTAACTTTCATGAATTACAGTACGAACATAAATTATTTATATAATATATTTGATTATTTTGTTGATAATCATTCTATTAAAGAAACGATATTTAGGGAATTGATTTATAGGGAGAATGCCAGTATCTGTTAGACAATGACCCTAATAACACAATGGGAAATATTATACTTCGAACAAACTTACTATTTATTTCAGTATTTACATCATCCATTAAAACAAATATCTATGTTATTATTCATTAAGGTCCATTTTGTGTCACTGCGGCTAATTCAGCTAAGGTTACTAACCTTTTCTTCACAGGGAGGGGCTAATGATTTTATTTAATGAGTTCGTACTAAATAAATTCTATTGCCAGCTTTACCATATGGGATAAAGGCGGACGCCTTAACTCAAATGAGCTCTGATTAAAAGAATAATTTTATTTGGAAAATAAAAATATTCGTCTCAGAGGCCCATGTGTTAGCCAGCCTTGTGATATAAGGTCACTACTAAATGAACTTGCGAAACATTTATTCCTGGTTTGGATTCCCAAACGCTTAACAATAATTTATTTAGTGATCAACTCAATAAATAAAACCTTTAGTCCAATCCTGATTAGAATAGCATAGTAACATGTAGATAATCCGTCCCGATTAGTGCTAGTAGCTAAAGTGGACGTAAATAAATAAAATAACATAATATCACCTCAGTATCGATTAAACTTTCTAGCAATGGTGCAGGCAGTCATTAGTTAAATCATTTTTCGTCACTCAAGAAAATGTATTACACCAATATTATGTGTTGATACATAAATTATTCAAGGCATGGTAAAGCTATAGTTGCGAGTTCGATTCCCGCCTGGGAAATAAGAATTTGTTTAATGACGAACTCATTAAATAAAATCCTTAGTTAGAAAAGGGTGGCAACCTTTAGATAACCCGTCCCAATTAGCCTTAGTAGCTCAAAGGGGACAATAATGAATAAAAAATTGAATTCAATATAAAAGACACCTGTTTGATGGTTTTATATTAGAAAAAAATTTGGTAATGTGTTACTTTTAAGATAGATAGATAGATGAAGTAAAGGGTTGGAACCGCCAGTATAGATGATACTGTAGTCATACCTGTCGGTGTAAACCGTCGTCAGTGGCTGATGGTCGAGTACAGCTGGCACATCATCAAGCCGGCAAGAGTTGTACAGTACAACTCAAGACGGCTTGAAGATGGTACCTTTGCATCGAAAGCGCTTGCTTACTGTACTCGACAATCAGCCAGCGATGACGCTCTCCACCGACAGATATGACTACAGATAGATAGCTTTCGTGCTTTTGTGCAAGTAAATTGAAACATTTCAATTTTTGCCAATCGACCTGTAGGTTTTCAGTGAAAAACAGAATGAATTTGTAAATTTCAAGTATTAAAGGAAAACTTAGCCCATTCCTAAAATATTTGAGATTTTATCTTCACATAACGAGGTGCATACAGGGTAAAATGAAACACCTTTGGGCCTAATATTCATGTGCCATGGAAAGATCAAAGATATATTGCACTAAAAAACACTTTGACACCTATATTTCTACGATGAATGATATGAGTATGTATGTGGGAGGGGAGAGGTAATAGTTTGGAATTTGCCCTGTTCCAGTTGAAGAGTGTAATAGATGAGGAGAGGAAAGGAAGGCCCGCCTTCTCTAAATATACTCTAGCTGATCACATTCATCTTGCCTTCTTGTCATCAATGGATACACTACTTCTCATTAGGATTACACATTACTTACAGTTATTTTTAGGAGGAATAAACAAGTAGGAAGAATGGGTTTTGAATACGAATAAATAAAAAGTTAATACACACTGAAATGTTAACTGATTTAATAATTAATCCAGAATAGGAATATCCCAAGTATATTCTTATATCGTATACTACTAATGCATATTTTAGCTTACATAATATACTCAAAGTCCACAGTTAGTGTAACGTCAGAAAATGAGTAAAGAATAAATTTAAAGAAAAATAATTGTATAGCATTTCAAAGTAAAATAAGGAGATTTTACGGATAAATTCAGAACTTTTTCAATCAAACTAGGAAATTTCCAAATATAATTCTGAATGAATACCTCAATTTACACCCATTTCATAGAAGCATTAAAAAACTGCAATATTTTTACTAAAAATGTTATGTTTTGAAAATTCTGAATTAGATAGGTTTTTCAATAAATAATTGTGGGTTTATTTAGTGTGTCCAATTCGAATACCAGCAAGCATAATCTCCGATTTCAAATTTCGCCTTCTTGCATTATTTTAGGGTGAAGTTTCGTTAATTTGTAGCAGTTTCTTTTTGTGTATCTCGGACCAGTCTGACTGCCACTTTTGAAATATCAGTTTTTGAAACATGAGTTTCTTACATGAAATTCCAAAAACAAATTAATAGTATCTGTAGTACTAATATTGAAATCTTTTTAGCCCCGCTAAGAAATTGATGGAAATTCCTGAAGGATATTGAAAAAAATTATAAAGTCAAATGATTTAGTGTACTTCCGGAATATAATCTTTAGTTCGATGAATTGAATTGAAATTGTAATAATACTGTAATTAATAAAGACAGACTAATTTAGGAGTTTCCGATTTCAGTTTTATTAAAGCTTTCTTGTTCAGTAACCAGGCAAAAAAAACATTAAACGTTATTATTTTAAATGTTATAAAATATATTAGATAGGATTTTTATTTATTTTTTTGTGAATCTATTGGGTCAAGGTCCTCATTAAGTTATAATCAGCGTTGAAAAAGATATATACGACCTATTGGTTATAGGATAAAATGGTGCTTGTAATTAAAAGCTTGACGGTTATTATATAGGAGAGAGAGCCTTATACAATAACAATAATAATATAACCCTGGGTAGGTTAGCGGGTACTAACAATCTTGTACTTCTGTGAATTAAACATGCAATGTGTTTTAGCACTTATAAAATGATTTCATTTATAAATGAACTACTATACTATACTTCTTTCCAATCTGTTGGATAAAAAATTTCATAAAAAATAATTTATAGATTTTATTTGAGCTGAACAAAAGTGTCCGCCACAATCCGTCTTTATCTCTGAAATAGAAAATTTCCATTCTTTTTTTTACTTTTGTCGCTGTTTAAACCTCCTCCCCTCCCCCTCCTCTTAGTCAATTTTGATCAAAAGGGAAAGTGCATAACATGTTACTTCAGTCCTATATATGAAATTTCTATATTCTGAGGCTATTCGTTTTTCGTTATGGGAGATATATCAGACGTTACGCGAAACTCGTCAAATTGGTTTCTGGGAAGGAGAGTCAAAACTGAGAATTCCTTTCAAATCTGAGAACCGAAATTAGTCGCCTTTGCTTGGTACAAGAAAGTAAAAATATCAATGAGACATGTTACATGAAATTATTTATTTTTGAATAATCTGCATTCTGTGCAAGACATACGCTTTTGATCGTAAATAGTACTTTGTTCCCCAGTATTAATATTCTTCTGAGCTATTTTAATTAAATCGTTGACTTTCATTTTATATACTTCTAACTAGTGTTGGGGATTATTTCATGTATTTAAATATCTAATGAGTAGTAAAGAGTATTAGCGAAGTACAGAGTAAGAGTAACGAATTAATAAGGAATTATTCAATTGAAAGCTCATTCAATATAATCATTTCAGTTTTTCCTGAATTATTTAGACTCACTGTCATATGCGTAGAGAGTTGAGTGGGCTATCGGGAAACCTTGGCAAATGAGGCTACGTATGTGTTAAAGAGTTGTAGACAATCCAATTGTGTGCAGTGGCATTACCTTAGTGATCCTTTTCACATTCACAGAAATGTTCTAAGTTCTGTATATGTGTGTCCAGCTTTAAATTTTATTGTATAATTGTTCATATTTTAAAAATGTAATTATGATGTGTACTGGCAACTGTCATGTGGTATTGTAATTCCGTCATTGTGTATGCCAAGTGTATGATAGTCCGTAGATAATATTCAGGTAGTATTTATTTTATTGTGGGTTACAGTGTTGGCAGTAGGGGTGGTCTTGTCCCGTAGGTTACAAGACTGTTAGCAGTGAATGACAATTTCTTAATCTACAACTTGTACTTGAGGCCATGTGTTCTCATCTCATGGCTTATCTTAAACACCATAGATTTGACCCCTGGCTACTAACTGGTTCAATATGAGTTTCATTTCAAAATGCTAAACCGGCTTCCAAAAGGGTTATACAATTAACACGAGTTTTCCATTCTTATATATATTAATTAAAGAAGCTTTCTTTTTGCCAAATTGTATTAGAGTTTATTTAAGATTAGGCTTTAAAGTTATTTCCCTCTGAAATAGGATGCTCCAAGCCAATAAAACATTATTATATATTTTTATTAAATAAAACGTTCAACAACATAAAAAATACAACATTTAATTTACACTTTCCTTATCGGAATTGGATCATGGCACAAATATACATTTTTATTCTACTCCCTCAAGTTGTGTGTTAAAATTTAAGATACATGGTGTTGCCCCTAATCAAAACATTGAACACATCCACTAACCATATCAGAGATTGGAAGGGTTTCAATATACCAATGAATTTGTTAGTGAAAGTCCTTTTTATTTGTTCTATTCTATTTGATTGGGAATGTACTAGAATCCCAATTGGCCTGTAATAGAGGCTGGACAGAGGTTAGGATTTAAGGTAAGGGGTGGTAGTAGGCTATTTGTGTGTACTCCACATCGGGGCAACTTCCTCACCTGCTCTACCTCTTCTCCAATATATCTCCCCTTTCTCTCTTCACGCCATTTAAAAACTCTTTCCACGTCCCTTATAATTTAATTTATCGTGCAAGGAATTTCATCTCGGCTATATTTTATAATTAGAGAAACAGTTTTTATTCAGCGTTGAGGACTCGGAATTAGTTTATATTTGGAATATGGCTATATTTATAATTGCACATTAGTACAATACATCAAAAATAGTCTCGAAATTTTTAGAAGAAAAGTTTCATAAATGTTTAATTTTCTTATAGAATTAGATATAGATAAATTATTCTTTTTTAATCATTGTACCTTTTCAACTTTATGATGGAATTAAAATATTCCTACATTATAGAAATATAGACACGTATTGGATGAATCAGAAGAATGCAATGTATGAAGAACTGATCTGATTTTTAGGGATATCAATAAGCAATTTTATTAAAACCATATTCATTTTAGAATTATGTCAATTGGTGTAATTGTTGCACATTAGGGGTATAAATTAATTGGCAAAGTCTAAGTATTTAACTATGACAAGAGTATAAAATGACTACAAATAATCACAGATACAAGGACACAGAGATCAATATAAGCAAATAATACGCCTAGGGTTCTGGTAATTTTTGTCAGTTCGTTACTCACTCCTAGACCATGAAACAGTGTGACGAGCGCTCACATTTTGACAATTGGTTTATAATTATAATTATAGGGTTCATTTTTTAAGTATCATTGGGAGGTATTTAAGACCTTATAGCACAGAAACGGTTTGCTGAATTGTGGAGTCCATTAACAACTTTGCTATTGTGAAAGAAGAAAGGAGCCCATGGCAACGGAATCTAATTGTCACCGTCATGCACCTTACCAATCAAATGTAAGAAATAATGACAGCATATTTAACGTCATCAAACCACCAGCCCTCCCAGAATCATCATTCTACTGTAATATGTGCTAATCTGATATTATTAGCTATTCCATTCCCTAGCCTTTTATGATTGAAAGAATGAAAGCCATTAAATGACCAGAAGTCGCATTTTAAGTATTATTAATACCATTTAAAAAAAAAAAAATTAAAAAAACACCAATTACGAACAATCTTATTTTACTCTCTCGGGCCTCTTAACTTGTATTAACTTCGTAATTCATTTAATTTACTTTGTAAATATCTCAAAAGAGAAAAATAGATTTTTTGTTACCATCTACCATTTAATTACAGAATTTTTGTGAGTATACGTCAAATTAGGTATTTCAAACGTTTGACCTCCTCTTGTATATAAACTTTGCTGAACAAATTTAAAATATTAGGGTGATGCTTATTAATGCTGAAAAATAACAAATTTAATTATGTGAATGAAATCAAAATCCACCGTCAAACAGTTTACATTGATAGGATCTCATAATAGATTTTACATTATAATGAATAATTGTGTAGTAAAATAATTGAATCAAGGTAAGACACACTGACATACTCCTCTTTTAACTAAATATACATTCAGTTATTCCTATCACTTTACTCCTAATTTACTTACTGACAGTAGACAAAGTCAATACAAAGTTAGACGAATATTTCATTTTCAGACTGGAAGAACAGCTCACAAGCTGACGAGGTCCTTAGTAGAACATTTGCAAACTCTGCTTGTAGATCAAATAATTGAAACCAGTTTAGCATTTATATGTCTTGTACACATCCGTCAAAAAAGGTGGAATAAAAGAAAAGGTGAATTTCGAGACATTCGTTTGTGAATGAGATTTAATAAATACATTTATAATTTTATTTTGAAACCTGGTGAACGTACAGGTTAATAAAATCCATAACAGTATTCAATGAAATTCTGAATTTCTGCCTAGTTTTGTTACTAACATAAAGTCCCCAATTATGTAATGGATGCAATTTTAATCGTTGTTTTTAAATTAAATTATTTATTTCATCCAGTCACTACTTATTAAATGCCTCGAAGTTTATACACGTGAGGTGAAAGTTGATTGGAGATATAAATGATTCAATTTCTAAATATACTTTTACAGCTGTTGACCACGCCCTTTTGGCAACTGTAGGTCTTCCTGTCACTTACTATAAGCCAGGATATAAGGTGTTTATTTCTAATTAAATCGTGTCTTCGGTTTTACATGTTTGAACGCTTTTAATCCTAATGGCATGAGATTTGGCTTGCCTCTAAATATTACTATTGATATAGTGATGATTTATAAAAGTCGATCTGCACAGAACTGACAGATGACACGTAATGGATATTAAAACTTCCAGTATTTCCAAAATATAGGTATATAATAGGAAATATAATAATCACTTGGTGATAGAGAATTATAAATTAATGTTTCTGAAACACTAACTTTCCAAAACTAAAATACTCTATTTTATTTATTTATTAACGTCCACATATATATAGGTTACAGTATATATTTCAGCTAAAGTGAATATTTTATTTTTCACTCTCTAATTTTCTCACTTAAGTCATTACCAGTTCGAAGAAGAATAAGTTTAAAGCTGTTGGTAGAATTTTCGCTCTACTCTGCTTTGATTTGATTGACAGAAGAATATGAATTTGGATTTCCATGATTCGCCATAATTCTGGGATTCTGTTTGTTTTCTGTGGCTACTGGGTAACCAGATTTTCCTTGCACGTCTTCATAATGCCTTTTTTCAACACAATGCATTTTAACTGGACAATTTACTTTGTTAGCTCTTACGTCATCAATTGACAAGTAATAACATTTCTTTTTTGAACATGTGAAGTTTTACTAGAGTAGACCCTTTATTTGACATGTTATTTCCTTTCTTTGCTTCAAAATAGGAAATCTTTTTAATTGTCAAAGTTTTAATTATTTCAGCTTCTTCAGGCATAGACAGGAAATGTTTTATCCCATGAATAGTATCAAGATCCACCAGGCTACTTTGGTTTGAGTGCAATTCCGTACATGTTTTTCACGTGAACATGAAGGAGGTCTTTTGAACTTAGTTGCAACATAGTTGAGGCCTTGGCATTGCCTGCACCTCAGAGGTTGGGGTATTTATGTATCAACTTTGACACTCAAATATCCTATGCGTATTCTGTCGGGGAGGGACTAACTAATAAATCTACTTTTTCGGGGAATAATCCGTCTGATATTTATCACATCTTGGATTTCTAACTCTTTTATTCGACATAATTTAGAATCTCACTAATTGCTCTGCAATAAAAAAAATCCTTTTTATTTATTAAGATATGTGTGGGGTTCATTAACGATTTTTTTCATAAAAACAGGTAAGCTGCTTTAACAGGTTATGAATGACAGTTGTATTAGGACAGTCAAGCAGCAAGGTGCCTTCATTCTTAAGTTTTTTTTACTTTAATGTCATGGATAAATTGAGTGAGCCATTCATGTATACTGAACAGGCTGATGGAATTTAAGTCTTTGTCTTGTTCAATGATTTTCACACCCAGGTATCTGACTGTGTTTCAGATGTTATTACCTGGTTGCTCTTTATCAATTCGTGCTGTCTTCTCTTGTAAATTGTATTCTTTTGTCGATTTATGTTTCAGCAGATTTCCCTTAAGGGAAACCATCTATTGACGTCGTACTCATGACGATTTTCGAAATTTTTCTTCAAATGTCCATCGATCCTACCTAGGAGATGGCGAAAATGTATATGAGTATGTGTATGTTCAAAACTGTATATATATATATATATATATATATATATATATATATATATATATATTTACTATAAATATTGTTCTATACATATTTTCCGTTTAATGAGTATTAATCGAGATATTTCGATTTTATAGTTTCCAGCTTTCAGTAAACCCCCACTTCTAGTCATATCATATTAACAATAAGCTGCTATATCATGAACCACTTCATTACAAGGTCAAATATTGTTTTCATTGAACTTTTACTTTTTGAGATATATGCAAATACGTTCAGTTGACCCTTCTTTTGTTCTTTGATTACTAAAATTTGAGTTTGATTGAGATAAAACTGATTCTGATTCATTACAAATTGCAGCACTAGCTTTAGTAAATTGTTTGCAGTAAAATTAATATGTTATATTCAGATATATTTCATTAATTATTTGTCTTTCAGGTCTATCTATCTATTCAGCGCTACAGGGTTGGCTGGGCTGTTTGTTTACAATTCAGCAGCTTTCCGTTGTAGAGATTATTATGTGTTGTAAATTGACTAAAAGATTTCTCATTACCGTTTGTATTTATTCACTTTACAATCACTGTAATGTTACCTGTAAGTATATTTATCTATGTAAACCTTCACGTGGGAAATCTGCTTAGTTTACGCAGCCCCTGCGTGATGGACTTTTAAATATTTTCTATTAATATTGATTGGTCATCTTCATTATTCCTCTGGGTGGTCATTCCGCGGAATTCATTCATGACTTGATTGGATCAAGTCAGAGTGCAATTTTGACACTTTCTAATAGAGTTTTGAGCTTTAATAAGCTAAAATTACTTTAATAATGTCGGAACATTTTTTTGTGAAGTTAGTTTTAACATTCACCATAGTGATAGTATATTTAAGCTTTCTTTTCTGGTTTGAACAATGCTGAGACGGATATTAGCCAATTGCAGCCAAGATACTAAGAACGATGGGCTCATGTTAGCCATGTATGTTTAGGCGTTGGCCTTAATCTCACACGGTAAACTTAGAGCCGCGTGTTCCATTCCCACCTGGGCAATAGGAATTTATTTAGTGCCGTACTCATTAAATAAAATCCCTATTCTCACTCTGGTTATGAAAGGGGCGTTAATAAATTAAGATTTTAATAAAAATCAATAAAATATAAGACTTAAATAAGTTTGACAAATGGTAAATAATAATAATCATTAATAAAAAGAAATATGAGAAGGAAACAATGAAATAAAAATAAGTAAACATATTCCTAATAATAATTTTTTTTATTTATTTATTTAAATGAGTTCCGCCAGACACATACTTCAATTGTACACAAAAAAGCGAATAGCAAAAAAAAAAAAAGAAAGAAGGAAATGGAAAAGGACTGAACTATGGTGTTTTTTGATATGGTTCATTGGAATACCATTTTTATATGAAACAAACAATATTGCTTATGGAAACATTAGGGTGGTAAAAATAATATAAATGAAAATGTAAATATCGACGGGGGGGGAGAGAGAAAGAAAAAAAATAATAATAATAAAATAAGGAAAAGAGAAAAACAAAGAAATGAATAAATAAAAAAAATAAATAAAAAAATAAGGAAAAGAGAAACCAAAAACAAAATGAATAAATAAAAAAAAAAGGAAAAAAAATAATATAATAATTGGAAAAGAAGTTGATAAAAATAAATATATAAGTGTCTTTTTTTCTAAGATCATTTAGATTCATTAGTTAGTTGTATTTGTATAAGTATGCCTTTTTTCAGTAATTTTAATAAGGTCTATGAGTATTCATGAAGTAGGTTTAAGTTCTGCTATATTGGCACTGTTAATATTTCACTGACAGGAATTTATTACTGATTTATCAATCTACCTGCCTTCGTCATTAAGCATTGGTGAGCTAGTCGAATATGGCCTTCTTATTCTTGTGAAGACGATTTCTTTTCTCCATCGCTGCAAACTGATTCCGACTTACAGGCGTTATTTCTTAGTTAAATTAAGTTAGTTTCCCGACTCTTCTCTGGCCCATCTCGCTTTCCAGGCAGTCCATATTGCTTCTGAATTCTTTTGTCACGTCGAATGGAGATCAAAGGTTCTTAAAGCATATTGTTTAAGATCATGTTATTTTATTATTTACTTCCTAGAGTATTACCAACAAAACTCTATAGTTATCTCAAATCACGGTGCCATTAATATAAATCTGGTAATCTACAAGCTAACAATATAAAATCTACAGTAAGTACAGAAACTGGCCTATGGTAGAATTGAATTTGCAATAAGACTGGTTATATAAAATAATTTCGATTCGATTCATAGTGACTAAGACATACGAATTTTTCATTTTCCTCCTCTCTAGGCCTCCTCCTGATTTCAGCTATAAACGATCTAGATGTTTTTTTTTACAAGAGATGCTCGAATATCGAGTTTGATAAGGATCAAACAAAATTACATATATAATTTTCAATGATGGAACATGAATTATATGATTTGTTTTTTTTTAGAATCGATGAATGTTTGAAGAAATGTTTTGAAAATCGCGTCATAAGTAGAACCTCAATATCTGATTTGTCACAAAGGAAATCTGCTAAAAACATACTAGATACATGACAGAAAGAATCATTAGTTATTTGAGGATATCCTATTTCAACTTCTGTGTCTTTTGACTTTTTGACAAGGCTTCTTGCTTTACTCCTCCTCTTGGCTAACTGTCAAACAGTTCTCTTTGGAGTAAGGAAAATGATTCCACAGGTAAAAGTTAATTATCTTTAACAAATAGTATAAGTAGAACATTACTGAAGACATTATTTGAAGGAAACACGAGATCTACTTGTAAACGGCTATGCAAAAGTATGCTACAACAAGCAAACAAAACTAAGGTTCTTCGGGAATTGATAAACGTTCAATGTTTAATCAAGTGATAGAAACCAGTCTCTCTGCATTCTGAGTAACAGCCTCGAACTTGCCACAGTTAGTAAAGGCAGTTCAACATTGGGCGAACATTGAACCGTTTACATATTTTATTCTTTTCAATGATTTTTTTATTTGTCGGAAATTAACCTGGATTCCTAATAGGACAGTTGTTATTAAGTTTAGTTGTTTGTTTCGTAGTGTTTAGGGCCTAAAACTACTAGGTTTTCATCGCCCTGTAATATCTATAACTCACATTTTGGAATCCTCATCCATATCGCCATTTTAACAATATAAACGAGGATCCAAATCAAATTTGTAGTTTAAATTTCTTTGTATAAACTCGTAATTTTCACAAAATTAAACAATTTATCTAGCTCTTTGGGGTCATCTCCAAAGGCCACTGGTATACCATTGGAAATGTTGCATTCGTTTCGAATATCTGTATACTTATGACATTCCATTAATATGTGGGAGATAGTCAGGTCTGTGTTACACTTCCCACAAATCGGGGGTTGTTCTTTTGTCATAAGATAATCATGCGTAAATCTTGTGTGTCCTATTCGGACTCTTCCTAATACGACTTCATCTCTTCAGTTGTCTCTTGTCGAATATTTCCATGGACGGATGGTGGTTTTAATAGTTTTTAGTTTATTGTTCTGGGTTTCCTTCCACATGTGTTGCCAGTTTTAATCAATTTCTTCTTTGAGTGGTTGATAGAGTTCTGCAGATGTAATTGTTGTAGGGGTGATGGAGTCGACTTGGTGGGCTTTTCTGGCTGCTAAATCTGCTTTTTCATTTCCATCTATTCCCTCGTGGCTTGGAATCCACATAAAGTAGACGACCCTTTTTAGCTCTCAGCATTTGTTTTTGATTATGTATTTTTTGTACTACTGGGTTGTTTGTAAATACATCTTTAATACTCAATTGGGCACTCAAAGAGTCGGTGCATATGAAGAATTCTTCTTGAGTCGAGTGTTTGCAAATGCAGTGATATAATAGGAATTTAATTGCGAATAGTTTGGCCGAATAGATGCTGGTTAATTTGTTGAGTTTGAATTTTTAGCAGGCATTTTCTTCGTAGTAGGCGCAGGAGGAAGACTCGGCAATTTTCGAGCCATCAGTGAATATGATCTTTTGGTGTTGGTATTTTTCTATTTTATTAATGAAAGTTTCCTTTATTTTCCTATAGCTGACCTCTTGGGACGATTTGTTTATGAGTTTGGTGATCTGTGTATCTATAGATATTTCTTGAATTGTCCAAGGTGGAGTTGAGTCGAATTCATCAAAACAGTTTGAGTTTCTTTAATTTTTCTGTGATGTAACTTAGCCTAATTCCAATAGGTTTTGGTGTTGTGGGTTCTTGGTCATATAACCGTGAATAGAGAGGGTGGAAGTTTAGTTGATAGAACACTTTTGAGTACTATAATCCATAGAGAGAGTCTAAGAAAATGTATGTAAGTTGTATGAGACTAAGAAAATGGACATATAGTTTGTTATTTTTCAAAGGGATGTAGGATTCATTATTGTATTATCTGTTCCTGCATGTCATTCTATTTTGCTTAAGAAAAATTCTGTCTACTTGTCATTATGGCAAATCAGATTTTCGGGTGGTGGTACGTCCTCCAAACCATTTACTGACCCTTCGATGAACATGCTTCCACCTTCCTCAGGTCTCTCATTTTGAATAAAGTTCTTCAGTACGGGTCATAGTGGGTGGCCAATGTTGAGTGAGTTACGTTCTTGATTACTGTTCTAGAGCCGGCGATTGCACGCTAAATCTTATTTGCACTACGAGTATCTTCTGCCCAATCAGTCGGTGCCCTCTCAACGGCGCGAGATAAATAAGTGGCAGCTTGTATAATGAAGTACCTGAAATCTATGGTTGGCAATGCCAACTCGTACTCATTTTCATTCTGGCACCTATCACTATCATGCCTTAAAAACATACTGCCACAATACATAAATGGAACACAGAATGTGTCAAGTCTTAAAGCTTACACTAATGCGTACCAAATGTAACTTACAACACAATCAAGACTCACCATCATAAATTCACACAATTTTAACGGAACACCGAGAGGAAGGACATTATTTAACAAGATTTAAAATCCCAGAAAATGACATACATACTTGTGACACAGACAACACAAATCCACGTGCATCACGTATTTGCATTTATCTCAAGACGTGAAAGTTCAATGAGAAGAATATTTGGTATTTATGCTTCAAATAAAGTGCTGCATAATACAACAGCTTATTGTGAATATGGCTTGAGTAGGAGTGGAGGTTTACTGCCGAAAACTAAAAAATGCAAATATCTTGGCTAATATTAAAGATCGTGAAAAAACGTACAAACAGCATTTATAAAACATTATATTTGCAATAAGATTGTTTCTATGCAATAGTTTCATTCGGTGCATAATAACGGAGATATTAAGAATTTTCGAAATGCTCCTTCTAATTTGTTCTTTATTTTTTAAATATCGAGTTTGGTAACGATCGATTATGATTATTAAAATCTGAAAAATTGTAATCAGTCAAAATCCAATAAAAAGTCAAGTGAAAATAATATTTACAAAATTTTAATCAAGAAGAAAGAAAACAAAGGGAAATAAATTTATTCTGTGTAGTGTTGTGTTGTTTGGATAAACAATTTAAATCTGAGATATTTACACAACAACGAGGTAGATCAAAAATATCTAAATTAGTATAATATAATATTTTTATTTATGAATACAAAATAAAAAGTCCGTCACGCAGGTGCTGCGTAAAATAAGCGGATTTCCCATGTTGAAGTTTTACAATAGAAAAATTTAACGAGAGCCAAATAGTTACGGAAACGACCGAACTAGCTTTTGCCGGAAACTCACAACTAGAACCAAAGTTGGCCGATCTCATCTCGCCCGTTATGCGCACACACTTAATAAAAATGTAAATATCTCGGTTAATATTCAAGATGAGAATAAATGTATATAGGAATATGTATAGTACATATATTTGCAATAAGATTGGTTCTATACAATTCTTTAATCTGACGGATAGTATCGGAAATATTTCGAATTTTCGAAAATCCCCCCTCTAAACCCCCTTCCTCCCACTGGTCCGATTTCGAACTTAATCTTTATTTTTACATAAAACGTTTAAATATCGAGTTTTGAAACGATCAAACAAAAATTACGACTGCTAGAGCATTAACAGACAAATATATAAATCTGTTAGAGCGTTATCAGACAAATATATATATATATATATATATATATATATATATATATATATATATATATATATATATAAGTACAATTTTGAACGGACCTCATTATCGACATCTCCCAGGTAGGATTAAAGTTCAATTAAAGAGATTTTTGATTTGATATGTACGACGGGAAATCTGCTAAATATCACTGTCAAGCCTGATATCGAGGGTGGAAATTTTCTTTCAGGTATCAGCAGATGTTTCCTCCATTAGTATAGCTGTTATCTGCGGCAGAGGTACGTTCACGTTTGAAGCTGATAAAGCAGGAAATGTTCAATAATTTAACCCTTCATTGTCAATAGAGAAGCAGACTGACACTAGTCTCATTCTAAAATGCATACTCTTTTTTGATCCAACGGTCAGGCTTTGTTATATGAACAGAACATTAGCCCATGCTCAACACATGCTAATCGATGCATCAAAATGCAAAGTTGAAAGACGTTAAGGGAACGAAAAGTTGTTACTTTCACACCTGACATGCAAAACATTTGTGCAGAGCTCCAATGTTGTTCCGAAAAACAGATATCGTTCCATGAATTTCTGGGACTTAAGACATCTTGATTGGCATTCATTAAGATGGAAAAGCCAGCCATTCGAATATGTTCTTGCTTGCATTTCTTTATTTGTGAGGAACCTGCTTTCTGTTTATTTTTAAATGTAACAGACGTATAATATATCTAATGTAACGAACGAACTTATATTGTGTAGTAACTCTTGGGCATATTCTAATAAATCAGTAGAAAAACGGTTTATTGAAGAAAACCATGCCAATGATAGTTCATCATGTACTTTATTTCCTATCCAACAGAACAAGAATAGAAAAGAGTATTCATACACACAGGAATAAATAAGTCCTTGCTTTTTGCTGGCTATTTCTGAAACTTTTAAAATAGACAGCTCAATATAGAGTACTTTACTCAGGTCTTATGGAATTGTGCTTTGCTGACAACGGATATTTAAATTTACATTTTCCAAAACTCACGCGATAAAAGCAAAAATAATTCCCCACAAGTTTGAGTTATTCAAATATAATGCATAATTATCACAAAGTTCTGATAGTACTCCAAATGAATTTTAAATAATTTTATTAGTTATCACTATTTTGTTACTGAATGTTTGAATAGTGAAGGCAACCTTAATAGGTAATTCATTACATTAGAGGGAAATCTGTGAATGAAAATATCAATAAAGAAGATTTGCTATAATGCAACATTTTTACACCCAATAACATATATTATTATTATTATTTATTAACATCCACTTTTTGCAACTCAGGCTACTTATAACATATAGAGAGAAATTTATAAGAATTTAGTCAGGCCTCATTTTCGTCATCTACTGCTAGGCAGGATTGGTGGGTATTTGAAAACCACTTTCCACCATACCTGCCATAAGTAAAATCTCAATAATTATTTTACCTTAAGAGGAATTTGATAAATACTGGAATCAAATAACTGTCTTCGTACTTGTGTTGTAAACTTATTTTGCTAGTTATATTTTTAAGAAATGTATAATTTTGAAATTTCAGACATTTGAATTAAAGGTAAACACGTCGGATTACCATAAATCAAAGTAGGTATAATAAAGGACGAGTCCAAGCAAACTTCTGGCATGGAGAGAACATGTCAAAATTCTTATTTTTCCGACCTGTCATTCTTTTTTTCTCTGGTCTGTCACTCACCTGTCCAGATCATTCATTTTCGCCCCTTTGCTCTTTTCTCAAACAATGCAATACTTACTTAATGGCGAAAACAAATTACAAACTGCTAGAAATAATGAAGCCACTTTAAAAGATTAAATATCATTGATGGCTAGCTGATCCTTCACTATTGTTTTAAAAGAACAATTTAATTTAAGTTTTCATTAATTATTCCATTGTAATAAAAGTGAAGTCAGACGTTATGTCATAAATTTAAAAACAGTTTAATGTCACTCATCAACATATTTATTGTGTTTCGAATCCTCTATAAAACCCCACTCATATTGGCACAAATAAAATATAAAAGAATACATATAGTTAAACAAGGTCATTCTAATAACAAGTTAAACAAAATGATTTATTTTACTTTGTTCTTTTTTACTCAGTCTTGTAAGTAAGTTGCTAATCGAAGACCGCAATTCAACAATTTTGCATTCTATCATTTACTGATATCGATATTTAGAAACACTTGATAGTACTGAAAACAGCTCTTTAAACAATTTATTATAGTCATAATTTTTACGGATGCTCATCGTAAGAATAATTCTGATTTTTTAGGTTCGTTGAGTGAATTTATGTTTATTAGAGATGTCAAATTCCTTACAAGGCTTCTGAACAAAAACAACACTACGATAACAGCGTTGTAACAATTTCACTGGATCTAAAAAAAACTATTAAAATGGAGCAGATCCAAATGAATTTGCATTAATTCAAAATAAATTAATACAAACAAAATTAAGGGAACAGTGGTACAACAACAAATAAATAAATGATAAATCACACAATGTTATTATTTTTTATTTACGTCCACTTTTGTTACTATGGCTAATTAGGGGTTATCTACAGGTTACCACCATTTTCTAGCCATGGTGGGACTAAGGATTATATTTAATGAGTTTGTCACTAAATAAATTCCTATTTTCCCCGGCGAGAGTCGACACTCACCACTCTAGGTTTACCATGTAACACACCTGTTTTATTCTTATTCATTTTTTTTGTTATTAATGAACATCTACTTTATGCTCCTAAGGCTAATAGGGACGGGTTATCTACAGGCAGCCATCGTATTATAGCCTAGTCAGGTTTTATTTTGTAAGTTCGTCACTATATAAATTCTTAATGTCCGGGCAGAAATCGAACCCACGACTCATTGATTAATAAATAGCGTTCAGAGTTCTTACAATTGTGTTTATTAATAACATAGGAATAGGAAAAAAGTCCGTCACGCAGGGGCTGCGTAAACTAAGCAGATTTCCCACGTGAAGTTTTACAATAGAGAAATTTCACGAGAGCCGAGCCAGTCAAAGAAACGACCGAACTAGCTTTTGGCGGGAAAGTAACTCTCGTCCGTTAGGCTCCGAGATTAAATTAAAAACAATTCAATCTCAAAAAACAACAAGAACACAAAAGATGGACTTACCGTTAATGATAGCAGCGCTCTGAACACTTATTACACCAACACTAAATAGTACCACAGAATATCCATTATTTGTAAGACTTAATACTGCTGTGAATATTAAGTAAACAAATAAAGGGCAAGTCAAATGGTAAGAACTTTCCTGATAGCAAACAGTCTGAGTTCTAAACAATCAGGTTAGCCAGCTTTTACCGGAAATAAAAGCAATTGCGGAAATATATTTGAATATAAGTTATAAATTTTATTCATATAACTATTTATTATATCTAGTACTGTAATTAATAATAGACCAGAATAATTTTAATCACAACCATTCCAAATTTAGGAATCCGGGAAGAAAATAGAAGGGGGGGGGACAAAATACGATTCAGACGGTTATGAGATTTTCACATGATTAAGGAACAAGCAGGTTAGCCAGCGAAGGTTTACAATAGATAAATATACGTACATACAGGTAACACTTCCGTGAATATTAGTGAATAATTACAAACGGCAATGAGAAATCTTTCAGTGAATTTACAATATAAGTTAATAGTCCCTACAACGGAATACGGCTGGATTGTAAACAAACAGGTTACCCAACCTTGTAGTGCAGTATCGATAGATAGACCGGAAAAACAAACAATTAAAGAAATATATCTGAATATAAAATATTAATTTTATTGGAATCTATTTTTTATAGTTAGTGGAGTAATTTGAAATGAATCAAAATAATTTCTATCTCAATCACTCAGATTTTTGTAGTCCAAGAAAAAAAGGGGGGGGGTTCAACAGAACGTATTTGTTTGTACCTCGTAAAATAAAGCTTTGTTGAAAACAATATTTTGTATTTAACCTAATAATGAGGTGGTTCATTAGATATCAGCTTATTATTAATATGTCCCTAGTAGGAGTAGGGGTTTACTGAAAGCGGAACTCATTACAAAAAATACAAATATCTCGGTTAATACTCATTATACGGAAAATATGTATAGACCAATATTTATAGTAAATGTAATTTGCAATAAGATTGATTTTATACAATTTTTCGATCCGACGTATAGTAACAGAGATATTTCGAATTTTCGAAAATCCTCCCCTCTAAACCCCCCCCCCTCCCACTAGTCCGATTTCAGCCGTTAACGAACTTGATCTTTCTTTTTACATAAAACGACTAAATTTCGAGTTTCGTAACGATCAAACAAAAATTGCGACCGCTAGAGCGGTAACAGACAAATATATATATATATATATATATATATATAGAGAGAGAGAGAGAGAGAGAGATAGATAGATATATATATACTGTCTTGAACGGACCTCATTTTCGTCATCTACTAAGTAGGATCGATGGACATTTTAAGAAAAATGTCGAAAAGTCCGTCATGAGTACAACCTCAATAGCTGATTTCCCTGAAGGTTAAGTTAATTTTAATAAGCTCCCAACGGAAACCGCTTCTAAATTGTAATACAAATAGGTCTGCCAACCACTGAGAGCTGAACAGATAGATAGACATATTCTTCACCCGAAAGAAAAACAATTACTGATATACATCTGAATATAACACATTAGCTTTATTGCAAACTATTTGCTATATCTAGTATTGTAATTTATAATGAATCAGAATAATTTATATTTTAATAACTGAAATTTTAGTAGTCCAAGAAATAAAGAAGGGGAGGGGCGGATGAACAGAAAGTATTTGCATATATCTCACAAAGTAAAAGGTTAGTAGACAAAATCGGTTAGGTTACACGAGAGCCGAACAGTTACGGAAACGGCGGAACTAATCCGGAAACTTACAATAGCCGCACACTCACTTAATAAAAATGCAAATATCTCGGTTAATATTTAAGATAGAGAATAAGTGTACATAACAATATTTATATTAATGTAATTTGTAATAAGATTGGTTCTATACAATTTTTCGATCCGACGTATAGTATTGGAGATATTTCGAATTTTCAAAAAGCTTCGACTCTCAGGGAATACCCAAATGCTCCTTTCGTTATATGTCTTCACCCTTACGAACTTTAAAGTTTATTGTCTTATCCATGGCTTGCTTCTGGTCTCTTCTTCTCTGTAACAGGTCATAACTTTCTTATACAAAACTGTGTTTGGCTTAACAGAAAAGGCTATAAGAAAAAAAAAGAAGTGTTTCCAAAAAAAAAAAAAAAAAACATGGATTGTGTTAGTGCTGATTGCGACGTGGTTTTAGTTGGTCCTGACCATCTAGATTTTTGACTGTAAAACAGAAAATGGAAAACGTTATAAGACCAATCTTGTTAATAGTATAATGTACAATTGTTCTATAGTTCTTGTCCGCTAACTGGGTTATTTACATGCTGCTTCGAACATTAGGAAACCCTTACTGTTGCAAATTTCACTTTTAGCCACCCTATGAGTAAATTCTGGTGTCCAGCTTAGGTTTAAATTACTGTTAACATAAGGCACGAAGAAAAGTGAACGCTGTGCCAATTCTGCACGTGAGAAATTTGGCTAGATTATGCCCTTTACGATATAAAGTAGTGGATGTTTAGTAGATTTATGTAAAATAGAGAAATTTGCGTGCTACCTCAACATCCTCCCTTCTCGCTCCAAATGGAAGATAACTTAAATCTCGTTGGTGGATTTATTTTTCTCCCGTATCTTGTTGAGGGGGCTGGTCAAGCTTGTGCCAGACAGAATTCTACACAGAACGAGAAAATTTAGTTTTAGTCAATGGCCTGATTTTACGAGGGACGAGAATATATATTCCCCTAGAACTAAAAATTCGGTCAAGCAGGGGCTGCGTAAACTAAGCAGATTTCCCACGTGAAGTTTTACAATAGAGAAATTTCACGAGACCCGGACAGTTAAGGAAACGGCCGACCTAACTTTTGGCGGGAAATTCACTCTCATCCGTTAACCACCCAGATTTAATAAAAATCCAAATATCTCGGTTAATATTCAAGATACAGAATAAATGTATATAACAATATTTATAGTAAATTTCATTTGTTTCTATACAATTTTTCGATCCGACGTATAATAACAGAAATATTTCGAATTTATGAAAATCCTCCCCTCTAACCCCCCCCCCTCCCCTCCCTCACACTGGTCCGATTTCAGCCGTTAAAGAACTTGATCATTCTTTTTACATAAAACGACTAAATATCAAGTTTGGTAACGATCAAACAAAAATTGCCACCGCTAGAGCGTTAACAGACAAATATATATATATATATATATATATATATATATATATATATATATATATATATATATATATATATATATATATATATATATATATATATATACAGTTTTGAACGGACCTCATTTTCGTCATCTACTAGGTAGGATCGATGGACATTTGAAGAAAAAATTCGAAAATTCCGTCATGAGTACGACCTCAATAGCTGATTTCCCTTAAGGGAAATCTGCTAAAAGGCTATTCTGTTTCTCAAACAGGTGCAAGCAATCAGCTATTGAGGTTGTACTACTTGTAAGTCTACAGAAGCTATCTTATTAATGATCTAACGCCCAATAAAAGTTTTTATACTCGTATTTTCGTTATCAAGAATATTAACCGAGATATTTGGATTTCTTACTTTTCAGCCTTCGATAAACCCCCACTCCTACTCATGCCATATTAACATTAAGCTATTATATCTGGAGCCAAATCATTCTAGGCTACTACTATATACAAAATATTGTTTCAGGAGGCCTTTTTTATTCAAGATACATGCAAATTTGTAGTGTGATGACGTCATAAATTGAGATTTTACGATCTTGCCTGGTAAATGTTTATTTGATCTTAATCACACTTGATTTTTCACCGTTTTTGTGAACACTAAAAATCATATTTCGAACTTCCTTGTTTCCGGCATTTAATACCCCTTTCCCTCTATTCATCGGTTTTAGCATATTTCCCTTATGGAAAATAAGCTATTGAGGCCTCTATTCATGAAAATTAAAAATATCTCCGTTATTAGGAGTCGGATCACACGACATTAATAAAAGTATATGCATCAAATCACTTGTAAATATAAACCAATGTAAACCTATTTGTACATTCCCGCCATAATACGTCCTGATAATTCATCAATTTAAGATTTCATGTTCTTTACTCGAAAATGTTTGTTTGATCTGTACCATACTCGATATTTAATCGTTTCATGGAAAACATTAGTTCATTGTCGTTAAAAGTAGAAATCCGACTAGTAATAGAGGTGGTTTAGAAGAGGGGGGGGGGATTCGAAAATGCTAATTATGCCCTTTATGAAAAATGTTGCAAACCCAATATTGAGGTATACGTACTTTCATGTTTTCAGCGGTCCGTAAATCCCCACTACTACTTATCGAATTTTGACTTATAAATTAAGAATATACGGAGAGATGACATATCTACTACTATACTAGTGTGTCAAATCACCATATGGGAAATACCAGCCCCTGCATGACGTAAAGTTTTATTAAAATATCTTATGTCTAACTTAAATTTCATGTCCTGCATACAGAGGCTTCATATTAAGGGAGAAGTAGAAAATAAAACGCTTGATGTGTCACCAGACTGGAATGTGCCAGCAGCAATTGGAAAATCTGGAAGGACCTGCTTGACGGACTATTGTAATAAGGTATTAGCACCACCTTTATAGATAGTGCCAATGATTTTCATGCCCCTATAATATTTCATTTATTTTTGTTATAGGTTTGACATTCAAAACATAAAAGTTTAAGGTGGAGATAATGCCGTGCCTAGAATTGTAACCTGAATCACAAACGAATAAACTGAAAGACGATCTCTATTATACGCAAAAATCCGAGATATTCAGCTCTTTCCTAATAATATAGTGAGTTTGTTGGGAAAGTAGGGACATTCTTGGCAGAACGGACAACCGCTTTGAGGCTGACCGATAATTAGACAGTCTGTCTATAAATATCAAAACTGACAACTTTTACAGGCTTAAATAGCTGCCGGAGCTGAGAGTCTCATACTTCCTTGCCAAATCCTCTTAGTCAACTAAGTATTTATAAATACTAAACGCGTCCACTATTGTTCATAATAATAAATCCTACTTCGAAGAAGTAGGAAAAGAAACCCATTATTTTGTCAATGTTCACAGTAACATCCGTCACTTAGGGGAAAGTAGGGTAAAACCGGGTTGTTTGGTATGAAGGCTTTCAGAAACCACAATTTTTACCACAAGCAAGTAAATTTTTGTTTAAAAAAAGCTCTACTTCTATCTGCTAACGCAACCACAGCTTCAAAAACAAAATATGAATTTTTAAAGAAGTTTTACCCTACTTTTTTTGAAAAAAGTAATTTTGCCCGGTTTTACCCCACTAGTAGGGTAAAACCGAGTACATATGTTATTCTTACGGGAAAATAAAAATGTAAAGACTTTTAATCATATTAGTGTCTTTTTTTGAACATTTTTTTAAATGTAGTTTCATGCAATAAAACATTGAAATAAGTAAAGGAACATTCAATTTTATAAGACTTAAGCAAATTTAACTGTCATTAATTAAAAAAGATGATGAGTGATACGGGTTCAGACGGTGCTGGACTTGGTGATGCTAGTACATTAATATTTTTTTGCTACAGAACCTTGAGAACAATACAAAAAATAAAATAAAAAAATAACAGCATTAATATTTTTAGCTATTTCAAAACAATTATATATTTTAAAAAGTAAATTCATAATTACAAGATTTATCATATTGTTTGTCATTATACGTGCTTTTACTCTGAAATAATTAAACAAAATTTAGTAAAATTATAGTTTTTAAGTTTCCAGAATCTTGGGGCAAAACCAGGTATTATTATCCTTTTGCCACTTTGTCCATACCTGGTTTTTCCCCACACATAAAGGTTAAATAAAACATCCTGTCATTCGATCATACCAAACGCTAAAGACAATTACTTACTTAGTGCTATTATAAACGTAATTAAAACTTGTACAAAGAGAACCTACATTACCTATATTCCTATTGGAATAGGAGTGCAGTACAATCAAAAACCTTTTCCACCAAAATCTTAAGCAGGTTCCATGAAAACTGAATTATTGTCACTGCTACGAAACAATAACGACTAACGATTTGGCGTAATGGCCGCTGCTTCTTCTTCAAAGGTGGATCCTAGTTCCTCCGTTATCAGCCCGACTCCAGTACACACAACAGCTAAGAGGAGGTACCCGGTTTGCTCCCGACTACCCGGTTTTACCCTAATCTCCCCTAGATTGCTGTGAAAACTATGAAGTTTTCCCATGTGCCAGAATCACAAACAAATGACGGCATTTATTCAAATATATCTATTATTCATGTTTTATACTAAGAGCCGAATCTAACAAGACATAATATTTAAGCTAGACATGAGAAATTTGGCTAATTGTGAAAAATGCAAGAATAGAATTGAGAACTCAAAGAGGGCTGAAAACGAAAACTTAAAGTAACAAAATAATAGTTTCATCGGAACCAACTTAACACCTTCAGCGTTGAATATTCCTGGAAAAATATTTCTTTTATATTTAGTTTTAAATAAAACATTACAATTGTATCATTGAATTACATTCATTACCCTCAACGTATCAACTTTTTTTCAGAAAAAAATATGTTTTCCAGTACTTTCTTATTCCATTCACAAGTTTTCGAACATTTATTTTAGTAGATTTACATTGGAAGTATTATTCATGGCGCAATAATAGACCTTATTGATCAGGAAATTGGAGTCCCTTCATATATATATATATATATATATATTAGCTAAGGCGGTATGTATATCATACCGACTCGTGATGGACCATATAATTCAAAATCGTGGATTGTATTCTGTATTGTGAACCATGTAGGAATTAAAGTTTCTTTCCCCAAAAGCTGTCCGGAGCACAAGGGCAGATATTTTATGTACATAATAACCATTATAAAAAGAACAACTTTGTACGTCTGGAGACTAAACTTTATATTCTTAGTGGTACATAGTACGTTCAGTAAAGTACAGCATATTAACAGAGAAGTAATAATAAATACCAGAAATAACTGAGCACCGTCTCCCTCACCCAAAGCACTTTCGCTCCAATGGCATGTACAATGTTCATACTTGTAAAATATTTATTTGTGAGAATTAAACAACTTCATATTTCTGAGAATAACACTATAATGTGGAGTCGGGAGGGGTGGGAAATCGACAATAACTTGTTCTGCCCATTCCCACCACAATACAGCTGACACAAACCTGTCAGTTGTACTGGCAATTATATAATTTCTCCTCACTTGAAATCTTCCCTAGATTAAAATTGAAGTGTTTCATGCATAAACTAAGAACATTAAAGTTTTCGTAAACGTAATTAGATGCTAATAGCAATAAAAGTCCGTCACGCAGGGGCTGCGTAAACTAAGCAAATTTCCCGCGTGAAGTTTTACAATAGATACATCTACATGCCAGTAACACAACACCACCGTGAATATTAAGTGAAGAAATACAAACGATAATAAAAAACCTCCCGACGGAAAGCATCTGAAATGTAAACATACAGTTCTGCCAACGTCTTACCGGAAAGAAAAGCAATTACTGTAATATATCTGAATATAACGTATTAATTTGATTGAAAACTATTTACTATATTTAGTACTGTAATTTATGATGATTCAGAATAATTTTTATCTCACCCAATTAAATTTAAGTAGTAGCACACAACAATGATACAATACTAAAAGTATATGATCAAGTAATTTTTGTGTTAATTATAAACATTTAAAGAGAAACTAACGTTACTGATTATTTAATGTTTCGGAGAAAGGGGGACGGGGATATGCTTTGCTCTTCGTGCCACTTGTTAAGCGTTAAAAAATTAACATGGACTTCACCACCACGGATGTAAATATTTATAATGAGGCCATATTTTGATTCGCTCTTTGAAAAGTGAAATCCAGCTAATTGTCTATATGTAGTTGTAGTTATTACTCAATAACTACAGTTACAATTACAACTACTAATTGTAATTATCTTTATAACTACTTTTTATTTCAATTAGAAGTTGGATTTATGAATACCAACTACAATTACTGTAATTGCAAAACCAAGAAAATTCAACTACAGTTTCCAACTACATTTTTGTAACTGTAGTTGCAATTACATAGTACATTCATTTCTAGTTAAAAAAGTAGTTAGTTACAAAAGTATTTAATTACTGCCCAACTTTGATATGCGCCAGGTTGGCCGTGCACGTTCAGGTGTTGGTCTTAATTCTCGCCTGGTAGACCTAGAGTAGAAATTTATTTAGTGACGGACTCATTAAATAAACTCCTTAGGCCCACCCTGGCTAGAAAAGGATGGTAACCTGTAGATAACCCGTCCCGATTAGCCATAGTAGCATAAAATGGACGTAAATAATAATAAACATAAAAAAAAGAGTAATTGTAAATATTCTTTTTCTGATTTCAGATGTTTACGTTTTAGATAAAATGGTAATTTGTTTACCTTCGTAGGTAGGAGGCTTACGTTAACTTATTTCACTGAAAATTGGTGAACCTAATGAAGATGGAACAATAATGAATCAATACACTGGTTCATGAAGAAACAGCCTTTCAGTTCCTTTGTATGGTGTAAGAGGCCTAGACATTAAAAGCAAACTCTATATTTTTAAATTGTATGTTCTTCGAAGATCACAGTTAGAAGATCGCGAGTATCTAAATTTACCAATTGTAACGAACTTCTATTTTACGAAGTAATGAAACGTAGAAAAATATCCTACTTGGAGCATATTATGAGAGGAGAACGTTATGAATTCCAGGGGCTTATAATGCATAGTAAGGTTGGAGGAGGGGAATGGAAACTGACGTCGTTGCGAAATATTGTACAAATAGCTAAGGATGCCCAGCTTCGCCCTGGAAATCATTTGAGGCTGAATAATGATGGTATTTTTTTGGGCTTTACTTTGTACAATATTTTTACATTTTCTCATCTCAATGCTTAGGATTTACACCCGAGTCCGGCGTGCTGGGGATATGTTAATAATAAAAGTATTTGTTATCTAATTAATTCTACAAAATACACAATACTTTTATATTACACGTTTCCTGTGCATTTTTTTAATATTATTTCTTACATAATTATAGATTATTGTATAAACCATATTATTCATATGGTTAACACGATAATCTATGAAATCTAAGGAGAAACTGATATATCTGATTAATTATTGTTTGGGAAAGAGGGGGGGGGGGCATGTCAATATACTTTGGTCTTCATTCAACCTGTTAATAATGGCTGTTAAGTTTAATGAAAGTGTATTAATCCATCAAGGTACTAAGTTGAATAAATTCATACATGGATTGTCGTATAACTCATTTATACTTCGGTATACGACAAAAGTGTATACTACAAAAATTACTCTAAATAACAAAATAAACAGCTTTTGTAATTTGCATATTTGCCGAAAAACCAATAGGAAACGAAATATCGCTATTTTTAATTTTAGGCCTCCCTCATAACCCCCACTCCTGTTCGTCTCAAAGAATATTAATACATATAGCCAAAAACCTAAGGTGGGTTAGTATCAAACATAGGTACCAAGTTTCATAAAATTCAGTTCAGGCGTTTACTGTTCTATACAGGACATGCAGACAATCATTGATTTATTATATATATATATATATATATATATATATATATATATATATATATATATAGATGGGCAGGGATAAAAAAATATCAATAACGTCAAATTGCTGCAACTGACTGAAAATCAATGTTACGTTTTCTTTGAAGGATAGTAATAGGGGCAGAAAACCAGTTTTTTTTTTTTAAATAAGCAGTTCATTGTTTTAGTGAGCAGTTACATTTGGAAGAAAATATGTGTATCTTGTAGGTGTTGTATGGGCTGCTGTCGTCTAGTAGTAGTTCCTAAAGGTTAGTAGGTAGGTTCTAGTCAGTTATTAGTCTGCAGACTGTAAGTGTTTAAGAGTTAATTGTGGCATAATTGTTTAAGGAATATATTCTCTGAATTAATTTTAAAGGGATGTGTTACTACCACAATGTACTTATTGGATACACAAAAAAAATAGAACCTGAGATTTGTTTCTTTTACACATATCTTTGGCGAGCACACTTTATGAATATAAAAGGTTTTGAAAACTCCCCCCAACAATGCCACCTTTGTCCAAACTGATGGAAAGTTAAATTAACAAATCATTATTTTTATCACTAAAACTTTATTGTCTGATCTTAAGTAATTAAATCTGATTAAGTAATATTTTTAGTTAAAATTAAATTTCTGGTTACTATCACTGGAGCGCCAGGGATCGAGAATTAATAACGAAAGTGTCAACTTGAAGCTTGCCTCTACATTTTCGAAATTCACGCATATTTTGGTGTCATTGTCTGTTTCGTTCTTAGTTTAATATTTATCACTTTTAGTTCTTATTTACCACCGACCAGAAGCGGATTAAATTTTAAAGTATGTCTATGCTCCTCTCCCATTTTCCTGGACTCTGTATTTTCTGGTGACATTCCTCTGCCCCTTAAATAACCCAAGCGCCACATTTTGGTTTGAGCGACCACCTTTATGGCACACACACTCATACTTGATCGGACTGCAGTTTTAAAATCTAGGTAATATCGCTGAGCATTTTATGACTTTTTTTTTTTTTTCGAAAATCGCGTCATGAGTACAATTACAATAGTCAGCCACAATGCTCAGGAAAACCTACTAGAAGTACAACTTCAGGGAAATCAACTTTTCAATAAAATACAATTAAAATTTGTGAAGTCTGCTCAGTTTACTAGCATGACCAACCTTCTTGAAATATTATTTCATGTTTGAATCAAGAAAATGATGTTACCAACACATCATTTACATATTACACATTATTTAATTTAACTTAATCCCTAATAATAGCTAGTATACTTCTAAATGACGTACCTAAACCACTTTTAGAAATAACGATCAGTCTGCAAACTTTAAATTGCCAAAACTAAAGATAGGGAATAAAGGGAAAAAAATATAATAGCCAGATATAAGGTTTCTTTTTATTTATATGATTCATTGATGCTGAATCAAAGGCCCTGGCAGAAGATGCCGATTGCAGAATTAAACTATTCGAGCCGAATAAAGGGTGTATTTATGCGGCGAGAAATGGTCTTGAACAGGTGTTCCCTCTCAGCCGCCAGCACTACTCGCTCTGCCAAACTTCTTTTTACATCCATTTTTAATATTTGGCTTCCTTTTTTTTTTCTCCATCATCATGGCGCCACGTCCTACTCATGCTCACCATTATATACCAGTAACTACATTTTGAACGAAGAAGGATAAGGTTTGGAGAACATTTTTGATAGCCACGTTGGTACGATGATAACTCACAAATACTACCTTTATCAGTACCCTTCCTTATGTCAACAGGTCCAACAGTCAATGAAATGGTTATTTATTTATTCATTTGTTTGTTTGGTGTCACGCAATTTGTAGCGATTTACACCCTTTATCATGTAAACCAGGTGGTAAAAATTACTCCAAATTATTGAATACAGTAAATATAAATTCATAGTTGCTGCTGGGCGATAAAACTAGTGGAAAATAAAATAGGAACTAATGAAATAAAAACTATTAAAACAAAGAAAATTATTGAACGGGAAAAGTCATGAAAAGGAAATAGAAACAGAAGATGAATAATTGATAAATGACAAAAAACAAAACAAAAGTTTAATGTTAAATTCGAAAAGAAAAATATTTTATAAAAGTTAATAAAACTATAATTAGTAATAATTCATAATTAATAAACAAGGATTTTTTTAAAAGATGGAAAATCTTACACAAACATTCAGAATTTCACACACACACGCACTCACCCACAAACACAGATGTACACACAAGGTAGCACAAAATGTAATTTTGCATTACATTTGGTATTACATTGTTTTGAATTAAACCTTTATGGCTATACTTCTCTGGAAATAAGAAAAATTTGGGTACTATATAATGTCAATGGTATGTTTAAAATTTATTATCTAAATAGTATCTTATATGCATATAGCAGGATGGTTTATTCAATTCTTATAGTATAGTTTCGCTCTGTCAGACCTCTATATCAACTCTGATCAAACTTTTGGGTGTACCGATTCTGCCCTACCAGCAACTTCCATTGACAATGAGATATACACCAGATGAATAACAAATTTGTTCTACAGCTGATCTCACTACCGGGATCAGCTATTTTTAGCTAATGCCCTTTCAGAGAAACCAGTTTTCAGGTTGAACGCATAGAGATAGATTTCCCAAAAATGCCTTCAAAAATCGATCCTACCCAGGAGATGAAAAAAATGAAGTTTGATCAAAACTTCATATCTACATCTATGTTTGCGTCTTTAAGCTGGACTTTCTCGCCTCGAACTTCGTTTTAGCAAATTTCCCTTAAGGGAAATCAGCTATTGAGGTCGTACTCATGACGCGATTTTCGAAAAATTTCTTAAAATGTCCATCGATCCTACCCAGAAGATGACGAAAATGAGGACCGTTCAAAATTTTATATATATATATATATATATATATATATATATATATATATACTAGCTCAGATACCCGGCTTCGCCCGGGGATTGATTTGAGGCTGAATGGTGATGGTATTTTTTTTGGCAAGGATTTACTTTGCACAATATTTTGACATTTACCCGGCCCAGTGTTTAGGGTTAATACCCGTCGTCCAGTGGAATTGTTAATAATAAAATTATCTGTTATTTAAGTCTTCAATCTCCTCAATAGTTTTATATTTCCCGTCTCCTGTGCATGTAGTTTTGTTTATAACATAATGAAAAGTATAATTCATAATCGTAGAAAGTCTTCTGTCTTCCAAACCATGTCTGAATAAAAGTTCCTTTCCCTTGATGCGGTACAAAGCTTAATGGTGACAGCGGTTTTAGGTACGTCATAACCGCTATTAAAAATACTCTTTTGTAAACTGTATATTGATGTTCAGTATAGTATATCAGACATTAACGGGGCAGAGTTCATAAATACCAGAAATAACTGGGTGCATCTCCCCTGCGTTCATCCTTTTAAATTATTTACTTATGATAATTAAAGAAATTCACATTCCGGAGAATAACACAACATTGCTATAAGCATCAATTAACATGTAAACATAGACCAATATGAGGTCGGCAGGGAAGCGGCAGAACTGATAGGACAAAGGAAGTAGCTTGACACCTCCCTATGCCCAGTGCTGCCAACACATTTAGAATATCAATCCTGTAATACATGAAATTATATGAACAAATCAGATTACATTTTCTTCACAATACTAAAACTGTTTGTTCAAATATTTTTCACGTTCTAATTAAATAAAGTATTAAATGCACATAGGGAAAAACCGGCGTTTCTCATGAACTAAAGTTTGGGATATGAGAAGGGGGGGGGGGAGGGCTGTATACTTTAATTTTTGCAAACGGTTGTTAGCGTTAAATAAAAACATAGATTTGCATTATTAAGGATAAAATTTTAAAAAATAGCTCAAATACCCGGCTTCGCTCGGGAATTCATTTGAGGCTGAATGGTGATGGTATATTTTTGGCAAGGCTTTATTTTGCACAATATTTTGACATTTACCCTTCCCAGTGTTTAGGGGTAAAACCCGTCGTTTCTGGGGATTTGTTAATAATCAAATTAATTTTTTATGTAAGACTTCACTGTCCTGCATATTGTCATAGTTACCGTTTCGTGTGCATTATGCATAGATTTGAATTATTAAGGAGAAAATATTGACATACATTTGAATAAATTTTTTCAGGTGAGGTACCTGGTAGTTCATATTGAAAATAAGTGTTGAGCAAACTTCTCTAAATAACAAAATAAACAACTTTTGTTATGTGCATATTTGCCGAAACCCCAATAGGAAATCACTATTATTAATTTCAGGCCTCCCTTATAACCCCCACTCCTGCCCGTCCCTAGAAATGTTAGTATGGCTTATTATAAGGAAGGCTTTAGTGCTAATACACATACTGAGTGTTTTATTTAGTTCGGTTGAGTCTTTTGTGCCAAATAAAATTGTTGACTCCCGCTATAATTTTTAGCGTATAACGCCTTTATACTTCCGTATACGGCAAAAGTTCATATAAGAAAAGTTACTTTAAATAACAAAATAAACAACTTTTGTTATGTGCATATTTGCTGAAAAAGCAATAGGAAACGAAATAGCGCTATTTTTAATTTCAGGCCTCCCTTATAACCCCCACTCCTGCCCGTCCCTAGAAATGTTAGTATGGCTTATTATAAGGAAGGCGTCAGTACTAATTCACATACCGAGTTTGGTTTAGTTCGGTTTGAGTCTTTTGTGCCAAATAAAATTGTGGACTCCCGCTATAGTTTTTTAGCGTATAACGCATTTATACTTCCGTATATGGCAAAAGTGCATATAATAAAAGTTATTACTCTAAATTACAAAATAAACAACTTTTGTTATGTGCATATTTGCTCAAAAAGCAATAGGAAACGAAATATCGTTATTTTTAATTTCAGGCCTCCCTTATAACCCCCACTCCTGTTTGTCTTAGAGAATATTAATATAGCCTAAAGTCTAAGTTGGGCTAGTAGTAATATACATACCAAGTTTCATAAAATTCGGTTCAGCCGTTTATGCGTGAAAAGGTAACAAACAAACAAACAAACAAATAAACAAACAAACAAATAAACAAACAAACAAACAAACAGACACCAAAGAAACAAAATGCAGTTATGGTGTCTATGACATGTGAAACGAAAAGTTATCGTGAAATTTCGCGAAAAAAATCAATGTACAGACAGAGGTTACAATTTTATATATATATAGATATATATATATAAAATTGTAACCTCTGTCTGTACATTGATTTTTTTCGCGAAATTTCACGATAACTTTTCGTTTCACATGTCATAGACACCATAACTGCATTTTGTTTTTTTTGGTGTCTGTTTGTTTGTTTGTTTGTTTGTTTATTTGTTTGTTTGTTTGTTACCTTTTCACGCATAAACGGCTGAACCGAATTTTATGAAACTTGGTATGTATATTACTACTAACCCAACTTAGACTTTAGGCTATATTAATATTCTCTGAGACGAACAGGAGTGGGGGTTATAAGGGAGGCCTGAAATTAAAAATAGCGATATTTCGTTTCCTATTGCTTTTTCAGCAAATATGCACATAACAAAAGTTGTTTATTTTGTAATTTAGAGTAACTTTTGTTATATGCACTGTTGCCGTATACGGAAGTATAAATGAGTTATACGCTAAACACTATAGCGGGAGTTCACAATTTTATTTGGCACAAAAGACTCAACCGAACTAAACCAAACTCGGTATGTGAATTAGTACTAACGCCTTTCTTATAATAAGCCATACTAACATTTCTAGGGACGGGCAGGAGTGGGGGTTATAAGGGAGGCCTGAAATTAAAAATAGCAATATTTCGTTTCCTATTGCTTATTCAGCAAATATGCCTATAACAAAAGTTGTTTATTTTGTTATTTACAGTAACTTTTGTTATATACACTTTTGCCGTATACGGAAGTATAAAGGCGTTAGACGCTAAAAATTATAGCCGGAGTCAACAATTTTATTTGGCACAAAAGACTCAACCGAACTAAATAAAACACTCAGTATGTGTATTAGCACGAACGCCTTCCTTATATGTACTATAATAAGCCATACTAACATTTCTAGGGACGGGCAGGAGTGGGGGTTATAAGGGAGGCCTGAAATTAATAATAGTGATTTCCTATTGGGGCTTCGGCAAATATGCACATAACAAAAGTTGTTTATTTTGTTATTTATAGAAATTTGCTAACAATTAATTCAAATGTATGTCAATATTTTCTCCTTAATAATTCAAATCTATGCATAATGCACAGGAAACGGGAAATATGACAATTTGGAAGACAGTGAAGTCTTACATAACAAATTAATTTTATTATTAACAAATCCCCAGAAACGACGGGTGTTACCCCTAAACACTGGGACGGGCAAATGTCAAAATATTGTGCAAAATAAAGCCTTGCCAAAAATATACCATCACCATTCAGCCTCAAATGAATTCCCGAGCGAAGCCGGGTATTTGAGCTAGTATATATATATATATATATATATATATATATATATATATATATATATATATATATATATATATATATATATAAAAAATTGTAACCTCTGTCTGTACATTGATTTTTTTCGCGAAATTTCACGATAACTTTTCGTTTCACATGTCATAGGCACCATAACTGCATTTTGTTTCTTTCGTGTATGTTTGTTTGTTTGTTTGTTTGTTTGTTTGTTTGTTTGTTACCTTTTCACGCATAAACGGCTGAACCGAATTTTATGAAACTTGGTATGTATATTACTACTAACCCAACTTAGACTTTAGGCTATATTAATATCCTCTGAGACGAACAGGAGTGGGGGTTATAAGGGAAGCCTGAAATTAAAAATAGCGATATTTCGATTTCTATTGGTTTTTCGGCAAATATAAACATAACAAAAGTGGTTTATTTTGTTATTTAGAGTAACTTTTGTTATATACACTTTTTTCGTATATTGAATTATAAACGAGATATACGCAATAACCTATAACGAATGTGAACAATTTTATTTGAGACGAAGACCCAACCGAAATGAATAAAACTCGGTATGTGTATTAGCACTAACGCTTTCATTATAATAAGCCATACTAACATTTCTAGGGACGGGCAGGAGTGGGGGTTGTAAGGGAGGCCTGAATTTAAAATATCGGTATTTCGTTTTCTATTCGTTTTTCGGCAAATATGAACCTAACAAAAGTTGTTTATTTTGTTATTTAGAGTAACTTTTGTGATATTCATTTTTGAATTTTAACGATGTATAAACGAGATATATACTATAAACTAAAGCGGGAATCAACTATTTTATTGGGCGCTAACGATTGAACCGAACTTAACAAAACTCGGTATGTCAATTAGCATTAATTCTCCCATGATTATAAGCTATATTAAAATTTTTAGGTTCGAACGGAAGTGAGTGTTATAAGGGAGGCCTGAAGTAAAAATTCACGATATTTCATTTTCTATTTGTTTTTCGTCAAATGTGCACATAACAAAAGTTGTTTACTTTGTTATTTAGAGCAACTTTTGTTTCATTCACTTATGTCGTAAAATGAAGTAAATACGGGATATAAGCTAAATCTATAGCGGGAGTCGACGATTTTATTAGTACTTATTTAAGTGTTTTTAATATAGGCGTATTATGACAAATGATGTTATGTTTTAGCCTTATCTATTTCGATTATTTAGTACTAAGTATGATTCGGATTAGTGAGACTATAAATCCCCCTCCCCTTCACCTCATTTATTTATTTTCCCTAGAAAATAACTTTGTTATTTATTTCCAATAGAAATTTAAACTATAAGAGCATTTCCATTATTTAATTTGTATAATGTATTATTTAAAAAAAAAATCGTGCTGAATTTCCTCAAGGAGTGATAGGGGAAGTAGTAGGAAATCAAACTCTTTGATTTTGGCTATATATTATCTTATTTCCTATATCTTCATGTTATTGAAACAAATATGTACTATCATAACAATTAAATGTTAATGTCATTATGACAAAAGACAAAATGCTCTTAAACACGATATGATTGTTTAAAGTATTACTTAGGTTGCAGGGACGGCTACGATCTCTTCCCCTCGACTAGCTTTTTGAATATAATTGAAATTATTTTTAGGGTAACAATATTATTTATTTCAATCAGGTAGATAAATTATTACAATAACATTTTGAATTACTAATTTAAGGAGAAGAGTGTTGATAGCTCTAATGCGAGAGCGGAAATAGACGGAGGCTAATAGAGTTAATTGAGTTTACTAATTTCCTGTGAAATGCTGGGCATTACGGGAAGTGATTACCACTGAGATCTACTATTATGAATATAACCTTACGGGCTAAACTATGCTTAAACTATATGTGCTCGGATTGGTTTTTGACAGGAAATAAGTTTCATTATAGACGATATTTAATTGTAATAAATACTATCCATGATTATGGTTTGAAGTATTCAAAAAGGTGAGTTAAAAAGTGGCAAGGGATAGATTAGGAACACATTTTTATTTATTCTTCAAATATAAAATTTCTCATTTATAAGTCGCCTGCCTGACCCTCACAGCAAAACAATGCGCGCCGACGGGAAGTGTAGTTGTAAACATTGAAGCCTTGACCAAAAAAATACTATCATCATTCAGCCTTAAATGATTTCCCGAGCGAAGCCGGGTACCTTAGCTAGTATATATATAAAATTGTAACCTCTGTCTGTACATTGATTTTTTTCACGAAATTTCACGATAACTTTTCGTTTCACATGTCATAGACACCATAACTGCATTTTGTTTCTTTGGTGTCTGTTTGTTTGTTTGTTACCTTTTCACGCATAAACGGCTGAACCGAATTTTATGAAACTTGGTATGTATATTACTACTAACCCAACTTAGACTTTAGGCTATATTAATATCCTCTGAGACGAACAGGAGTGGGGGTTATAAGGGAGGCCTGAAATTAAAAATAGCGATATTTCGTTTCCTATTGGGTTTTCGGCAAATATGAACATAACAAAAGTTGTTTATTTTGATATTTAGATTAACTTTTGTTATATACACTTTTGTCGTAAGCCGAAGTATAAATGAGTTATAAGCTAAAAACTATTACGGGAGTCATAGAGACTCAACCGAACTAAATATAACTCGGTATGTTTATTAGTGTTGACGCCTTAATTATCATAAGCCCTACCAACATTCCTAGGGACTAGCAGGAGTGGGGATTGTAAGGGAGGCCTGAAATTAACAGTAGTGATATTTCGTTTCCTATTGGTTTTTCGACAAACATGCACATGACAAAAGTTGTTTATTTTGTTATTTTAAGTAACTTTTGTTATATTCACTTTTGTCGTATAGAAAAGTATAAACCGAGATATACACTAAAATCTAAAGCGGGAGCCAACAATTTTGTTGGGCACTAACGATTGAACCGAACCTAGCAAAACTCGGTGTGTGAATTAGCATTAATTCTTCCATGATTATAAGCTATATTAAAAATTTTAGGTTCAAAGGGGAGTGGGGATTATAAGAGAGGCTGAAATGAAAAACTCGCTTTTTATATTTTCTATTTGTTTTTCGGCAAATATTCTATTTGTTATATTTCCAATAGAAATATAAACTATAAGAGCATTTCCATTATTTAATTTGTATAATGTACCTCGATGTTATTGAAACAAATATGTAATATAATAACAATTAAACGTTAATGGTAATGTCATCATGACAAAAAACAATATGCGTTTAAACTCGATATGATATTTTCAGGGTACCACTATTATTTAATTTCATCCGGTAGATAAATTATAAAATAATGTTTTGCATCAATAATATAAGTAGAAGAATGTTGAGAAGTCTCATGCGGGAGCGAAGATGACGGGAGCCTTACCAGTTAATTGAATTTACTTATTTCCCGTCTAGCATTACTGGAAGCAATTTCCAGTGAGATTCACTATTACAAATATAATCTTACGTGCAAAACTTTGCCTATACTATGTGAGCTCGGATTGGCTTTTGAAAGGATATATGTTCATTATAGATGATATTTAATTGTAATAAATGCTACCCATGATTATGGTTAGAACTATTGAAAAACGGTGAGTCAAAAAGTGTAGAAGGATAGATTAGGAACACATTTTAATTTATCCTTCAAAAATAAAATTTCTATTCTATTCCCAAAAGTTACCCTTCAGGGTTGGGCGATTTCGGAAAATCATTACGTCGTGGAGGGAAGTGTAATTGTACACATTGAAGTCTTACTATCAAAATACTGTCGAGAATGATTTCCCGGGCATCGCCGGGTATCTTAGCTTTTGTGATATTCATTTTTGCCTTTTAACAATGTATACACTATATATATATGAGATATACACTATAAACTAAAGCAGGAGTCAACTATTTTATTGGGCGCTAATGATTGAACCGAACTTAACAAAACTCGGTATGACAATTAGCATTAATACTTCCATGATTATAAGCTATATTAAAATGTTTAGGTTAGAACGGGAGTGGGGCTTATAAGGGCGATATTTCGTTGTCTATTTATTTTCGTCAAACGTGCACATAACAAAAGTTGTTTACTTTGTTATTTAGAGTAACTTATGTTTTATACATTTATCCGGAACAATGTATGAAGCAAATAATTTGCGTATAATATTGATATGCTCATCAATTCTTTCCAATATGAACTACCAGGTACCTCACATGGAAAAATGAATTCAAATCTATGCTAATATTTTGACCTTAATAACTCAAAGCTATGCATAATGCGCAGGAGACGGGAAATATGACAATATGGAGGACAGTGAAGTCTTACTTAATTTTATTATTAAAAAAATCCAATGCAACGACGGGTATAAACCCTAAACACTGGGACGGGTAAATGTCAAAATATTGCGCAAAGTAATGCCTTGCCAAAAAAATACCATCACCATTCAGCCTTAAATGAATTCCCGGGCGAAGCCGGGTATCTGAGCTTGTATATATATATATATATATATATAAAATTGTAACCTCTGTCTGTACATTGATTTTTTTCGCGAAATTTCCCGATAACTTTTCGTTTCACATGTCGTAGACACCATAACTGCATTTTGTTTCTTTCGTGTATGTTTGTTTGTTTGTTTGTTTGTTTGTTTGTTTGTTTGTTACCTTTTCACGCATAAACGGCTGAACCGAATTTTATGAAACTTGGTATGTATATTACTACTAGCCCAAATTAGACTTTAGGCTATATTAATATTCTCTAAGACGAACAGGAGTGGGGGTTATAAGGGAGACCTGAAATTAAAAATAGCGATATTTCGTTTCCTATTGCTTTTTCAGCAAATATGCCCATAACAAAAGTTGTTTATTTTGTAATTTAGAGTAACTTTTGTTATATGCACTTTTGCCGTATACGGAAGTATAAATGAGTTATACGCTAAAAGCTATAGCGGGAGTCCACAATTTTATTTGGGACAAAAAACTCAACCGAACTAAACCAAACTCGGTATGTGAATTAGCACTAACGCCTTCCTTATAATAAGCTATACTAACATTTCTAGGGACGTGCAGGAGTGGGGGTTATAAGGGAGGCCTGAAATTGATAATAGTGATATTTCGTTTCCTATTGCATTTTCGGCAAATATGCACTTTACCAAAGTTGTTTATTTTGCTATTTAGAGAAACTTTTGTTATATGCACTTTTGCCGTATACGGAAGTATAAATGAGTTATACGCTAAAAACTATAGCGGGAGTCCACAATTTTATTTGGCACAAAAGACTCAACCGAATTAAACCAAACTCGGTATCTGAATTAGTACTAACGCCTTCATTATAATAAGCTATACTAACATTTCTTGGGACGGGCAGGAGTGGGGGTTATAAGGAAGGCCTGAAATTAATAATAGTGATATTTCGTTTCCTATTGCATTTTCGGCAAATATGCACATAACAAAAGTTGTTTATTTTGTTATTTAGAGTAACTTCTGTTATGTACACTTTTTTCGTATACCGAAGTATAAAGGCGTTATATGCTGAAAATTATAGCGGGAGACAACAATTTTATTTGGCACAAAAGACTCAACCGAACTAAATAAAACACTCAGTATGTGTATTAGCACTAACGCCTTCCTTATAATAAGTCATACTAACATTTCTAGGAACGGGCAGGAGTGGGGGTTATAAGGGAGGCCTGAAATTAATAATAATGATTTCTTATTGGGGTTTCGGCAAATATGCACATAACAAAAGTTGTTTTTTTTTTTATTTAGAGAAATTGGCTCAACACTTCATTTCAATATGTACTACCAGGTACCTCTCCTGAAAAAATTAATTCAAATGTATGTTAATATTTTCTCCTTATTAATTCAAATCTATGCATAATGCACAGGAGACGGGAAATATGACAATATGCAGGACAGTGAAGTCTTACATAAAAAAAAAATTTTTATTATTAACAAATGCCAACAACGGGTATTACCCCTAAACACTGGAACGGGTAAATGTCAAAATGTTGTGCAAAGTAAAGCCTTGCCAAAAATATACTATCACCATTCAGCCTCAAATGAATAATAAAATAATACTTTGAATCAATATTTTAAGGAAAACTATGGAGATGCTGGAGCGGAAGGAGGTCGGAGCCTAAACAGTTAATTGAGTTAATTTATTTCCTGTGAAATGCTGGCATTACTGGAAATGATTTCCACTGAGCTCTACTATTACGAATATAATCTAATGTACAAAACTATGTTTAAACTATATGTGCTCGGATTGGTTTTTGACAGGAAATAAGTTTCATTATAGAGGATATTTAATTGTAATAAATGCTATCCACGATTATGGTTTGAAGTATTCAAAAAGGTGAGTTGGAAAAGTGGAGAGGGATAGATTAGGAACACATTTTTATTTATTCTTCAAAATTAATATTTCTCATCTATACGTCGCCTGCCTGACCCTCACGGGAAAACAATGCGCCCAGACGGGAAGTGTAGTAAACATTGAAGCCTTGCTCAAAAAAAAAAAAAAAGTACTATTATCGTTCAGCCTCAAATGATTTCCCGAGCGAAGCCGGGTACCTTAGCTAGTATATATATAAAATTGTAACCTCTGTCTGTACATTGATTTTTTTCACGAAATTTCAAGATAACTTTTCGTTTCACATGTCATAGACACCATAACTGCATTTTGTTTCTTTGGTGTCTGTTTGTTTGTTTATTTGTTTGTTTGTTTGTTACCTTTTCACGCATAAACGGCTGAACCGAATTTTATGAAACTTGGTATGAATATTACTACTAACCCAACCTAGACTTTAGGCTATGTTAATATTCTCTGAGACGAACAGGAGTGGGGGTTATAAGGGAGGCCTGAAATTAAAAATAGTGATATTTCGTTTTCTATTGTATTTTCGGCAATTATGCACATAACAAAACCTGTTTAATTTGTTATTTAGAGTAACTTTTGTTATGTACACTTTTGTCGTATACCTAATTATAAAGGCGTTATACGCCAAAAAGTGATAGCAGAAGTCAACAATTTTATTTGGCACAAAAGACTCAACCGAACTAAACCAAACTGGGTATGTGAATTAGCACTAACGTCTTCCTTATAATAAGCCATACTAACATTTCTAGGGACGGGCAGGAGTGGGGGTTGTAAGGGAGGCCTGAAATTAAAAATAGTGATATTTCGTCTCCTATTGGGGTTTCGGCAAATATGCACATAACAAAGTGGTTTATTTTATTATTTAGTGAAATTTGCTCAACAATTCTTTGGAACTACAAGGTACCTCACCGGGAAAAACTAATTCAAATGTATGTTCATATTTTGTGCTTAATAATTCAAATCTATGCATAATGCACAGGAAACGGGAAATATGACAATATGTAGAACAGTGAAGTCTTACATAAAAAAATAATTTTATTATTAACAAATCCACAGAAACGACGGGTATTTAAACTAAACACTGGGACGGGTAAATGTCAAAATATTGTGCAAAGCCATGCCAAAATAAATACCATCACCATTAAGCTTCATATGAATTCCCAAGCGAAGCCGGGTATCTGAGCTAGTATATATATAAAATTGTAACCTCTGTCTGTACATTGATTTTTTTCTCAAAATTTTACGATAACTTTTCGTTTCACATGTCATAGAAACCATAACTGCATTTTGTTTCTTTCGAGTATGTTTGTTTGTTTGTTACCTTTTCACGCATAAACGGCAGAACCAAATTTTATGAAACTTGGTATGTATATTACTACTGACCCAACTTAGAATTTAGGCTATATTAAAATTCTCTGGGATGAACAGGAGTGGGGGTTATAAGGGAGGCCTGAAATTAAAAATAGCGATATTTCGTTTCCTATTAGTTTTTCGGCAAGTATAAACATAACAAAAGTTGTTTATTTTGTTATTTAGAATAACTTTTGTTATATACATGTTTTTGTATAACGTATTATAAACGAGATATACGCTAAAACCTATAGCGGAAGTGAACAATTTTATTTGGGACAAAAGACCCAACCGAAATAAATAAAACTCGGTATGTGTATTAGCACTAACGCTTTCATTATAATAAGCCAGACCAACATTTCTAGGGACGGGTAGGAGTGGGGGTTGTAGGGGAGGCCAGAAATTAAAAGTAGCAGTATTCCGTTTCCTATTGGTTTTTCGGCAAATATGAACATAACAAAAGTTGTTTATTTTGTTATTTAAAGTAACTTTTGTTATATAAATTTTTTTTGTATACCCAATTATAAACGATATATACGTTAAAACCTATAGCGGAAGTGAACAATTTTATTTGGGACAAAAGACTCAACCGAAATAAATAAAACTCGGTATATGTATTAGCACTAACGCTTTCATTATAATAAGCCATACCAACATTTCTAGGGACGGGAAGGAGTGGGGGTTATAAGGGAGGCCTGATATTAAATATAGTGATATTTCGTTTTCTATTCGTTTTTCGGCAAATATGCACATAACAAAAGTTGTTTATTTGGTTATTTAGAGAAACTTTTGTTATATACACTATCGTCGTATACCGAAGTATAAAGGCGTTATACGCTAAAAATATAGTGGTAGTCAACAATTTTATTTAGCACAAAACACTCAACCGAACTAAATAAAACACTGGGTATGTGTATTAGTACTAACGCCTTCCTTATAATAAGCCATATTAACATTTCTAGGGACGGGCAGAAGTGGGGGTTATAAGGGAGGCCTGAAATTAAAAATAGTGATATTTCGTTTCCTATTGGGGTTTCGGCAAATATGCACATAATAAAAGTTGTTTATTTTGTTATTTAGAGAAATATGCTCAACAATTCTTTTCAATATGAACTACCAGGTACCTCACCTGGAAAAATTAATTCAAATTATAATATTTTGTCCTTAATAACTTAAATCTATGCATAATGCACAGGAAACGGGAATATGACAATATCGAGGACAGTGAAGTCTTACATAAAAAATTAATTTTATTATTGTCAAATCCACAGAAACGACGGGTATTAACCCTAAACACTGGGAAGGGTAAATGTCAAAATATTGTGCAAAGTAAAGCCATGCCAAAAGAATACCATCACCATCCAGCCGCAAATGAATTCCCGGGCGAAGCCGGGTATCTGAGCTAGTATATATATATATATATATATATATATATATATATATATATATATATATATATATATATATGTATGTATATGTATATGATCGTTACCAAACTCCATATTTAAACGTTTTATGTAAAAGTAAAGATCAACTTCGTTAACAGCTGAAATCAAACCAGTGGGAGGGGGGGGTAAAGGGGAGGATTTTCGAAAAAATGGAAATATCTTCGTTGTTCTACGAAAAATTGTGTAGAACCAATCTTATTGCAAATAAAAAGATCTATAAATGTTATAATGTACATGTTTTCATTATCTTTAATATTAACCGAAATATTGGCGTTTTTAGTTCCCGGCCTTGAGTAAACCCCCGCCCTTACTAATGTCATAGCAGCAATAGGTTGTTATATTATGAAGCATATTATTTGAAGCCTAAATACCAAATATTGTTCTCGTTGAACTTTTAAATTTTAAATAAATACAAATACGTAACGCACGTGGGAAATCAGCTTAGTTAATGCAGCCCCTGCGTGGCGGACTTTTTTATTATTAACTGCCTCTGTTCCCCTAGCAGCTTCATCTCCAGCTTATTCGCCCTGATAAGCTCCTCCATTTCCTTTAACGCGATCTCTTCTTTAACATTCCTAGAAGAATGGCTCATTACCTTTGAGCTCTGTGTACTTAACGGATGATATTTTCTGAGAAGCTTCTTAGAATTTTCCAACACTGCATATAAATTACGTAATCTTCGTTCTTCCTTTGGCTCCATGGTGAAGTTTTTTTCACTGGAGGACCACTTTGTTCAAGATTGCATAGCCGCGGGAGGTGCGACACTATATAATGTCACTGGTAGTAAATGTGAATTAAAATCAGCTGACTCCTTCAGGGAAAAATTAACCAAATACACATCATTATAGCAGTAAAGAATGAACTGGACAAGCTTTGACGAATTTCACCAGTCCAAAATTCAAAAATCTTCTCTTAAAAAATTGGTTATTATTATTTATTAAGTCCACTTTGTGCTACTATCCTTAAAAAAAATTGTGAAAGTGTATTTTAGTCCCCCCCCCCCTTGGTGGCGCACGATGACGACGGTGGCCATTTTGTTGTTCTAACATTATCTTTTTTAACACTTTAAAATTTCCAAAATACGCCCTTGGTGGTTAAAACCGAGGGTGGGGGTTTTGTTGTTCTAACTTTATATTTTTCAACACTTTAAAATTTCCAAAATACGCCATCGGTGGTTAAAACCGAGGGTGGGGGTTTTGTGTTCTAACTTTATCTTTTTTAACACTTTAAAATTTCCAAAATACGCCATCGGTGGTTAAAACCGAGGGTGGGGGTTTTGTGTTCTAACTTTATCTTTTTTAACACTTTAAAATTTCCAAAATACGCCATTGGTGGTTAAAACCGAGGGTGGGGGTTTTGTTGTTCTAACTTTATATTTTTCAAACACTTTAAAATTTCCAAAATACGCCATTGGTGGTTAAAACCGAGGGTGGGGGTTTTGTGTTCTAACTTTATCTTTTTTAACACTTTAAAATTTACAAAATACGCCCTTGGTGGTTAAAACCGAGGGTGGGGGTTTTGTGTTCTAACTTTATATTTTTCAACACTTTAAAATTTCCAAAATACGCCATCGGTGGTTTACACCGAGGGCGGGGATTATAATGAAACAAGATGGCGGCGTAGGGGGGACTAAACTGCACTTTATCCAAAAAATAATACTCAAAATAACCCTTAATAATAATGCATAAGATATATATTTGTTTTTCATTTGTTAATTTTTGTAGATAATTAAGCAAGGGGGAGTAGCACTCTGTTGCACTATTAAAGCTGCTGGGTTCTGTAAAGTTGTTGTAGTTATACAAGTACTAAGCTTCAAATTTGGACTTCTACTCATTTGCTCAGTCACTCAGCAAAAGTAATCGTGTAGTTACACACAAGTAGGGACCTTTAATCTGAAATGCCACGACAATTCAGCAGGAAATGTGCCAAGCTGACATCCACCACAAGTTTGTAGCAATTCCATGGGCTGGAGAGACAAAGGAGTTTTGTTATTTGTTACCTCCATATTTCATTTAGTATTTGATCAGCTGTAAAGCTGGTCCACTCATCATAAATCACAGCATAATAATGAAATTCAAAGAAAGATTTATTTTTAACCCTTTTCTTCCCAGAAATAATATACATTTCAGCAGCATTATATATATATATATATATATATATATATATATATATATATATATATATATATATATATATATATTGTATTTTCTTTTATTCTCTAGTTAATTTCTTTTATTTAGTTAATTAAATTAAATGGTTTAAATTTAATGTATAAATTCTATTTTTGAGGCTGCATCGCTGGGAAGTATTTTCATTGTGAGGACTTTGTCTATCTGCTCCATCTTTGGAATGTTTGTTGGTTTGCAAATTTTCGATGGAAATGCGCCCATCTTTGTCAGGCAATAAATATGATTCGAATAGCTATTTCAATTAATGTATAAAATGTCAAATGTAATTTTTAAAGTACATTTTTTGTGAGTTAGGAAATTCAAAAAATGGTTATTCTAGAATTATAAAATTAATAAATTTTTGGAATTCCAAATAAATTATTTATGCCCTTTTTATGTTAAAGTCAAGGTTCTTCTCTGTAGAAAAAATAATTAAAAATCTGTGGATATAATTCTAAAGATGGGAGAGTCAATAATGCCAGATAGTGCATGAACTCATCTCTGGGGATTAAAGGGGTCCAATCAAAGATCATTTTTGAACTTTTCATCCTACTGCCCCCCCTTTCTATCTCAGTTTGACTATTACAAGTGCACAGAACACCTCTCTCGTTTTCATTTCTTGCTCAGAGTTCGTCATTTTTTTTCACTAAGTTAATTTTCAACTATTATTGTTATTGACTATTCTTATTATGTGCTATCCACCATAACTGAATACTAAAGAATGTATGTAAAGCTCAGCACAATACTAGACAAATTAAAAAAAAAAAAAATTAAATGCTACTGCAACCAAATATGTTTGGAAATGCAATAAGAATATATGAGATAAGTCTCTCTATGAAAATGTCATTTCTGACAATAGAATTAGGGCCAGAGGAAAGAAATAGTGATGGGCCCTCTTTACTAATGCTATTGATTCCTGGGTCTGTCATTGCATGAAAGTTTCATAGCATGGTAAAAAGATGGCCCATCTAGAATTTCAATCATTCATAATACAGATACTTTTAAAATCGGAAGAACAGCCCATTCCCCTGAAATACCTAGCTCAGAGGATAAAACATTACAGCCCTCTAAAAAAAAAGTATTGTATTATGGGCACCGATTTAGCTTATCGAGAAACTTAACATCGCGCTATGACAATGTCAGTCTCAATACTAAAAGTGGGATGATAACAGGAGGTTGATGTGATTACGGCAAAACTTTACATTAGCAAGAAGTGTGGTTTGCCTTGCTACCCGGATTGCTTCAAAGAACACCATAAAAAATAAATTTTGTTTATATTTTAAGTATAGCGCTATGTTTATTTTCTTGAAACTATTTTATTAACATAAAGTGTCAACAAATAAATTATATTACAGTAAGACGTGTTTTTAAATTTTATTTTAACCCTCTCCCACCCAAAGGTGCATGTAAGCATCATTCTGTAAAACAGGGTTCCAGATGAGCAATCGTTTTGATATTTACCAAACATATATTTTAGACCTAAATTAACATACCAATAAAGGAAAACAACCAAAATTTGAATTATTTCTATTCTTGAAAAAGTAGAAATGGGTTAATCTCGTTATGCCATTGCCATGCAATAGTTTAAAAAAATATTTAAAATTAATTAATTAATGGTCTGGTAAGATCTCAAATTTTAAATATGTTACTATTAACATAAAAGAAAATCTGCTGAGATTGGTTCGATAGATTTGACAAGACGTCCATTAAATCTTCAGAAGGTTTTGAATATAGTATTTCTTAAAATTTTCTTTGCGGTTGTGGGAATATTGAAAATGAAAAATGCAGTAAATAATTCGCTGAGAATACAAGTATGATGCAATTTTGGTATTCACAGAGTGTTGAACTAAATGATGGCTTCTTAGATCTTTGAATGTGAACAAGCCGAAGATCATAAATAAATGAAAACACTACTGGAAATGTTTAAAACCGTAATTATTTTATATTAAAATAAAGACAGCACTCAGAAGCATGTGGTATAATCTGTAGGATTAGCATTTATTTAGTAAATTAAGTTATCTGATGATAAAACCTCTAATTATTTATTTCATCAAGCCCAGGAAGAAAAAATTAAAATGCAAACATTTTAAAAGAACTCTATTCATGTATATATATATATATATATATATATATATATATATATATATATATATATATATAAACAAAATATTCATAATAACAATGTGATTTAAAGTCAGAACTTATAACAATTATCATATCAGTCAAGTAAACAAACTATAAATGATAAAAGTCTCTACTTAAGCCCTTCTCTTTCACGTAGAAGTTTACTAATCTTTTATCTTCACATTAAAACTGAAAGTATAACAATGGTTTAATATTCATTTAAGTAATGTAAAGTGTAATCACAGTTTTAAATTTCATCATAATAAAATTAGCAAAGCATTTCAAGACTAACACAGATTTAATAGATCAGGAGATAAATAACCATATCAAACACACAACCATTTGGTAAAAACAGAGACAAAAAATGCTATGACATTTCAATCTCATAGAAAACAACTTATTGTTTAAAATAAGCAGAATAATGACAAGTAATGTTTTACGTAGAATTAAAGAGTTCCTTTGTTATGCATTAACTAAGGCAGATATATTCAATTAGTCATGTTTGCTCCTCAGCATTTGTTGCAGGAGATGTTGAAGAGTATTTTTTTGACTTTAAATGCTTCTTATTTAGTTTTTAATTACATGTCTTTTGTCTACGAAAGCCCCTCAAATGAAGTAGTTATTTTCATTGTTCATATTTAATAGTACGACGAACAATAAAGACTGCAAATATTACAATAAAATTAATTCAGCACCATGATTCATATTTCTTTGAAGTTCCTATCAGTTACCAGATTCTCAAAACATTAAACCCTAAACAACATACTTGGTAATTTCTTACCTGAAGAACAGCTCACAAAAATAATGTCATTTATTTTTTGTATTATAATAATTTTTCAGAGGATATTTAAAGAATAATAAAATTTGTATAACAAAGGAACTCTTTAGAATTAAAGAGTTCCTTTGTTATGCATTAACTAAGGCAGATATATTCAATTAGTTATGTTTGCTCCTCAGCATTTGTTGCAGGAGATGTTGAAGAGTATTTTTTTAACTGTAAATGCTTCTTATTTAGTTTTTAATTACATGTCTTTTGTCTACGAGAGCCCTTCAAATGAAGTAGTTATTCAAAACATTAAACCCTAAGAACATACTAGGTAATTTCTTACCTGAAGAACAGCTCACAAAAATAATGTCATTTATTTTTTGTATTATAATAATTTTCCAGAAGATATTTAAAGAATAATAAAATTTGTTATGCAGGAGCAAATTACAACTCTGTTGAAAGCATACAAAATTGACGTTACCTTCACATGAGTTTATGCAATTTTGTACCAGAAATGTTTCAATTATTAACGGCAAAATTGCATGAAATTCAATCCTCTAATGACCCTGATGTACATTTTATATTTATCGGTTACGTAGATAACCTGCCCTAATTAGCCGTAGTAGCATAAAGTGGGTATTTAATATTACCAAACAAAAAGAAAATAATAGTACCCTGATAGTAATTAAATACTTCAATATCTCTTCAGATGTTAAAAGGATTACGTATATAATGTAATAAGGGCCAGAAAGAATCTCTTGTTACTTGATACTCATACTCACTTGGCCCCTCATGTACTGTTGGTGTATATGTGTATACATATACACACAATATATATATATATATATATATATATATATATATATATTATCACTGCTAAAGCTCTACTACTATGGGAGGAGGCTTAAAGAAATTCCAATTACATTTTGTCATATGAAAAAGTCTATATAATCAATTGGTAAATCTAGAGTGGTGAGTTCCAATTCCCGTCTGGGCAAAGGAATTTATTTAGTGACGGAATTCATTAAATAAAATACACAGTACTAGTAGGAAAGGGCTAGAAAAGGGGTGGTAACCTGTAAGATAACCCATCCCAATTAACCTTAGTTGCAAAAAGTGGACATTAATAAATAATAATAATGGAGTTATTTGTATTTATTTTATTCAGCCTTCGATATAGTCATTATTACTAATCACTCTTGTTAAAGATGCCAACATATGGCAAAATTTTTATTAATATTTATAATTATTATTTATTCCGATCCTAAGACCTAGAAACTGTCCAAATCAGACTTTTATTATATGGATTAATGTGTGATGTGATGTCATAAATGAACATTCTATGGTATGTTTTTATTAGATTGTTAACTACTTATTTACTCAATATTTAACCTTTCCATGTTAAAACTATATATTGAGATTTTTACTTGCCTAAATTATATCAGGAACAGGGATTTAGGTATGGGGTAAAACAGAAAACTATATATTTTCATTGAAATTGGTTTGGAAAATGTTTTATAACTTATTGAGATGATAAAAAGTGTACTACATATTTTTGTTTAGTTCAAACCTTGACTGATTGTTTATATTTTTTATAAATTTCAGCCATCATTTTCTACAATGGCGATTTCCAATGTTTCTGAATCAATCTCAAGTGCAGCTTACATTTCAAATCTGATTCACATAGTGTTCTTATTACTGGAGAAATAGACAATAAAATTACTTATGCAACCCCATTTTTGTTCAATTAGCCATAATAGCAAAAAGTGGATGTTAATAAACAATTGTACAAATTTAAAAAAAAAAATTGTCCCGTCCCGATTAGCTTAAGTTGAAAAAAGTGGACATTAATAAATAAATAAAAATAAAAAATTGAATAGTCTGAAATCAATGTAATGATTTAAAACTCTAATTAAATTTAGCAGCCATGTGATTTAAAATTAATTGAAAATTTTTACAAATAAACAAGGTTTACCTATTTGTTTTTAGCTAGATGACTAAATGACTTCCTATGATGACTCTCATATAATAATCTGAGAGATAATTAACCAAAGAGAGTAAAATTGCAGTTTACAGTTAACGGGTATTTCAATTTTAAAGTACTCTTATTTATAGTGTAATGAAAACATTTGTAGATATAAATGAGCTGGATCATACTGGATGATCTGAATAGGAATACCAGGAGTAGACAGTACAATTTTTTTTTGTATCTACATAATGAACGGGCTGTTGTAAGTTCTCTATCCATTTCACTGTCCATTCATAATTATTTGGATTTGGTCCATAATGTAATAAGGCTGGGTAAATATAAACAGATTTGACATGTGTAGGTATGGTACACATCCAACATTAACTGCATATGACAATCTCTAATTCTCCTTTAGTAAAACACTTGAACAATGAGCTGGTAAGTTACATGACAAATGGAATAAGATAAAGACTTGAAGTTGAAACTGCATAAGTAGGAGTAGGATTTTACTGAAGACTGTAAATGAAAAAATACAAATAACTTTGTTAATTTTTGAGTCTGAAAATGATGAATACGACAAATAAAGTCTTATGACAATAGAGGTCATTTTTATTTATAGCATGAGGTCTTTCATAACATTCCAGCCATTCTCAAGTTCTGGGAGGTATATAGATGTTATCTCTACATGTCTCGGGCCTAAACCCACACAAAGAGGATTTCCTCCCAATAAGTGTGTGTGAATGTATGTACACATATGCATACATACGTGAGACCTATAATTAAAATGTATATATATAACAGATATTTCTCTGATTCTAATATTAATCAAGTTATTTGTATTTTTTCTAGGAAAAAAATTATTGGGCATACATACTTACATGCACTATTACGAATTCAATGTCTATGTTTTGAGACATGCACTTTGTAATAATGGATACAAATGGTGAACAGTTTTTACTGCTTAGGAAAGAAGTTTTTCTGTTACATGGTATATAATAATCATAATAATATCTATGACTATGCTTTATAAGGTCCTTGATACTTGAATATTGGGAAGAGATTGATTAGAAACCAATTTCTGTTTATTCTTTGAGACTACAATAGTAAATCATTCTTAGTGGTTCCCGGAGTTATAAAGCAAAACAAATGTAAATACTGAAATGGGAAATGTAAACTGGTTGTGTGTATAGTGAAGCCTTTCAATGAATATCACGTACACTCATTGTTCTACCTAAATAACGAGCAAAGCCAAGATAGGTATAATACTGAAAGCCTCTTTTCCAAATTTCTTTGAAACTTGGTGTGCTTAAGGTTTTGATTTTTTCCTAACTTAGGAGCACAGCTTTGGCTTAGCTCATAATGGATAGTAAATGTAATACTAAAAAGGATTCATGGATGAAATATTCAACCAAAAATATTAATTTAGATTGGAAATTTCTGAAGGGATTGTGCGAGGAAATAATGAACGTGGTGAGTAGCACAATTATAATGTAACAAACACAAAGAAGGTCTGTATTATTCTATGCACACAGCCAAACAAATAATCACTCGACTTTAGGACCTTAGTACATACAAGATTAATGGGATATTAAGGCGATTAATTTGGTTTTATGTTGGGAGGGTGAATGGCACTTATATTATTTTTCTTATCTTCAAACAAGCCATCAACAGAAGTGCTTGGCTATTTCTCACAAAACCTTCGATTTAATGATAAGTGTGCTCTTGATGATTTTTAAATGTCCTTCTTTTGAGTAAATTTTTTAAGCATTAGAACAACTTTTAATAAAATATATTAAAATTAAAAACTCATTAATAATTTTATCAGCATTTCAAGACAAGCTGGATTATTAAGGGACATTTTTATATTGAATTTTAAAATTACTGTTTTTTAGGAGTAAATGTGTCATTTCATTTCATATTTATGGCATGAAGTAACTACCTATACAGATGATATTCCAAAATTGGGAAAATAATTCTTTCTAATATTTTAAAAAGATGAGATTGAAGGCTACTGCCGTTAGGGCAATTACTTCAGCAGGTTAATGGCTTTCTAAATTTTAATAGCTGAGATAGTACGTACTTTAATAATCACACCAGACTTGATAAAGAGGCTATTCTGTTTCTCAAACAGGTGCAAGAATATGTGTGTTGTTCCCTGTCGTTTTAAATTGTGTACTATCCTGAGCTCACTACTGACCTAATTCCTTAGTATTTCCCACCATTGAACTAGTTCCTCCTCTATATAATGGTTCAGTAAAATAAAGGGTGGAGTGGAACAAATAAAGGCTAGATAAAATGAAGAAACACAAAAAAAGAAAGTAAACATTACAGAGATTCATAGTGTGCCAGACATAAATATTCCATGTTTTAACTATTGATCGACCTTATCCCAGAAAATAATACAAGACTGAATACAGAAATTGTTTTTACTGTTGACCACACACAATTAATACTTAAATTTATGGTCTTTCATATTAGAAATAAATACTATGCTTATTTGCAGTATTTGTCACGAGTGTCTTAAAATATGATTAATAATTATTACATGTAAAATTTATATAGTGAAAGTATTTATTACAACGGGTGGCTATTATGCTACTTTGTTTCTGTAATAATCACAATAATTTGGATTCATTATAAACTTTGAAGTTGTAGTTTTCTACTTGAATCTCTTGGCTGGTAGGGGTCGACATACACATCCATGGTTGAAAAAATGTCAACAGTTCCACTAAGCTTTAAATGTTTACTCCATATGCTAGTTTTCGAGGGCCAAGCTTCATCATCAGTGCTTTTCCTCTATAAATTGGTGATGTAGACTTGCTTCTGCCTGTGAGTGGTCACTCAGAGCCTCTGAAAGGCAGGAGCAAGTCAACATCACCGATTTATAGAGGTACACACTAGGGACTGATGATGAGGCTCAGCCCTCTGGAATAAACTTTAAAAGCCTAGTGGAGGTATTGACCTTTTTTCCGTCATGGTTGTAGTTTTATCATTAAGGCACTTTTTATAATTTATTCTGTCTGACCAGTTTCTATTTTCTGAAGTTATACAATGAAAAAAAGTCTTTTCATAGAGGTATTTCATAGAATATGACAGTGTCTCACTAGAAAAATTCCTTCACATACGGATTTAAAATTTAAACACAATACTTTAAACAAAATAAAAAAAAAATACTTAACAGATGGTTTGTACCCATATCTTAAAATTAAATAAATGATTACATAAAATCTCACCGAAATTATCATTCTGCAAAAATACCTAGTAGAACAATGAAATTGTATTATTGAAATTAATAAAAGGTTTGCTCCTAATTTTAAAAGTGGAATCAATGTAAGGAGAATGTTCTTAAAAGTATGTTTATTGTTTGCCTTTAAAAATAAATAAAATATCAGTATGATTGCTTCACCACTAACTCCAGAGAAGCAAACCTGTCTCCTGTATATTATACTGCTACTGTAATGTAAATAGCAGTATCACAAAACTATTATTCTTGGAAAGAAGGCTTCTGACATAACTCGTTATTATTAAGAAAATAACTAATGGCTATAACCTCTATATAGCACTGAAAACACCCAGTCCAACCTTTAACAATAGTAAATTTGTAAACCAGGAAGTCAGAGTAAAATACTGCAGCAGTTCTACATCTCCTATTCCGATATCTTCTATAACCTGAACCAGATGCCTTCTTAGAAATTGCCTATTATTATATTTTAACCATTAAATGTAATGTAAAGGGGTAAAATGTCAAATCCCTGAAGCTTCATTATTTAAAAGTGTATTATTGAATTAACAATGTTTGAACAAAATAACAATTGTAAGTAACATTTTTGATTGCTTTTATACAATATAAACAAATTTACATTTAGTCACTGAATTGCAGGGCATTTAGCCCTAATCATATGCCTTTGGAACAGTAAAGCTCAGTAAGAGTTTTTTGAGGTTGAATTTTGTAAACTTTAGTAAAATTATTAATAAAACTATAAAATAAATTACAAAATCAGTAATAATTTTTGGTGTATTTCATGATTTATATAGGATTACAAAAGAAAAATATTGAATTTAAAAAAATACTAATTCTTGAGCTTAAAGGGGCTATGTCAGTTTTTGTAATGCCAAGAAATAGGCAAACCGTGTTACCAAAATGTGTTAAAGAATTCATAATATGTACGCAATATAATAAACAATAAAAAAACCTTATATATAACGTAAAAATGATTTCAGTTGAATTGAAAACTTTAAAGAAAACATAGTGATATTAATTTTGACCTAAGGTCTATTAAACTCACCAGCATACTACAATGAAATTTAGAGTAATTATGTTGAATGCTACAATTATTAGGAGTATAGCAATTATTTCACTCCGGTGTATAGGGCTAATTTTAATACTTGGAAGTAGAACTGAATGTCAATTCCAGCTTAAAAAATATAAATACAACTTTGTAAATTATTTTAGAACTAATGTGTTGGCACTTAACTGTTATGTTGTCTCATACTCTCAAACTTCAACAATATGTGCCTCAAACTGGTAAAAATATTAATGTGTGTGTGTATATATATGTATATATATATATATATATATATATATATATATATATTAGTGAGAAAATGTGTTTACTGAGAGTAAGGTGAAGAACAAACTACCTGTAAAACTCAGGATATATTCCTAGGTTTATTTATTTCAATAAGTTGCTTAACGCCATTTTAAGCTTGTTATTGGTTAATATTATTCTTAGAAATAAATGTAGTATCATTTATATTCTGCCTATTATCCATACGCATTTATACTAAAGCATATTTGTCACAAACATATTACTTTAATCTGCTAGGCTGATTTCTGCGTATTTTGGGAACTGATTTTTTTTTTCTTTTTAGTTTGCATTAATTTATTTTTGATTGTAGAAACATTAAGACAAATTTATAAATCCATAAATTAATTGGCAAATTTCTGATCCATAAGCCACTTTTTCAATCCCACTAATGCTAATTTTTGGTAACTTTCTCCTGCATTCTTAAGGAATTAAATTTAAGCCAACTAGAGTTTGTCTGAAGATTGGGGATAGTAATGAGACGACAGCTATGATTCCCTGGACTACAAAAAAACTCATTTTAACAACTATTTTAAACCCGAAGAAGGCTATCAGAAATATTATGAAAATTACAGTGGAAAAATTAATCTGATAGATAATTAATAATGCTGACACCCACCCAGTGAGGAATTTCTAAAGAATAACAACTGTAAATGTATTAAAATATGTCGAGAAGGTTGAAGCTCTATGACTATAATATAAGTGAAGATATGACAGAAAGAGTAAAGTAATAGTAGGTTTATTAACTGGCAATTTACAAAATGTTTTAATATAGTGTTGTCACATTTATGTAAAATATAGTCTTGTATATAGCAAGACTTTAATATCGGAGTAAGATTTAATTTGACAACAAACAAAATATCAATTTCTTTTAAAATCTATAAAATTTGGACATAGCCCATCTATGCTTTTAGAATCCTGTATTATTGCTGAATATGTCCTGTTCAGAGCAAAAATATAATACGCCATAATTAAAAATTTGAGTGAAACTTCATGAAAAAAATATTTTAAGAAGCTTTTACAAATTAAAATCATAACCAAATTACGTTTCTGTTAGGGATAAATAACAAGTTTATTTTGAATAGCCTATAGGTATTTAAAGGTTATATTGGGTTGCCAACAATGTCACTGTAGATTTATGGCATTGTCTGTATTTTTACGCATGTTTTTGTCTTAAAGTGATGCATTATTGTTGGCAATAAATGAAATATTCAGTAGCAAATAAGCCCCTATATAATATACTGTGGATAAGATCATAAAATAAGAAAGGCAATACCCACACAACTTGAAAGCCTGATATCTGTTTGGTGGAGTTACAAATGATTCATGTATTATGAACTCATACCATTTAATAAAACAATTTGAATGTAAACACCCAATAACTGCTGAAACTGAATGGTTGAATACAAGAGAAGTGATTAGAACAGGTTAGCAGGTAACGAACTGTCTTCTACCAATCTACCAGAATAACACAAGACCCCGGACACACTTAGCCACTCAGTGACAGTTTTGCAGCAGTTTATTATATTACAGTACCAAAATTGGCCCATCAGGCCTTTAATTATTAATCTCTACAAAATTTCCCAAATGGCAAAAAAACTCAATAACAGTTATGAAATGAAATTTTAGCTGGACCAGGTTTTTGCTGACCAAAAACAAAATATTTAATTAACAGAGAGGAAGCAAAACACTACAAAAAAAAAATAGTAAAACATTATGAATAACAATGGATAATGTGTAAGTGATTACAAGTTAACCCGTGTATGGGAAATACAAGATTATTGTTTTCTTTCAAAAATCTACAATGACTTTGTTGCCAGCCTTAATAGTTTAAATAGCATGGTACTATATTATGCTTTTGAAATAAAAAATATATTTTCAGTAAATAAGTAAAGGTAATTTTCTTTTGGTACCAAAAAACCTTTCTGCTTTTAATTAGCAATGAGTAAAATCAATCCAGTCATATATAAATGTGTCATCACCCTGCTTATTTTGAAACAATAAACGATGTGCCTGTTTCATATATATAAAAAGTATTGAGACTGGCAGATAATGAGCAGTTACTAGAAGCCATGTAATGCATTATTTCTTTTTTTTTTTAATATATATATAACTTTTATTTATTAATATATTTTTTTTTTTTTTTTTACAAAATACATCAAGTACAATATCGTTTGGTTTGACTATTTACAAACAAATACATAATGCATATACAGCGTGAATAACTGTTTAATGTGTATGAACACACTTTTATATGCACACTGATATGCATACACAAATATACAATTTATATTGCTGCACCATAAATTTAAAAACTTATAAATAAATAACAATGAACCATTTTAAAACAAAAATAAAATTTTATATATTCTTTGGTAGAGGAAAATCTTGCTTAAAATAAAAATCTCAAATAAAAAATAAATTATATTAAACCAAAAAATATTCATTACTTCATTCAAATTCCCCTATATCTATATTGTATTGACTAGTATAGGTTCCATAAACTTATTAACTATAACCGTTCATTAAAAAAAAAAAAAAAAAATGAATAGAATACAAACTAATAACATTTAATGTCCAAGGACTGATTTAAAAAAAAAAAAAAATCAAAAGAAATAATATGTGCAGTATATTACAAGAGTATGTTCTAATGAGATAACTAAATAATTAATTTATAGCATATCGATTATTTATATTCGATATTTATAAAAGATTACCCGAATTATATACGAAATTAGGAAGTATATTGCCCAAATAAAAATAACATTAACTACTATAATAATTGTTATTATAATAACATTTCCAGATTCTCATCACAGCATGCTTAGTTTACATCATTAATAAAAAATATTAATGACAATTTTTGTTTTTTATAATACACTTTGATGACAAACAATCACAAAAAGATTGAGCCACTACACTGGGCAAAAAGATTTGAATGCCCATATTTACATAATAAAAATATATGTAAGACTGCATCATCCCAGATTTAACCAGTGGAATATATGGCAATTGCCGGAAGGCAGCCATGATAATTAATCTTATATTTATTTATTATTAACTAATATATAATGTATAAATTTATTGCACAACTAAAGTCACTCTCACTTGGAACTACCAATGTGGTATGCACCTTTGGTGTATCATTACCTTAAGAAGAAAAAAAAAAGACATAATGATCACTAAGATCATTTGATTTTTGCTTATTCCTTCCTTATTTATCTTTCAAACTAATGCATAAAAAGTAATATTGCAATGAAAAAAACTATCACTAAATTCATTGTAATATGAGAGTATGAGAAAGAGCATGGAAAAAAAAAAGAAAAAAAAGTTGTCCCAGAAAATCACATTAGTGTTTAATTTAACACCGTAAGGACAAAAGGTAACTAGATAAATGATATAAAATATATCTTTGGACAAGTTCGTGAGAATGAGTATAAAAATTCATGAATTCAGTAAAAGTACTTTCAAATTTGAAGCATAGCTAATGTAAAAAAAATCCCTCATAATCAGTTTTAAAGTTTAAGCAAGGGGGAAAAAAGCAAAAGCAAATAGTGCACCTGTTAAGTCATACTCATTCTAAAATGATTCATCATATATATGCACATATATATATATATATATATATATATATATATATATAATTATATATATGTATATAATAGCAATAATCAACAAAAAATACTTTTACTGAATTCAACAAGAGAACATTACATGTCAACTCATTTAAAACATGTTCAAGTTTTAATATGAACTAACATATAATTGTACAATAAAAAAAGAAAATAGACTAATTTCTCCAAAAGAGTACTCTCAGATAAGTAGTATATACAAAATCATTGGCAATTAGTTTTTAGCAATTAAGAATAAAATCTAATAATATCAATAATAAATAACAAATATATACAAATGAAGTAATGCCTAAAATGTTTAGATACTTAGCCATTGATAGCTAACTCTAATATTTTGTTTTAAATCTGACGTCCGATCGAATCAATTCAATAAAAACCTATAATAAAGGGAGGCTGGCTAGTTAAGGATTGAGGCAGAGTACTGGCAAGGAAGATAGCAGTTAGAAGTCCTACACTCAAGTCTCTCTAGTTGGCCCATCACCTGCAGACACAGGGTGAAATCTTCTACACCTATATAAAAAAAATAAAAAATAAAAATATATGTATATATGTACGGTTAAATTCAAAAGACAGGTGTGCTTAAATTAACATATATTATAGAGATGAAGAATAAAGTCTTGCCACGATGGAGGTTTTTATTTATTGTACGGAAACTTTTAGCACATCCCTGCCCAAGCCAAAGGCCCTAAGAGATAGTAACCATTATGCTCCCAGCACTTGAGAATGGCATCCTTCAGAAATATATATTAACTTGCCCTGGTATCCATCGATGGTTTGAAATAGAAATGGCTTCCCTTGGGAATATAAAGATTGGATTCTCGAAATCATTCATTTGTTATAGTATACCTGAGATATAAGAGATTATTATTATTATTTATTGATGTCCACTTTTTGCAACTAAGGCTAGTTGGGACGAGTTATCTACAGGTTACCACTCTTTTCTAGCCAGGGAGGGACTAAGGATTTTCTTTAATGAGTTCATCACTAAATAAATTCCTATTGCCCAGGCGGGATTCGAACTTGCCACTCTAGATTTACCAGTAAGATTAGACCAGTAAATGTACTGATATATAATGGTTTCCCATCAAAATATAAATATTTCATTAGTAAAAGTAATATAATAAAATTTCATAATTTGCATGAGGCCCTATGGAACATTTGGTGATCAAAAGCTGGAATTGAGAATTTTGAAACTAATATACACATATAACGAACCTTTCAGGACTGAAAAAATATTGGGTTGTAAAGAAAGGTCTTGCGGTTTTTGTTATTAATATTTTAAAGCATGTTTTTTGCAGTGTTGTTGACAGCTCCTGATATCAAGGAGGCCTCTGGCCCAGGAACAAGAACGAATGTATGGCACAATGATGGTTCAAGATATTTGGGAGCAATAATCAAAGCCTGAAAGATGACGAGTGTAGTGGTCGGCCATCCAATGTTGACAATGACCAACTGAGAGCGTTCGTCAAAGCCAATCCACGCACAACTCTTTGAGAGCTTGCTGCAGAATTGGATTTAATACCTACGACAATTTCTAACCACCTGCAACAACAGAATGGGAAGTCGAAAAAATTCAATAATTGGGTAATGAAATGATCGGAAATTAAAGAAATCATCGTTTTGAGGTGTCTTCTGCTGAACAAGAATGACCCGTTTCTGGACAGGATTGTGAGGTGTGATGATAAGTGAATACTTTACGATAATCAGCGATGTTAGCCACAGTGGCTGGAAGTTGGCGAAGCTCCTCATCAGTTCCCGAAGCTGAAATTCCACACAAAAAAGAACATGCTGACTGTTGTTGGTGGTCTGCAGCCGGTCTCATTCATCACTACTTCCTGAATTCGGGCAAAAAGATTATGATGGAGAATTACTGCCAACAAATCGATGAAATGCATCAGAAGCTTCAACGTATGTTCCCGGCATTGCTCAAGAGAAAGGGACCAATCCTGCTTCACAACAACGCTTGCCCGCATGTTGCAAAACAGACCCTGCAATGGTTGAACGCATTGGGCTACCAAACTCGCCGGATTTCTCGCCCACCGACTACCACTTTTTCAGGGATCTCCAAACTTTCCTCAGTGCAAAATGCTTCAGCAGCTGAGACGATCCTGAAACGGCCTTCAATAACTTCGTCAGGTCTAGAACTCTAGAATTCTATGATACTGACATTAATTCACTTGTTGCTCATTGATGTGTATTGATTCTTATGGTTTATATTTGGATTAATAAAGGTTTGTTGGAAACTGAGATAGCTCGTTTGAAATTACCGGTTGAAAACCCCAAGAACTTTCATTACAACCCAAAAAATTCTAAACACAATTCAATCTTAACATTTTTCCAATAAAATCAATAATAAAAAAGTTATTGACGAACACAAGTTTTGACTTCCAATTAACACACTCTCCCTCTTGTCATTGGTATGAAGTATAAAAGTCTAAACTGATTATATATGTACATCTTTGTAGTATTACCAGTATTTTATGTATAATACAGTTTTTAGAAATTATATTAGCAGATATCCCTCAAGCGAAATCAGCTATTGAGGTTGTCACGATTTTCGAAACATTTCTTCAAATGTCCATCAATCCTACCCAGGAGATGACGAAAATGAGGTCAGTTCAAAACTAGATAAATATATATTTGTCTGTTAACACTCTAGCGGTAGCAATTTTTATTTAATCGTCACCAAACTCGGTATTTAATTGTTTTATGTAAAAAGAAAGATCAAGTTAGTTAACGGCTGAAATCGCACCAGTGGAGGGAGGGGGGATTTCGAAATATCTCCGTCACTATACGTCCAATCGAAAAATTGTACAGAAGCAATCTTATAGCAAATTAAATTGACTATCAATTGATTAAATGTTGTTATATACATTTATTCTCTATCTTAAGTATTAACCGAGATATTTGCATTTTTATTAAGTGTAACGGACAAGCTATTGTCGCTTCTATTCGTTTCCGCCAAAAGCTAGTCTGGCCATTCCCGTAACAGTTCGGCACTCGTATGGAGATTTCTCTATTTTATAACTTTACGTGGGAAATCTGCTTAGTTTACGCAGCCCCTTTGTGACATGACTTTTTTTATTTTTATTGTGAGAAAAATAAATAAATTGAAGTTCACATTAGACCTATTTTTTTGGGTGTATCTTACCGCAGGGCGGATTGTATGTGAGCAAATACGGTAATAACTAAGTTACATTGAAACAATGCTTAGCTGCATACCATAGACCAGAAAATTAAAAAAAATTATATAGTACATTAGCAAATATATCAATAATGAATATTGAGGGACTACACTTTATTAAGCAAGAATGTGAGAAATTATAACTATTTTGAAGGTAAACCCAACAAACAGTTAGGAACAGATTAGATTCAAGAGGGAGATACTAGTATAACGATTAGAAGCAAACCTTGCATTATTTTCATGTGGTAGCGAGGTTGTGTCTACAATAGGCGGCCTAGGTGGATTATCATCTTGAGCATGAAGGCGTCTTGGTCGTTGAAACCTAAGTGGAAGCTGTGATGAATCGGTAACATATTTTTCAGTAGCTTGCCTTCGACGTCTGAGACCTGGAGTGAGTGAATCAGGAACATGTGGGGCTGTTGCAGATCGTCTTAACTCTAAACCTTCTTCCTCTCCAGATTTTTCCATTCTGAAAAAAAAATATAAATTTTTATATTCTTTAGCTCATATACTGCTTGGTAAAATGGAAAGAAATTACTACAATTCATAGCTTTAGCAAACTGCCAAATACAATCTGAAAAGCCAGATTTGATTTAATACCAGGAAGGTTTTAGAGAACTAATTACACATCTAGATGTAGATTAATAAATCCAAGTCATTAAGTTCACAGCTAGTGGAAAGAGAGTGAAATGATTGATTTCCCCCAAATCTGGAGGTATAATAGTATTTTCATATTAAAAATTAGAAGTTGAAAGCACTATAAGTGGTAAAATATTTAAATTAATGTTAATTAATTTTTCAAAGTCTTTAAAAATGAATAAGTCTATTGAGCCTGATGATACTTCTTCAATACTGTAGAAATATACAGAAAATGAAAACTTGGATGAGGTTTACTCAATGATATTGAACGTAAAAAGAAGAAACGATTACAGAATGGAGAGAAATTGTAACTGTGCTTATCCATATAAAAAAATAAATTGATCTAAATGTGAAAATAATGGCATGACACTTCCCTTCAAATGTTCTTCCAGTAGCCATTTGTGAGAAGTTGATGGAGTGCAAGGGAAAGGGTGTTAGGAGAGTGCAGAGTAATTTTCACTCAGGACACTCAACAAAATATATTATCTTTGCCATTAGGGCAGTATGTAAGGCTACGTCTTTAATACTTAGACGGAAGTGTAATATTTCTTGTGAAAGGACAATTGTTAATGGTGTCAAGAGCACCTTCTTAGAAAGACTAACAAACTGGGAAGGTTTATGCAGTAAGTCCCAAAATGGAAGGAATCAGAGGCCAGCATTGCAAGCATATTACAAGAGGCATATTAAAAAAAATTTAATTTCACTACTTCATCTCTATTTTTTTACAATGTCTCATAACTTGTCATTATCCATACATTTAAAAAAAAAAAAAAAAAAAATTTACAACTCAAAACTATTCTTTGGAGTGCTCTATTATAAGAAAAGCTTGCCAAATAAAACATTCACTTCTATTCTACATAATGGTTGACCAAATAAAGTTCATACATATTGTTAGGAAAAACAAACACTAGAAAAGGAGGAAAATACCACTAATGAATTTTCAAGCTCTTCTATATATACACACATATGGAGAATTAATATGCTGACACCTAATCACATATTTTCTCAGCTCTGGAGCATATAATTGTATATTAACAATTGTTGCATAGCATAATAAAAACCCATATACAGCCACTTACCTCACTTAAATGTTAATTAAAAAAAAAAAAAAAAAAAAAAAAAGTAAAGCACTGATGTAGAAGAAAAAATAATATTTATGCTTGATTTCTATAACTTAGCTATGTGCACTGTTATAGGATCTAAAAATATAGAGAACAAATTAAATTGTTGTGAATGTTTACGTTTGATAAGCTAAAAAGCACTTTCTAAGCAGAGCCAAAAGCTGGTTTACAGTTTTATAGGCAAAACAATAGTTCATATTATGAGCAAACAATGATAATAACCAAGTAAGGAAATACAAAGTTCAAGTATGATAAACTGGTCAAATATCAATGGAAAATGGAGTGGTAGAATTATTCATCTCACCTGACTGATATATTACATGGACACCTAACCACTGTGTTGCAAAAATTAACAATTTCTGTTAATTTTTGCCACCATAATAATTAAAATTTTCTATCTGGGCTTGGGCTTTTATTCGGGTTTAAATTCTGTAGTACTGACATCATTTCATCTATGAGAATACTTGGAAAAGTTTCTTATGAGTGGCTGTAGTGCTGACGATGGGTTGTTTCCTCTTGAATATCGCTATCATAAAGTTTCTTGAAGAAGTCTGTAGCCTCTAGGATTAGATTTTTCCTTATAGTAATGATTTGACCATGTGTATTTGTTAAGGAAGGAAGCTAATGTTTACCATATGAGAGTTCAGCTCTTCTTTTCTTAACTGACTGTGTTGATTTAAAAATATTTTTTACCATACTTTCTTGATAATTTTGTAAGTCTTCTTTAATATTCTTCCTTATTAGGTATTATATCTGAGAGACGCTTTGTTTTATTCTCTTGGCCTATCATACTTCTTCTCTTGGCAATGAGTGAAAGAGTTTAGCTGAAAGCTTATTAACATAGGAGAATGAACACGGGCATTGAATAGTGGCCTTTAAAGACTCAATCAGGGTATTATACTCGTATTTATGTTGGATTAAGTCAACTGGACTAGTACAATTAGAGTCTGAATCTCCTTTAACTCTCTTGATATTAAGAGAGCTATCCCTAGATGGGATAACTAACGACCTATTAAAAACTGGAGGAGAGATCATAGCCAAAGAACTTTCTGAGATATTCAATCTTATCCTGGAGCATGGGACCATCCTGGCAGAATGGAAACACACCAAAATAATCTTACTACATAAAAAAGGTGATAGACATTTAATAGATTATTACAGGCCGATATCCCTATGCTCAACTATATCAAAACTCTTTACAGGAGTCCTGAAGAAACGAATCATACAAACAATATTACATTCACTAATACCAGATCAGGCAGGTTTTCATAAAGGTTTAACTGTAATAGACCATAAACTTTCTATGAGACAATTAATAGAAAAAGTTAGGGAATACAATATTCCAGTGTACCTCTGTGTTATAGACTTCCGGAAGGCGTTTGACTCTGTAAAGCACAGTAGCATGATAGAAGCCTTGGAAGAGATTAGCGTCAAAGATGTTTACATTCGAATAATAGAAACAGCTGTAAAGGAACAACTAGTTCTATACTGTAGCAAAAAGAAGTGAACCATTATTTCCAGTGAGAAAAGGGATAAAGCAAGGAGACAATCTATCACCTGATCTATTTATATGTATGCTGGAGAGAGCTCTCAGATGCCTAAAGTGGAGGAACAAGGGGATTGTAATAAATGGTACTAAGCATAATAAACTTGAATTTGAATGTGGTTCTATTTTCCACTATTGCCGAGGAACTGTCAGGAATGATAGAGGAACTCACTATTCAGAGAATGTCAAGCAGTTAGCCTAGAACTAAACTACTCTAAGACAAAAATCATGACCAACAGCATACAAGAAACAATATCTATCAACAAAAACACTATGCTATGTTGATGACTACATAAACTTAGGTCAGGTTATATCCTTTAAAGATAGCACAAATAAGGAAATCCATAGAAAACTCTCATTTGGTCGGAAAAAATACTGGAGCCTCAATTTTATATTCAAAAGCAAGTACAGAATACACCTTAAAAAACTTATCTTTGACAGCTGTGTGTTGCCAGTACTTACTTATTATCTCAAGTTAACAAAACGAGTGTCTGCCAATGTGCAGTTGAAAGAAGTGTGCTTCATATAAAGAAAAAAGGATAAGGTGAGGTGCTTAGAAATAAGAAGACAAACGAGCTTCAGGGAAGTCAACTTATTATCCAAATGCTAAAACGGAAGTGGGCTGGAGACTTAATGCGCTACAGAGATGAGAGATGGCCACAAAGACTCACTCACTGGATGCCATACAATTGGAAAAGGAGTAAAGGGAGAGCCAAAAAGATGGAGATGCGTTTAAAAATAACGTAGGCCCCAACTGGGCAAGATTAGCTCAGGAAAAAGACGAGTGGCATTTACTAATGCCCAACTCCACTTCCAAATAGAGTTGGTCATTCTGGGAAGTTAGACCATACTCCCTTTGGGGAAGGCCTATAAAAAGTGAAACATAAGTTGTTTCCTAAATTCATGGTATGTTAGCAATATTGTTTATTAGTATTGTATTTTGTACCTTATAATCATGCATATATTAATTTTGTAAACTATTATTTTCACTTTACTCTTTATAATAAAGGCTAAATTCATTCATTCAATAATTAAAATTTGATTTTTGGTTTCGGTCAGTTTGGATTTTTTCCAATAGTATATTTTAGTATAATATAAATGTTCACAAAATATTGGAAAAAAAACCTATATAACTGGATGGGTTGAGATTGGGAAGTATCATACAATGGAAGTATTAAGGAAGAACTACACTAAACTCATAAAGAGAACAGGATGAACAAGAAACAATAGGGTAATCAATCTACAATAAAATAATATTCTCAATAATATTTCAAATTATTTTAAATTAAATCACCAGACAATCACATAAAAGGGTATACTCTATAAATAAGTATTGACAGTTCACAGAATCACGTGGAACAACTGACCAATCCACTGAGACAGACAAATACATCATTACAATTGACAAGATCAGTTGAGACGTGACTATTCACCAAAGAGTCCATGTCACCTCACCTATAACATGTAGAACAAGAAGTGGTCACGAGTGATATGGTCAGTTGCTCTTCATAAGACCTGAAATGTATAACACAGAAAGATCTATATAAAAGTATGCATGAGGTGTGGGCAAATTGCTTTAGAAGAGCCCTCATGCAGGATTATCTACAACTCCCTTAATATTTAAAATATATGTTGATTTGTTCTGTAATTTACTTTCATATTAATTCAATGAATTTAAACTTATTAATTATTGTGAGAGTTGCAGATACTAAAATGCTTCTTCAACAAAATTTTTTTATGAATATTATATTCTTACCACAGACCCTATTGTCCTAGTATCCAGGCCATTTTGTAAAATGTGCACTAGGATGCTCCAATAACAGACCCACCTTCCCGAGCCACTACAATTAACTTATGCTGAGCCTGTTGCTCATTCTCACCTTAATAAATCCCTAGAACGCATTCTATCAAAATACTGTAATATATATATATATATATATATATATATATATATATATATATATATATATATATATAAACTGCTAACATCTGTCTGTACATTGATTTTTTTCGCGAAATTTCCCGATAACTTTTCGTTTCACATGTCATAGACACCATAACTGCATTTTGTTTCTTTGGTGTCTGTTTGTTTATTTGTTTGTATGTTTGTTACCTTTTCATGCATAAACGGCTGAACCGAATTTTATGAAACTCGGTATGTATATTACTAATAACCCAACTTAGACTTTAGGCTATATTAATTTTCTCTGAGACGAACAGGAGTGGGGGTTATGAGGGAAGCCAGAAAAGAAAAATAGCGATATTTCGTTTCCTATTGGTTTTTCGGCAAATATGAACATAACAGAAGTTGTTTATTTTGTTATTTAGAGTAACTTTTGTTATATACACTTTTTTCGTATACCGAATTATAAACGAGATATACGCTAAAACCCGACAAAAGACCCAAGCGAAATAAATAAAACTCGGTATATGTACTAGCACTAACGCTTTCATTATAACAAGCCATACCAACGTTTCTAGGGACGGGCAGGAGTGGGGGTTATAAGGGAGGCCTGAATTTAAAAATAGCAGTATTTCGTTTTCTAATCGTTTTTCGGCAAATATGAACATAACAAAAGTTGTTTATTTTGTTATTTAGAGTAACTTTTGTTTTATACATTTCTCCAGGAACAATGTGTGGAGCAAGTAATTTGCATAGGAATATTGATATGCTCAACAATTCATTCCAATTTTAACTATGAGGTACCTCACCTGGAAAAATTAATTCAAATCTATGTTAAAATTTTGTCCTTAATAACTGAAATCTATGCATAATGCATGGGAAATATGACAATTTGGAGGACAGTGAAGACTTACATAAAAAATTAATTTTATTATTAACAAATGCCAACAACGGGTATTAACCCTAAACACTGGGACGGGTAAATGTCAAAATATTGAGCAAAAGTAAAGCCTTGCCAAAAAAATACCATCACCATCCAGCCTCAAATGAATTAATTCCAGGGCGACGCCGGATATCTGAGCTAGTATATATATATATATATATATATATATATATATATATATATATGATAAAATAAGCAAAAAAAAACTCTTATTAATAGCATTAATAATAACAAACTGGTCATATAAATCTATTAGATCAGCAGTTGTTTATGAACATCTATCAATGCTTCTCCCTCATGGCTTCAAGTAACTGCTCAGGGGGTTTCCTTTCAGACCAGGAGAAACCTACTGCTATTCATAGCATAAAAAAAAAAAAAAATTCGAGAAGGAAAGTTGGAGTCAGTGGAACTAATGAAATCATACTTCAAAAGCAATTATTATATAACTTATCTTCACCATTATTTTCTTTAACTCAGAATAATCTTCCATGCCAGCAGATTTTAAGTAAAGATGTCATTCAGTGGAAATAGAAAATGGTAAAGAAATGAGACCAAGTTTATTTCCACAGATGGCAATTTCTATTAATGTTATTTGTATGATAAAAAGGTACTTTTTAACTGGTTACGATGTCGAACCAAACGAGACCAAAATTTGTATCTTTGACTTAAATCCAAATAAATCTAATTTGTCTCATTCTAAAGTTATTTAAATAAGCATTCTTATGATATACCACATAGCATATTCGTTTTCAAAAAAAAATTGTGTTTACCAAAAATGTTTTTTGTAACTGGAATATATTAAAAAGTTTAAAATCATGGAAACAGTAAAAAAAAACAAAAAAAAAAAAGACAAAGAGAACTGTTGAAATAATTTCAATTCCATATGAAACAAAAACGTAGCATAAATTTCTCAGGGAAGTTATGATCAAGTTTGTTAACAGCTGAAATTGGACTAGCAGGAGGAGGGGGTACAGAGGGGAGGGATTTTGAAAATTCAAGAGTTCTGTACAGAACCAATTTTTTTGAAAATTTACTTTCCTATAAATGCCGTTATATATAATTTTTCTCCTTGCATATTATACATATTTTCTCTATCTTGAATATTGACCAAGATATTTGCATTTTATAATTCACCATTCAGTAAACCTACAATCCTACACTTGTCATGTCAACAAAAAGTTTTTATATCATGAACCACTTTATTCGAAGCTTAAATACCAAAAATACCAGACTTTTATTAAGTGAGATACATGCAAATACTTTGTGTGATGACTTCATCAATTAAGATTTTATGTTTTTAACTCAAAAATGATAAGTGGATCGATATCATACACAATATTTAATCGTTTCATGGAACACTTTAGTTCATTGCCATTAATGGCTGAAATCAGACTAGAAATAGGGGGGGGTTTAGAGATGGGGGGATTTGAAAACTCCAAATATCTTCCTTTTTATGAGTTGGATAAAAAAATGTTAAAGTACCAATTTTGGTTAAACTATTCATACTCTACAATTATTGTTTTATATATTTTTTTGTAGCTCAAATATTTAACTAGTAATTCATGCTTTCTTATTTTCAGTGCCGTGTAAACCCCCACTACTACTAATAGAATTTCGACTGAGAAATAGAAAATATATGGAGAGATGACATTACTAGTATGCCATTCCAGCACAAGGGGAAATCTGCTTAGTTTACGCAGCCCCTGAATGATGGACTGTTTGTTACTATATACAGTAAGATACAAAAATAAACTTACGGAAAATAAAAAATTGTTAAAAAATTTAATTAGTTATTTATTCTACAACTGTATTAATCTTGTTTTTAATACGCCAGTAAAAGTTGCAAATAACCTTATAAAAGTTACTACTCAAATCTGTGTCAAAATACACTTTGCTTCAGTTATTTTTTTTTATTTATTATAATCAAGACTAATGAATAAAAAGGCAAAATTAAAGCTCAACATTACTTCTACAAAATAAAAGTCTCTCCAAAAAAGAAAGACAACTCATTAATTTCCACCTTAATCATTAAGACAGTTTAATCTACAAACAAATAATAACTTATCATAATGAAAGTTTCATTCTATAAGAAAATAACAATTTAGAATATAACTTAAGTTAATTATGTAAATAAACAAACATAATAAATAATATAATGAGACAAAATTTATTTGAAATTAAATAGATTTTCTTTGTTTGTAGTAATTAATTGTTAAAAAAAAAACAGCAACATACTCAGTACTATAGACTAAATGGTAGCTGTTCATCATAAGGAACTTTTATAAGTGAACATAAGCCAATTTCTACAAATAATAATTGTAAGCTTTCAGACTCAAATACTGAGGTTAGCACAGCTTTGATTCTGACAGCACACTTTGATCTAAAAGATGTTTGTAGAAGGGCTAAGCTTGATATACAAGGGAATTTGCCTGTAAAAGTTTAGGTCATTCTTCAAGTAATGTTAAACTAGTATCTTTTAAAGTGATAAGGATTTAATACAAATGATTATGCTTGGCTGATCAAGGAGAATAGTGTGGTTTTTACATGTCTGTACCAAAATAAAAAAATATATGAAACAAACACAATATATACCATCTTCTAAAAATGAATATATTTGGTATACAATTGTGGAAATAAATATTCTACACTTAAAACAGACCATAATTTGTTCTTTGCCTGTTAATCTCTGTATCGTCAGTTGACATTTCACCACAAAAAGAATTTATAATAAGAATCACATGCCATTTATAATTATCGTTTTAGGAGAGTAGATATCCTGTTTATAGAACCAAAACTTGGCAGGTTATGAAAAAGTGACAGAGGAAATTGTGAGTGAGTGCACTTGAAAAAAAACTTGTTACCATTGCAATATATTCTAGAAAACTAACGCATGCATGCAGTGCTTTTTTTTTTCAAAACAAATTTAGAGGTACCATCAAAAACATTTACAACTTGTCATTGTGACCCCACAGAAAGCAGACTAGATTTATTTATGTTGGTTAAATGAATCTATGAGACTTAGAGAGTGCAAGTGTTGTTAAAAATAATAAAAAAATGTATACAGCATACATAGCAATAATTCAATACAAGACATAAAGACCAGTTGTGACGCCACATTAGTGAAATAATAACATGAAATTGATTTCTGCATACTATTTTGATTTTGATGAGCACTAACTTAGGTAAATCTGACTGCTACTTTACAAGAAAAAATCCATAGGGACTGAGTATGCCTGTGTTTAGAGGGGAATTTAAAAAAAAAAATATCTCCATTGTTATATGTCGGATCAAAAAAGTGTATAGAACAAATTGTATTGCAAATTAAATGTTCTATAAATGTTGTTACACATATGTTTTTTTTTCTCTATGTTGATTATTAAATGAGAGGGGCTCAGGTTGGCCATGTGAGTTCAAGCGTTGACCTTTATCTCACATGGTAAACCTAGAGTGGCGAGTTCGATTCTTGCCTGGGCAATTAAATTAATTAGTGGAGAAATTCATTGAATAACGTCCTAAAATCCCACCCTGGCTAGAAAAGGGTGGTAACCTGTAGATAACCTGTCCCGATTAGCCTGAGTTGCAAAAAGTGGACTTTAATAAATAATAATAATATTAAATGAGATATTGGGATTTTTTTAGTTTTCGACCTTCAGTAAACCCCCACTCCTAAATCCTACTCATGTCATATAAATGAAAAGATATGATCTCACTTTATTTGAAGACTAAATACCAAATATTGTTTTCATTGAGATAACTCCAAATACGTAATACACATAGGAAATCTGCATAGATAACGCAGCCCCAGCTAAGCAGATTTTTTAAAATTTACTTAGCTACCTTTTACCACATTTGTAATTGAAACAGTGTTTTAGCAAATAACTGAAATATGTGTGAGATAAACAGTAAACAGCAGCTTATCCGTTTCTGCGTTCTCTTATGTTAACCCCTTCGGATTGTACCCTATCTAAGGATTTACTTTGTGAAGTTACCACAAAAATTAAATAATGTAAATAAACAATTAATTGATAAGTAACAGTTATTTAAAGAGTTAGGAAGAACACACTCACACATTCAAAAGCTTAGGAGCACCAGTTATTCATATTAGGTAATATGGTATAGTCACTCAAAACTTTATTTACAGACACTATTAGTCAATTTTAAGAAACACTATTTAAACATGATTAATAATTATTATCATTTATTAATGTTCACTTTTTGCTACAATTGCTAATTGGGGCAAGTTATCTACAAGTTACCCTTTTATTGCAAAGGCGGGACTTTGGACTTTATTTAGTGAGCTCATCACTAAATAAATTCCTATTTGCCCAGGCGGGGATCGAATTCACCACTCTAGGTTTGCCATGTGTGATTAAGGTTGACACTTTCACTCTTATGGCTAACCTCCCAGTCCCCATGATAAATAAGAAAAACTTAATATTTCATTAATATTGATAATCCTAACATTCGAATGCCACAATCCATGATAATTCATGGGAATAAACTATGTCTGTGTTATTTGAAGGTTTATTTATTTATTGAAGTACATTTTCTAGTAAGGGTTAAAATATTTCATATTTTTGTCTTTAGTTTAGTGTTCCCTCAGAGCTCTTAGTTTCAATCCACAGGCTTTTTGTTTAAAATAGTTAAGAAGAAATTTTCCACTAAATTGTGTAGAAAAATTTACACACTACCTAAGGAAAAGAAAATGAGTACGTAACACCATCACTCGCTATAGAGAGGTCACTCTCACAATGAAAAAGCTCAAACAGGAAGATTTAAAACAACTCCTACCCAAGAGATAAGATCTAAAATTTATAATTTTAAAAATCAAGTGAAACAGAAGACTGAGAGTCACTCAGATTTGAGGTAAATTCAAAACTGCCACCAGGAAACTCATTTCTGTGCACAGTAAAACCATTTGTAAGGTTGGTAATAAGAATAAGCGGTCTCAGAAGGCACTTACTTATAAGAGCTTAACAAACCAAAACTGGAGAATGGTATTTTGGACTGGTAAATCAAGATTTCAAGTGCAAAGATAAAATCACCAGATTATGGTTTTGTCACACAACATAAGACCGTAATTCTGTAAAGCATGGGGGAGGTTCAGATCAAGTGCAAGGCTGTTACGCAGGCTTTGGAAAAGGAGATATTGTACAAATTTCAGGAATACTGAACAAAAAGAGTTATAAAACAATTTTTGAGAACTATACATTCTTCTAGGTCTGTATTTAATCAGCCCTGGTTTTATTATATATCAGTATAATGATCTGAAATATTCATCTAACATTTGAAGAGGACATTTAAAAGAAAAAAAAGATGAAGGCATTTTGAAAAATATGACTTTGACAGCTTAGTCTCAATCCTATTGAGCTGCTTTGCTTGATTGAAAAGTTCAGGATGAATTTCCAACTTTACAAAAATCTCTCTGAGAGCTTCTGAAAATATAATAATAATATATTATTTAAGAAGTTAGACAAGCTCATTGATAGAATGCCATAGATGGTTAAAATCATCATGAAAAATAAGGGAGGATTTTTTTATTAAGAAAGTATAAATTTAAATTTTTATTTTAGCATTAAAGTGTTGATAACATAAAAATGCAAGAGCTATTTTTTTATAATTATTTATTAACACCCACTTTTTGCAATGGCTAATTGGGACGGGTTATATAAAGGACACCGCCCTTTTCTAGTCAGGATGGGACTAAGATTTTATTTAATGAATTCCGTCAGTAAATAAATTCCTTTGCCCAGGTGGGAATCAAACTTGCCACTCTAGGGTTACCATGTGATGATTATAAGAGGTGGTTATAGTGATTTCCATTACTATGGCATTAGAGATATTGAATCACATTCTCTGAGGTGCCATACTTATGTACATGTAAATAATTTAAGACAGAAATATTTTGTAATTATTTTCAACCTTTAATTGTTTAAAATATTATATTTCCATATTTTTTTAAGTAATTTTTTAAATAACAATTTTTTTTATAAAAGATTTGTTCCATATTATTTAAATTTTCATTCATTTTTTGTTTCCTGTCAAAATGTATGAATGAAAACCTCTGAAAATGTACTTATTTATTTTAAAGATATAATCTGCCAGACTTTGATTGATAGGCATGCAGTAGCTTGCCCCCACATGTATGTACATCATCCCCTCCCCCCACCCATTTACTAGAATTAATTAAAATTTCCATTAAATTAATTATCCAATCCTACTAAAATTTAATTACTTGTATTTATTTTCATATGCACTGCCATTATGGATCAGCTAAAGTGTCAAGGGAACTAGAAATTTGGGTAAATTACAATTACAAGATTTGCTGACAAGTAGTCTGGTGCAAATTTATATAAAGCATGTAATGAACCAAGAGATAATACAAATAATTAAAACAGTGGCACAAGGATAAATGGATCACTAGATCAAAACAATGACCCCCCCCCCCCTGCCAATAAGTGAAACATTGAAACATATACACATATACTTATTGGAATAGCAATATTAAACGTACAGATCTTTAACACAATGTGAAAAAACAAAAAAAAAAACACCAGCTTGCTAGTTGATGGGATCAAGGTGAGTCCTTCGATCATCCTACAGACAGGCTGTCAGACTGATTTACTCACTATATATTATCTGTGACACTAGCACTCTGGTAATGAACCAATGAATGAACATTGCAGACACCCAATCAAGTACTGAACACTGATTGATGTTGCTTGTGATCTGGGATCTATCACTCTGGCACTGAGCTATCAGCATCCTCCCCTTTCTGTACTTAGTTCACAGTAAATTGAACATCCTGTTTTATAATGTTTTTGTTTTATTTAAATTATGAAGATGAAAGTAAATTTTACGTCCAGAGGGTGATGGATGGGTCAGTCAGATGGTGCCTGCCTCCCCTCCTGTTCAAATCTCTCCAACCATGTGACATATTCATGAAAAATGAACTTCCTATTTTTACTCAGATTAATAGAGTCATCTGTGTTACATTTTTGACATGATATGCCAACAATACAGTTTCAAGATTCAAATTCAAATACAGTTTTCAGACAACAAATCAAAATTAAGTTAAGTACCTTATTAGGGCATTAGTACAATGACCCTTCATCTTGAGGGCATTTGCACTAGATACTTGTCTGATTTTTTTTTTAAAAATGCACTAGTTATCCATGTGATAGGTCTACTTATCAATTATTTATTTACTTATAAATTAATATATTACAGAGATATAATGTTTAGCACAAAACACTTATTAAAGTTGAGAACCAATGCTTTTATATAGCACCACCTCCCTCAGTAAATGGAACATTGCGGAGCAATTATAATAAAGACACCCTCATAATTGCATAAATGCCAACTGTAAAACTTTTCAGTTTAAAATAAGTTATTTAATTTTAATTTTTAAAGTTCTCTAGTAAGATCATGGAATGTTAGTATGAAACAGAGGAATAATAGCTATCTTTAAAAAGCAAGATCTTTAACTTCCTAAACACAAAATTTAATTATAATAAGTACTCATGAGAATACATCCAAACATCTAAATTGTATTTGTGAAAGTATAGTAGCTAATAATTAGCAGGACAACAGCACTTATTTAAAGGTCTTCATATTTTTAATGGATTTATTCCTATCACATTGAAACTAAAACAATAAATAAATCTGTCCATAAAGAGCTAGGACCACTTACAGCGCTTGACTTACAGTAAATGATATGAAAAAATCACATCTTCTTCATTTAAGTAGCCCCATGATTACATTTTTTTTGCATTACATAGAAAATGCAAATATTTCAAAGAATTAATCTAACTACTGCAGATCCTCACTTCCATTAGAGTTGGACAAGAAAACAGTACTTGCATAATCTAAGTGATGTATGAAAATTCACATAGTTTAATTATGAACTACTTCTGCCATTTTATAGATATGATTGTGTTTATTTGTTTGGCACTATAAGTTTAATAAAACAACACATTTTAGAATTAATACAAAATAAAGAAACATCGTTTTTCATTTACACCCTGTCATACCAATATTTTTTCTTAAGCTCCTTCTTCCTCTACATAGTGAGCACCCAATTAATTAAATCTGAGGCAGCAAGCTGATAGTCAGCCTTAACCAGAATTTACAATTTCTGTATCATTGGCTAGCTAGTTTCCTTATTTCCTCGAGATGATGGTAGGAGGGCTCATTTACCTAGTTATTTGACTATTCCACCTTAAATCAAGATTTTTATTTTTGTTTACAAATAAATCAACCAAAAAACTTTTAAATAAACTGACACAATATTTTTATTAAAGGGGTATAAAGATTATTTATTTATTCTTCTTATTCTGGACCCATATTTTTAAATAATCTAAATAATTTCATGACAAGGGTCACTAATAACAAATATTTTTTTCACACAAACTTTATTGCTAATGTCCTGTCCTACATATTTTGTGACTTACACACCACCTCTTCAGAAATGGATAGAGCCCCTGAAGAGGTGGTGTTTAGACCATGAAACATGTAGGGCAATAGGAATAACGTTTGTGCAGGAAAGATGTTTTTATTAGTGACCCTTGCCATGAAACTATGAAGAATATTTATTTATTAAATAAAATTTCAACATCAGCAATTCAGAAAAATGTAGACCAACAACCTGCATATCTCTAAAAAATTGGGTAGCTTTTGTAATAGGAAATGAAATTATCATCCCACAGCCCCCAAACTAAAGTACATCAATTTTGAACAAATGTTTATTCCGGAACTGAATTAAAGGCATACAATGAACTATTAATTTTAAAAATGAACTAAAAATAAATTCATAAGGTCATTCCTCAATTACTACTGAATGTGCACTACGGTTGAAATGCAAAGAAAAGCAAAATAATAACAGAAAAAAATGCGCTGAGCATAAAAAGCATTCAACAAACTTTATAAATACCTTGAGTCTAGTAATATTGCATCGGTTACACTAGATCGAGGACTCTTTCCACCTACTGGCACAGGGATTTTACTTCCTTTACCAGCAGGTTTCGGCCTGCAAACAGAATATTTACCCATCACAGTAGGCCTTTTATACACCCAATGGGGTCAGGTGAAAAAGTTAATGAATAACTGTGATGACCGCAATTAAATCGTAGTTATTGCTTAATTTGGTAGTTAACCACAAAAGATGCAAGGAATTAAGAAACACCTTTGGTAATATTTTAGTACATTACATTATATTTATCACAATTTAAAAAATATACTTAACCCAATGGCAGAAGGCCAACAAAAAAGAAAACCTCAAATGATTATTAATATTTATTATTCTTCCATACTTATTTCTCTACTAGTTTAATATCCATATGAAACTTCATGAGGAAAAAACGTAATACAAAGATTAACTAAACTAACTACTACATTGTTAAATAGGATCTTCCACTAGCAGTGCAAGTCAGAGAATCCTCTAACTTCTTAGTATTATATTTTCTCATCCTCATGTGAACACGGAATTAGCAGAGAAATAAAAATAGTTTTAATAATCATTTGAGGCTTTCCTTTTTTTGTTGATCTTCCACCATTGATTAGTATTTTGAAAAATAATATACTAATAATTTAATAATGATACTTATTAAAGTCCACTGTGGCTAATCTTATTGGGTTATAAACGGTTTACCACCCCTTTCGAGCCAAGGAGGGAGTAAAAATTTTATTTAGCAAGGCCATTACTAAATAAATTCCAATTGCACATGTGAGAATCCGACTCATGACTTCTTCAGTTTTATTTCTAATTTTAACAATACAAAATAGATATGTTTTAGAAATTCACCAAATTTTAATTATGTTAAGGAAGTAGTCTTATTAGACTTGGATAAATTACAGTTGTGGGTTTGATTCCCATATTGACGGCAAAGGGGAATTATTTAGAGAAGATCCCACAAAAAAAGCAACCAGCCTCACCCTGACCAATAAAAGGGTGGTGTAACGTGTAGATGACCCATGCCAATTATCCTTATGTGCATAAAGTATATGTAAATTAAAAAAGAAGAATAGTGTAAATTAACATATTCATATATATTTTAGGTGCTGATAAAGATAATATATTATACTATAGCATCATCAAAACTATCTTTCTAATTCCTTACATCCTTTGTGGCCAATGCCCAATTAAGCAATACATATTTAAACATGAATTTGTTCAATTCTACATCAATTTTGAAAGATATAATTGTGGGTCAAGAAAAGAAAAATTACATTTGGCACTGTTTAACAGAGTTTACTACAATGTAATTAATATACCTAACTAGCATAAAGCAGTCTTATATGAATAAAAATCATAGGGAGAGTATAAATTATGATTAATAAATTTTCCATATCTAAAACTTTTTTAAAACTTCAGGAACTATGAATTGTTTAAAATCAATTGAACCGAGTACAGCTGATATCCACTAACTTATATTTAACAATTCTTTTCACTCTCCCTGAAGTATTAAGAATTATAAATTCAATAAAAGAAAATGGCGTAGCTTATAAAATAACAACAGAAAAGTAATATTTTTTAAGTCACGGTGATTTAGGTTATCTGTAAACCTAATAAAACCAATTGAAAAGTGTATAACAGCATTTAAATTAAAAGAATCTAAATTATGAAATCAAAATGCTTTAAATTAGTTAATGAAAAATTATTTAGCCCTGTAGTTAATTGCTAGTACAATCATAACAGAACGGACCTATTAACTCATCTATTTTCCATTTAGACTCAATAAAAACAAATTCCTAATTAATATAAAATCTACACTTTTTTCTTCCTATGAGTCCAGCATATATCAGAAACAAAAATTCAAAAGGGCTTTTTTGACAATTTATTCAAGAGACCTAGCACTTCATCATCAGTACCTTTCCATTAAACATGTAACATGTAGTATGCGACAAAATGGTGTAAGTCACCACAAAAACTCTCATCATTTGTTAAAGGAAAGGGCTATTGTCCTCCTCTAAAAGATTTTCACCATCTACTAGATGTAAATTTCAATTTTTATTTTTGAATTCACAATTTTTTATTTATGTATCTATAAGGGCCTTTGTATATTATCTTAAACACTGTTATTCAAAGCCCAAACACCTATTAAACAATCTTATCTACAACTATGAAAAAGAAGCAGCACACATTTATAGATGTGTATACATTAAAATTTCTTAATGATGTATCAAAAAGTTTTGCAATTCTTGTCATTAAGCGAACAAATTTGATTCAGTGCTGGAGTGATAACTTATTCAAATGAATACAAGAGATGAATGTTTAGTAAATCTTACAAGTTATCCCTGCCCCCCCCCCAAAAAAAAAACAAATGTAAGAAACTTTTTATGAGTTCCATAAAAAACACATGGTTTTTTATTTTTCAAGTTCAAACTGTTGTGAAAATAAGAACAAAAAACCTGAATTAATGCATAGCCATTATAGGAGCCATGACTCAACAACTGAACAAGTATAGAAGACAAATATGAAGGAGTAATAATGTTCTGAACACTAGTTTAGCAGAACCAGGGACTAAAATGCTTAAACAGAACAATTTACAATCTTTGAATTCCTAGTATCTACTTGCTCAAGAGGAGCTACTTCAATGAAGAAGAATAACAACAGTTCTAAGAATTTTATATCTATATATATATATATATATATATATATATATATATATATATATATATATATATAGACACACACACACACACACACACACACACACACACATACAAGTCGAAAAAACTATTTTCCGTTGCATATCCTGCATTAAAAGCCATGAGCAACAAGTAAAGATGTTTCAAATTAAACAGTGACAAAGGATTTAGTTTCAAATATTGATATATTAAAACAAAGAAAAACAATACTATTTCTAACTAATATGATAAGTTTCGAGACAAATCTTCCAAAAAGTAACAATTTAATTTTATAATAAAATGAAAATCATAGAAGATGGGCCTGGAAGTAGAATTTATTAAAATAAACTATAATCATTCTTAACAGGTTTTTGAACAGAAAGAATTGGAATTTTAATTACAACCTTTCATTAAGAGGGTGACTTTAGCCTCCAAATTCAATTCACAACAACTACTTCCCAAGTAGTTGCCACCATAAAAAAACTCCTTGGTCACTATTACCAACATACCTTAATATAATAATATAGTTTAAAAGTATCTCATTCTCATATTTCTGGAACAGTTCTTGATATTTGAAATTTTAAAAGAAAAAGAAAATCGATTATACAATGCTGATAATCATTTTCAGCACGTATTTAAATACGGACACGCATATCTTATGTTAAACAAAAAGAACAGTACAAAATATTATAAAAATCCCACATTGTAGTTTTGTTCCCATTTGTAATGGGCAATATAGCTGAACTTAGATATTTTTAAAAATCATGTTTGTAGTGAACATAAAAATGAATAATACGACTCATGCATAGAGACAAAAAGAAAAGATGAGGAGGGAATAGAAAAGAAGCACAACATGCAATCTCTGCGGCATTCTTATCTATATATACTCATAATTGATGGATATGGTACAATGATGAAGATTTCAAAAGTATGATTAATAGTTTATGTTACTGGCCAAGTTTTATAAACAATCAATGAGGTTGATTTTTATTGTTTCAAATAAATCAATCCTTATTGTTCATTTGTTTTAATACATCGACCCTATTGTAAAGCAAAATAAAATGAAAGGAGTACTCAAGTTACCAATTGGACTGTATGCTCCTCTCTCAGGGTGATTGTCCTCAGAGAGAGTGCTGTTGCTATCTCTAAGACTGGATAAAAGACTAAGTTATGGCTACGAGTATCCTCACTTCTCAAAAAAAAAAAAATAAATAACCTGTCCTGCTCTCAGGGTGTAATATTACCTAAAGCAAAGCTTCAAGTATGAATGTTAAAAACGATTTGTCAAAGAGAGTCATTTCAATATGGGAGGTCCCAACCAATAAGGTCTGGGGTCTCAAAAATTAAAAAGTGTGGTACTGTGTAAACTAAAAAGACTCCCCAAAGAAAGTTTGAATTAAATATTTTTGATGCTTTGAAAAGCCATCACTTGAGTGATTCAAAGATGATGTAATTAGCCTAGCAAAATTACCATTCTGTGTCATTTCTCAGTAAAGAAACAATGTAAAAACAAAAATTGCAAATAATGTCAGGAATGGCTAGCATAAGTTTGAGAACAGAAAATTTGAATTAATACTGCAATCAAGTAAAATATTTGCTCTTGTTTAAACAATGCTCTAGCAGGATTCATCTACATTAATGGTAAAATCTCAAGAATAAGTTGAGGGGGAATTTTTGTAATATATTATTGATCAGTGTGTTGTTGCTTCTAAAAATGTTAAGGAATAAACATTGTAAGAATGCTAAATGAGATGGACAGATAATCCTTCTATCTCCATCTGGACAAGAAATATCATGAAAACAAATATGAGATGATGGTACTGGGCAAGTTTAATGGTCAGATAGATAAAGTAGGATGAGATCCATAGATTCACAATCTGAATGCATAGGGAATCCCATTAATCATTAAAAATGAACTTGAACTACCGTGCTCTTGAAATTTCCACAGGAAATTCAAAAAGAAAAAGGGATAAACCCAGTAGACATGACCGAATAAACAATACTTTAAATAGTGCTGCACATAGCTGACTATTCTGATACACAAATTCTGCACTAAGAACAGGAAAAAAAAAAAGCCTATGGTAAAGTTAAAAGAAGGAATCTGGGGGAAATACATTATAGAGAAATTATAGATGTAAACAATATGGCATGTGAAGATTTTGGAAAAAAAAAAGTGTTAGTGAATTATACTATTTAAATTATTGGTAAATTATAAGACAGGCCAAAAAAAAAAAAAAAAGATTTTTAAATAACTTTTTAATGGGAGACGAGAGAGTGTAATTTAGGGGGAGCACAATATCTAGTGTGTACATCATAAATGTACCTGGGAGAAGTATTAACAGAAACAAGTCATTGAAGAAGTAGTGAAGTGGAGAATGGTGAACTAGACTTTGGTGGAGAGGATTCTGGGTCTAACCTAAAAAGACCATAATTGGTCCTTCTCCCAATTGTTTTTTCCCCAACATTATTTAGTGTGACTGGCCATAAAATCTGAGAACTTGTATTATGTGTACTATATATACGTAAGTAGACTTCAGAAAAATGTCTGGGGATAGGTGAGGAAGAGAGATAGAACTATCCCTTTCACAAACCTCTTCAAGGCTAGAATACACACTAAGGACAAAGCTGTGGGACACTACCTGACCAATCTAAAAAAATGTTACATTGTGGGAAGAAAGTAGCTCACCCTACGTAAGAGCTACCACTGATCAGGAAGATACTTGATTTATACATACACTCGACTCTGAAGAAACCAATAATAATCTAACTGGCACAATAATAAAATTTATTATATTAATATCCAATTGCCAGTTATTTGCTTTAGCAACTAATCCATCATCTCAACTGTTATTTGAGTAGAATTTGTAATCAGCACATTGTAGTTATAACACTAATTTCAATTCAATATTTAAAAATATTATAGATTTTTTTCTGGAATAGCTAATGCTACAACTGAGAGGAAACATTATGTTAAAAAAAGTTTAAGTAGTGGGAGAAATTAGTATTATAAAAATAGAAGAGTGTGTTTTTATATGACACTAATTTCCTTGATCAACCTTTTAACGGCATATTTAGGTTTTAAATTAAAATGTATTATAATAAAAAAAAATAAATAAATAAATTCATGGAGATCAGTCATTAACGTTCAAGAGCATCTTTAATATTTTATAAACTGTAGTCATAAAAATATGTTGAATGAAGACTATACATTTCAAATAGTTTTAATAAAATGTGTTTTTGTCTAAAATATATGAAAAATGTTATCCTCCAAAAAATTCATATAGTGACTGCCAGTCATTAAATGATATGAGGTCCTAGGACGTTAAATAAGCAACATAGATTATAAAACACTGATGATGAAGTTGTAGTCATTTCCTTACAATGATAGCTTCAAAATAATAGTAGAAGTAGAGCTCAGGCAATAACTGAGCTCACTTGCTACATTATGTTGAATTTATTAGTCAGGAATTTATGTGTAACTGATTGTTGAACTATTAAATATAAATAAGTTACTTTACTTTCTTTTTTTTAAAATCCACAAATACAAAAACAGCTGTATTGTGGCTAATTAGAGAAATTTTGTGACTTAGCTGACTCAGTAGTTTGACAGATATGAGCTATTGCATACAATGCAGGAGTACTTGAGTTCAAAGTCCAGCAGTGTCAAACAATTTTCTCAAATAAATAAATCTAATTAAAGAATTACATAACATTGATTTTTAATTAAAATGTATTCATATATATTAGCAAGGAAAATGGTTTCATACGAGGACATATAACGGGATAGTATGAAAGATTTTAAAGAATATAATTAGGGAGAATAAATTACCTGTTTTCCAGTTCCTTTACAGGTGATAAGTTATGCTTGTCCTTGCTCGATTCTTCAGTAGCATCGAAATACAAGGATGTCGTCTCTTCTCGCCCAGTACTCACTGGACTAATGCCTCCTCTCCCTATATATAAGTTAATACTTGTATTCTCTTGTAGGAGTCAAGAGTCCTGAAGGATATCATTTGAACTAAAAGTCTCTGTAGAACAAACTGTAAATGACATGACATAAAATAATTAGAGTCCCAATTTGTTTTGTTCTTGTAAAATGGGAAAAACCATGCTCCTCCACACCCATGCAACAAAAACCATGAATGGGATGAGGGGGCAGAGAAAGAAAGAGAACATGTTGATAGAAATACACTCATATTTGATTTTCAAGGCAATGTGCTAAATACATGATTATCATATAACTCAAATATTTATCCAGTTCAATTTCAATAGCAACTTTTATAACTAATCTGTTTGTACCAAATTTTGATGTAACTAATTTTAATAAAAATGAAACTTCTTGACTTGAACTATAACAGAAATTTTAATCAGGTTATGATAAAACATAAACCTAATATATGACCCGACATAGTAAAAGATGGAGTAACTAAGAACAAGAGTCCATCACACAGTGGTTGCATAAACTAAGCAGATGTACTGGATTAATGCACTGGTCATCTCAATGCACCATCCATTCTCTACATTTCATGTAGAAAGAAGCCTATGTAAACAGGAATTTAAATGTAAGCTGGAAATGAGACGTTTAGCTCAAAGTAAAAGTTGCAGTATACTAACGGCTGGAAATAAAAACGCAGGGTGTGCGTAAACTAAGCAATTTCCCATGTGATAATATGACACACTACTGATCTCATCTCACCATATATTCTTTATTTCTAGATCTTCTTTATCTTCAATATTAACCGAGATATTTGCGTTTTTCAGTTTTCAGCCTTCAGCAAACCTCCCCCCCCCATTCCTACTCATGTGCATAAACAATACTCTGCTATATAATAAACCACTTTATTCGAAGTTTAAAAAATACCAAATATTGTTTTCAAGAGTCCATTATTATACAAGATACATGCAAATATGTTTTGTTGACCCCCCCCCCCTCCTGTCTTAAGTTCTTGGATTACTAAAGTTTGAGTGTTTGAGATAAAAGTTATCCTAATACATTGTAAATTACAGCACTCAATATAGTAAATAGTTTTCCATAAAATTAATATGTTATATTCAGACATATTTAATGTCAATAGTTGTACTCTATTGTAAAACTTCACGTGGGAAATCTGCTTAGTTTACGCAGCCCCTGCGTGACGGACTTTTTTTTGTTGCATTTTTTATTATTCCAGGTAGTATTATTGAGGTTTGTGGACTAACTTTGTACTCTCTTAAAATTTTCAAGTACATCAAATTCTATTTTAGTAGGAATTTTTGTAGCATCTACAGGCTACATCTTTGTGGATTGTAAGAGAAAAGTGTATTGTAAGAAATCATCATGTATATATGTATAAAAAAAAAAAAAAAAAGGCAAATTTAACTGAAAAAAATTACTCAAGTATGCAGGGGAAGGCAATAGCAGTGAGGAAATTAATCAGTTGAATGATATATGGATAGAAGAAAAAATTCCAACAGAATGTGAGGGTGGAAGCAAATACTAACCCTATATATAAAAATTGACACATTTAAATATGACAATTATAGCAGTGAGAAAGAATGAATGCACATTAATGGGAAGATGATCTCTTCTGTATTAACCCTAAGGCAGCTACAGACTGATAATCAGCTCAGAGGGAGACGTGCCTCGTGTGCTATGGACTGATATAATAGTCCCGCGTGTTTAGCGATATATTCATATGAACTATTATATTAGTTCTTCCTCATTCGCCATCTGTCGCCTTTTTATAGAAGCTGCAGTGTCCTTCAAAGCTCATTTACTTTTCTCATTTTTAGCTTCCCTATTCTAGGATTCCCTATATACCTATTCTGTCCCTTTTTCAATTGAGTACTGTTATTCATTACCTGCAATTTACCCTTGCACATTTAGCCAGTAGATATGGAACAGTAGAGTGGTTCAAAATGACAGGAAAACGATTTTTTTCTCATGAAGAAATTTTGTTAGAACTTTTTGCAGGTGTAAGTGAAGGTGATTCTTCTTCAGATTGCGATGAGGATCATGATGTCAGACACTGAAATGTGTCTATTGATAAACTTTCTAGAACTAGTTGCTGGATCATAATTCAAACAACTGGAATAGGAATTACCTGATTAGCACTAGCACACGGGGCTATGCAGGGGCTAGACTATCCCGCATCATGTATTAAGACAAACACCTTAACTCGCAAGGTCAAAAGAGCATCTCTTCTCTATTAGACAAATTAAAGTCTATGACTATGATGTTGATCTATATCACTTCTTCACTGGCTTCCAGCCGGCCTCTAGCAGTGTAAACCAACTAAAATTACTGGAATAAATTAGAATACGCAGGAAGTTTATCAGAATGAAAAGAACTTTTTATAAGGCCTACAACTGGAACCATCTTAACAGATACTTCGAGTGAATGGCATAGAGATGGCCACTGGCTGGAGGCTAGAATATTTATTGTTATCTACACATATTTATTCTTTTCTTAAAATAAGGACAAACCCAATCGATAGTATATACAGAAGACTCACACACTGTACAGTGTTTGCTGTGATATGCACATCAGTGCTAGAATTTGGCAACACTGGAAGAGTTTGCATTGAATTGGGAAAAGATCGAGTATATGACAACTGTTAATGAATATTCAGAGCCTAATGATGTTTAATTTGCTATATTAAAATAGTTGAATAACAAGTGGCCATAGTGCTGAGCAGTATATGGGTTCAGGAAAGTAAGCACACTATTCATGACCATCTTTATCTTGCGGACCTAGGAGGCGCCATCCATATGTGTGTGACACTATGGCCAGCATGACAACCCATCTACTGCTCTTCTTCGAGGCCGACTATCAGAATACCAAGACCCACTGGGAACATATTCATACCTCTCTATTCATCGCATGAGAGGTTCAGACACAACTGGAGTCATCTTATGGACAATGTAGACTATAAGCGAAGCAGAGGATTAACGATGAATGGCAATCTTGATGTCTGGCCTGCCTACTTTTTGCGCATACGTCCAGTTCACAATAAGATTATAATGGATGCTAATATTCAGTTATTATTTGTTAACATGTAGAAGAGACAATATACAGCACATTTAAATTTTAATCTTTCTAAAAGTTATTCATTATATTATACTCTCCGGAATTTTGGTCAGTTCCGACTGGATATTTAGTTCCAGTATAGTTTAATGAATTAATGAAAGGGTGTGATATAGTGAATAATCCTTTTCTTTATTAATTGTTCATATGTTTAGATGTTTTATTTATATGATTGTTTGTGCAATAATACATCTAGTCAGCTCTAAAGGATTAAGTGCTATTTGCTATTTGTTTACATTCACAGTCGAGCACTTTCCACAAAATTCAATTATTCTTTTCTTTATACATATATTCATATATTTGTAATTATTTTTTTTTTTTGCTCTTGAATATTCATTGTAGCACGCAATATGAGTTTAGAAGAAATTAGAAGAGAAGCTCAGTCACCACTTCCTAAGAATCCCTCCAAGAAGGAAGAAATGCAAATATACAAAACAATCATTGAAACAACAGTTAGATTGGACATTGAAACTTGGACTCTCAACATGAAGAACTGGAAATTCATCCTGGTCATAAGAGATGAATCCTAAGAAAGATATTTGAAGCTGCATGAGGACATTGATGGAATCAAAAGCAACAATGAACTCAAGAATGAGCATAGTGAGTCTAAAAAGGTCTATGATATTAAGTAGGACATGTTACACTGGTTCGAGTACATCGGAAGATGTAGTTCCCATAGACTCCCCTGAGAAACAATGTATGGCAAACGAGGTGGAGCAAGGAGTAGGGGCAGGCCCAAGTGGAGATGGCTGGATGACCTGAAGGAGAATTGCAGAGGCAGGTGGTCTGTAAATTAGAGGGCCCTAGCTGCAATGAATAATATCAGATTATGGTAGAATCCAGGTCTTGGTAAGGTTTATAAGCACTCTGAAGTTAGATCAAAACTCCCTTCCCAGCGCCATAGATGTGTTTTTAAAACTAGAAAACCTCATTATTTATATAACCTACTGGGAACCATATATGGTAGAGGTTACAGTTTTCTTTATAAACATTATGAACACATTGTAAAAGACTTAATTTTAATTTATTTGTCTAAGCAGTGAAATGAATAAATAATCATTTGTTACTAACTCCATAAGTATGTCTATGCGCGCAACATGTGTGTGTGTGTGTGTTTGTTTACAAAGCAAAAAACCTTAAGGTCTTTAATTAAAATTATAAGTCTCACTTTCAGCTTTCTACTTAGCATTAAAATATATTAATTTATCTAATCAACTTTGAATTAACGACTTAATTATGCTTAACTATGAATAAATGCGAACAAGTAGTACAAAATGCTGTTAATCTGTAGTCAAATATGCAATGTATTAAAAATATTTGAGTGCAATCTATCAACAAACCATGCCATTTACAGTTTGAAAATACTTTTCAGAGACACATTGTGTGGTATTACTGTTAATAAGTTGTCTGTATTTATACCATTAACCCAAATAGGCAAGTCACCTTTAAGATCTGATTTCCTTGTTTCTCTAGTGGTAGGAGCAGTATGAATAGATTCATGAGATGACCTATCAACCACCCTAATTTCAAGTCTTCCAGACACAGGCTGAATATCTATATCATCTGAAAATAAAATAACAATTACAACTAAGTAATTAGTAAATTACAAAACTCAATAATATTATCACACTTCAAGTAGATGGTTTTATAACACATAATAAAATACTCATAAACACAATTCTTAAGTTTTGTATATACACCATAGATGGCTCATTCTATTTCAAATCAAAACACCTTTTTGACTCCCCTCAAATAAGATTTTGGTAAAATTTCTAGGCAGTCTAAGAAAATCAGCAAATTTCTTTGAATTATATCAATCCACATTGAATATTTAACTATGCGAATTATAATATATTGGTGATATTGACATGTACTGAATTACAAGTAAACACAAATTCCTGAAAGTGGCAGTATGAGTGTCTGAAATAGAGCATGTGACAGACAATACTCATTTTCCTAATATTTTTTTTTTTTAATTCTATTTTAGCTACTTTCTGGATCATGAATAAATTCTGTTTGGTGACTGCATCGGACATCTTTTCTGATATAACCATTTTAAACAAAGACATAAAGGAGGGAAATTATGTTTTGACACAAATATGTGGTAAACACTACTACTCCTAATTGAATTCCAAATTAGCATATTTTCTATTTTAACCCACAACACATAAAAGTCCACGAAAATCCTTTGAGCTGTTTTAAGTGATTGAGTAATAAATGATTAGGCATACAGACATTTCAAATTTGATATCATTGTTCTCCGAGTGTCCTGACACATGAAACTAATTTACCCTCTCTGAGCTTAAGGAGAATTTCAGGTAAATCTTAAGAGTTTTATTTATCTAGATAGATCTCGATAGAGTGAATTTATACCATTATTTTTCTACAGCAGTATTATGATTTCTGCTTCCATTATTTTGATCAGTAAATATTAATTGCATAACATTTCTGATCTAGACTTAGTGCAAATCTCAATTTGGTGGAAATCTGTTAGGAGCATACCAAACTCATTAATTAAGTAAAGTTGCAAAAAGCAAACATCACCAGCTGTCATTTGAAAATAATTGCAACTATCTTGGAATGGGAGGTAAATTAACATACACCCACTATATGACCTTTCATGAGCCTCTCGTTCCAAAATTCATGAGAATCGCTTAATAGTTTTTGCTATTAATTAATAAAGAAAGGAAACAAACTTCATTAAAATTATTATTTCCATATATTCATTATTATTTCTAAATATGATTTTGAGATTATAACTATAACATAATAATATTATAAGAATATTATATTCACACAATAATCAAACATCAAAACATAATTAAAAAGTCATAAACTTTAACAAAGGTCCATGTTCAGTTTGAACTCAGATATATTTCAACATTGTTTAAAAATTTAACATATTAATATTATATGTTTGGCAAGAAATCTTAGTTATTTATTGGTGGTGGTTATTGGTAACGAGAAATTGAATGTTGATTAAACTATTTGGAATATGTGATGTCAAGACAAGATTAGAGGATTTTTCTTACCATCGTCAGCTGTAGTTTTTGCAGTAACTAATGATGATTCCTCTTTGTCTTGTGATGACTTCTGCTTCTCCTCTTTTTTATGGGTACCATTGCACATTGGCTTTGGCCAAGATAAGGGCATTGCCTGAAAAAAAAATCAAATTAAAGCAAATTGTTTGACGAGTAAATCACTTTATTCGTAAATTATTCCACCAATTGAAAATAAATATTAGCTTACAGGTAAGCTATTCTTGCGTTTAGGTATCCTCACTTGTGTGCTACGAGTAGCTACATTCCTCATAACATCCACTGTATACAGAAATTCATCAAAGGCAGCCTGCTGAAGGAATGGTGGCTCAAGTCCAGGCCTAACATAAAATATCATTGGATACTTCTTAGTGAAAAATGAAAAAAACAATTGAAATAACACCCACAATTTTGAACCCTTCCATACCTAATATTAAGACCTATTTGAGGGACACTCCAGGCTCGCGGGAGTATGGGCTGTAAGTGTGGATACCCCTCTATCCCAGCTATGTTGAGGCACTTCACCCTGCCTTTAACAGGGCTCCTACAGAATAACTTGTTTTTTTCAATGACTAGATTTGTATTGTTGTTCCCTGAGTTCCCCGACTGCTAGAACAACCACTACAGTCAAAATACCACTCTTCTGAATCTAATTAAATGGAATTATAAGTTGTTTTACTTACTTGAAACTGTACATTTTTTATACAACTATGCTTAGTTGAGTCTTCACTAATTTTAGAGAGGTGAGGTTCTTGAGCAACAACAGGCTGCCCCTGAAGTTGCGGAGGTGGCTTCTTTTCAGTTCCAGCACTCGGTTGTCCACCCACTTCTGTAGATGTAAACTGAGGAGGCTGAAATAAAAGAAAAATAAATTTATTAATCAATAGTTTATAAAATTTTGTACAGTTTATTAATTTTAATTTTGTTAAAAAGCATCCTATATCTAAAATCAACCAGACCTTAGGTTTGGCATGACAGAATGCCTGGAATTATAGGGCATTATCAACAATGGCAAAGATGTAGTTTGTAAAAAAAGGAAATAATCTATTTTCAATTAAGTCACTCCCTATGAAAACAAAGAATAATCTATCTGTGGTTTCTTTATTAATTCATTAGCTTTAATCAAAATCTTATCTGTGTAACACATATATTGAATACAGAAAAAACATAAAACCTAAGTCATAGAATCCTTGTAAAAATGTAAATAATGCTCTATACACACATTTGCCACAAGAAAAACAGATTGAGGAATATTATTGGAAGGACAAAAACTACTCCTTTTTCTATTTTTTTTACATGTTACTCCTGTTTCATCTGCATTTTCTGACTAAAAAACATTCACATCTTTGTCTTATAAGTAGGTTTTGATATTTTGTTTTAGAGGCTTATTAAGAGAAGGAATTAGCGACCAACTGATAACAGAATTTCTTACAAATTACCTTTTCACCCCCTCTTGTCCAGAATCCTGTAATGTTTGGGTTTTTATAAGATAAATATTCAATTATGGGGCTTAGATTTATTTAAATGAAAAAATAAACACAAAGGCCATCTGTTGGTGCACACCTAACATTGTAGCTTGCACACATGTGGTCATATGTGCCCCCTTTCCTGAATTATAAAAATGTGATCATTGCTGGTTTACTTTTACCACCTGTCATTTCATCAATATCTCTACTAAACTCCAATGTAGATAACATGATAACAGCCTTTAATTTTTCTGTAACATAAGACAGTGTACTCATGTTTTTAGTAGAAGTGTTCAGTAGATGTGATTTACTACCCAAAAAATGAGACAGAACTTCCTTTTTGTTTTTCTTCAATGTCCCTATAAATGCTGAATTCCAGTTTAAATGTGCCTTGGGTAGTGATATACTTAAGAAACAATTGGCTTTGGTCACATCAGAAATAGTTTCAATAAGACGAAGAACAATGTCATCAGGCGAGTTAGATAGGTTGTTCCCCAACATAAATTTTAAACTTCAAACAATAGCATCAGCCAACACAACAATTTTTATGGCAAACGTTTGGGTTTGTTGAAGTTGCATTGTCAGAAGTTTCAGTGGCCCTGACATGGAATCAACTGATCATCAACAATTGGTTCTTCTTCATGTTTCTGCCTCTCAAGTTCCAGTTCTCTCAAGTACTAAACAATTTAAATTTGGCCATTTAGAAGGAGTAAAAAGTAAATACACTTAAAATACAAGGACCATGAATTAAAAAAATTGGCTGATTTAAACACCGATGTCCAATCAACTTATCAATAAAACCTAGCAACAGGTCTTTGATGACGACATAATGGGCACTGAAATTTGAATTATACAATACTAGACGATATCAGTGGTGGAAGGAGACAATTACAAACAGGTAAAATGTAAAAATTTAATAACCAAATGTGTCCAGGTCAGTAAGACTCAACACCACTAACATGAGACTGATCGAGAAATAATAATAAAAAAAAAATGTTTGTAAAGTAATATACTACAATTTTTGTCAGTTTTACTCTAACTTTTAATTTTTTGTTTTCAACCTTGATTTAACCCAACCTCTTATTCATACAATTTTCACTTTAAATAACTTGAATAATAAACACCTTGTGTCCAGTTTAAATTTCAAGTCCAAGTTATATAGTCTTCTTATTATGAGAGAAGTAGAGAATGAAAGAATGAAAAGTGGCATGACTTTATCCATGACTCACTGTAGCACGTGGGCAGTTTTGTTAGTTTTAAAAGCTTCTCTACAATAGATTTTTTTAAATTGTGGAGTTAAGAAGCAGACATGTAGTAAGAATTGTAACTTTAACTTTATGTGTCCTAGAGCAGTCTAAAATGAAGGGGAAAAAATCCCTACCAGAATCATCAAAGGAAAAAAAAAGCAGACATTACTTATAATTTGAGATAAAATTAATTAATGACTGCTTAGAAGATATTTCATACTTTTAAATGCTATACTTTGTTTCCCAACAAATTTAAGTAAAAAGTACTCACTGCATTGCTCATAATAACTTTATGTTCTGGGCTTGGCATGTTCTCTCCTTTCCATTCATTGTCAGTTGTCTCTTCTGAGTCATCAAATTGTGATTTCCACTGAGACACAAGAGTCAGCCCTAATAAAGAATTAAAATAACACATTAACATTAAGAAAAATAAAAAAATAACATTATTATTACATAATAAATTCCAACTGGTGGATAATGATCTAAACTTCATGTCCACTACCGTTTCTCTGTATTTGAATAAGGTGAAGTATGGTAAGTGCATCTAAGGAGTGTAAAGTAACATAAACCAAAGATGAAATTTAATGACATTTGATGGCTTTAATAATTTTTGGTTCAAAAATGTAGAAATAGATATGAAAGGCAGAAACACTTCTCTCACTTCACCTTATAACAACATAAAATATTTGAATTTTATAGTACAAAAATTAGATAAACTAATTGAGATGTATGTGATATATTTATTAAAATTATTACCAACAATTATTAATATATAAAAAAAATTGATATATAGGTATGAAATAGATAACTCTTACAAATGGTATATCATTCTTATAAAAATTAACACCCACTTAATGACACTAAGGCTAATTAATTAGGATGAGGTAATTTCAGGGTACCAACTTTTTCTAGCAAGTGAGAGACAAGTTACCTTCTGAATCCTTAACCATACATTCCTGTGCAAAACTCATGGTTAAAATTTACCAGCAAGCATTAAGACCAAAACACTAATGGTTAGCTTAAACATTAAATTTTGAGCTAAACATTGTCTGTCTGAACTGTGTAAGTGGTGTGCCATGATGTGTGTGTGGTGTGTCTGGGTATGCATGACAAGTAAGGGTGCAGAGGTATATGTGGGTTGAATTCAAAAACTATTCATCTAATCTATTTTTATAGGTTATGAACTTTATGGGTAACAGGATCACCTTCCCCAAGTTCTTGTAGTGGAATAAGCTCCTCCAAGAACTAACTACCTTCTTCCTACTAAGAGGGACTTATCTTTTTGCAGTAGACTAATCCTAATGTTTGTATTTGAGTGCTCATTAAAATGGACGCGGTTAATTAAACATATAAGTCATTCTATATTGAGTCACCAAATAAAACCCCATCAGACAAGAGTTGCTTGAAACTTAGCTGAACGTCAGACGTCTAGTGATAAAGTACCTATGAAGATTTTATGACTAGGAGTGGGGGTTTACTGAAGACCAAAATGTAAAAATATAAAATTAAGCCATTATTCAAACAATTCTCTTGAAATTTTATGAGTTTGTCTGAGTGTTAAGGGTAGCCATGAATGTTTGGGTCTTAATGCATTTAGAAAACTGTATTGAGGATTATTTATTCTAGGTTATCTTGGTTCTCCTGAAATTTCTTAATATCTCGATAATAAAACAATTGCAAGTAGGAATAAGTCTAGGCTTTTCATAGTAGTTGAACGTAATGATTTAGTTAGATACTCTGGCCATCAAAAAGATTAAAACTGCTTAATCGGGTAAAAATACTAACACTCAGAAGTAAATTTCCCAGTACAGAAAGAAAAACTTTATCAGATGTATTTCAACAGAAGAGAAAATTTAACTGTAGTAACCTGAGAAGACCTGAGAAGTTGAAAATGAAGACTCAATATTGGCTAATAAAAAAAAAATAATAATAATAATAACCTAACAGTTGTAATGCTGCCAATATTTGTAAAGTATCTCTTTACAAGGAATTTAATAAAGATTTGAACTAAAATACACTGATTCTACATGGATGTAGTACAACTATATGGTTTTCAACCTTTAGTGCATGGACAAAAACAGCAAATGTAAATAAAACACGTATATATATACATATATTACATATACGTAATATATGTATATATTACAATGAGTATAAAAAACAAACTGATATAAGATCTGTGACAAATATGTGAACAAATTTCACCTTATAAAGAAAAATTTAGGTTTTTATTTGTTATCAAAGTGCATTAGAATTAGTAGAATATTAAAAAAAAAAATTCTAAACTCAAAATATACTTGTATTAGTTTAAGAAAAAACAGTTATTTTCTCTCATGATAATTTGTGAATATATATTGTGTAATAAATGTAACATGTGATAATGAGTGAAATAAAATCATCAAAATCTTTATATATATAATTCTACTGTACGTATGTAAGTCGCTGAACTCCTCCTAAATGGCTGGACTGATTTAAATGAACTATTTTGTATGTGTTTGGGTGACACCGTGGATGGTTTAAATTCACAAATCAGCCCAGCAGATGGAGCAGGAGTGGGGATTGTAAGGAAGGCCTAAAATTAAAAATAGCGATATTTCGTTCCCTGTCGGTTTTTCGGCAAATATGCACAGGATAAAAGTTGTTTATTTTGTTATTTAGAGTAACTTTGGTTATATTCACTTTTGTTATTTAACAAAGTATAAAAGAGATATACACTAAAAAATTAAAGTGGGAGCCAACAATTTTATCGAGCACTAATGATTAAACCGAAGTTAACAAAACCCTATATGTAAATGAGCATTAATTCTTATAAGGAAGACCTGAATAAAAAATTTGAGATATTTCATTTTCTATTTGATTTTAGGCAAATGTCCACATAACAAAAGTTGTTATTTGTGTTATTTAAAGTAGCTTTTGTTTTAAACATAATATTATTAAATTTAATGTCCTAATCGCTTGAAATATCATGCAGGACAACGTCTGTCGGGTCCGCTAGTAAATTGTAAATAGTGAAACTTTTAAAAAAAGTTATATATAACCCAATTTTTCAGGGCTGAATTATAATAATATCATGCAATGATCTTAAATAAATCTCTAAATAAATTAACAATCTTTCTTAAATAAGTGTATAAAATATTAACTTTAAAGAAAAAAATATTATTTATTAACATCTCCTTTGTGCTACTGCTAAGGCTAATTGGTATGGGTTATCTATAGATTACCATCCTTTTCTAGCCAGGGTGGAACTACGGAATTTATTTAATGAGCTCGTCACTAAATCAATTTCTATTACCCAGGTGAGACTCCAACTCAAGACTCAAGTGTGAAATATGCATTTTTTTATTAATATGAATTTACATAACAGAGCTACAAAAACTGTAATTACCACCACCTCCTTTTGTAACTTGCTGAGTAGCTGAAACATTTTCATCATCAATAACTGCAAACTGTGTGACAGAGAGATCTCTATTAGTTTTGGTGGACATGAGTGGCCGGCCAGCAGCAACTCGTCTTCTTCCACCTCGAAGCACCACTTCTTGGCCTAAACAAACAAAATGAAATATTCTTTTAAGTAAAATAGGTTTATAAATTAAAGAATATTGTGTGTTTCTCTGTGGAAGTTTGGCAATGTTACAATAGTTGAACAAAGGATTATAGATACAGTTCTGTAGACTGGTCTAAATAGAGCCAAAGTAAAAAAGCATAGAAACTTATACATCTAAACTGAATGTTATACGAACAATTAATAGTAATAATTTATATGGTACCCCAAAATTTAAAAAAGGAAAATAAATATAACCAGATTCTTCATTTAATATGAGGCAAACATATTACCAATTTGATTCAATGATCAATTACCACCACAAGTGCTAATAATTTGACTGGAATAAACATTAACAGAATCTACCCACCCCAAATGTAACAGCTTCATTTCGTTTTTTTTGTAAATTTATTCTTTAACTGTAAACAAATTCTGTTAATTTCAACAAGAACTATATATTAAAAAAAATCTGTTAATTTTAATAAGAACTATATATTCAAAATTTTAGCATAACAATATGCAAATTCCGGAAAAGCAACAAGAAACAGAAAACACTGAAAAAATGCTATTCTGCCGAAATACTATACTGATCTCTTGTTAATATACAAGAACCCCATCCAAAATTTTGTAATTATTCTAAAAAAAACTTAAGCGCAGAACTAAATATAATAATTTTAACTCATAAACAACTTTAAATAATTTATTTACATTTTTGTTTATAAAACTTCATTATAATAAATTCATTATTTAATTTGTTTTTAGGTTGATTATATATAATATATATTGTATATAATATATCCTGATGTATTAGCAGTTTGCTGTCTTTATCATACAAATTTGGTATATCTCATCTATTTCTAATCCAGTTGGGCTTTTAAACAGAAAATAACATCTTGTTTTGGCCTAAGTCTAACTGAGATAAATAACCCTAAAATGGTGAAATGTTATTAATCCCAAAAAGAGTTCTGTTGAGAAAGCTTAATTTTAAAATAATTTCTTTGAAGCTCATTTATATAAAGAATTCATTGAAATGTAAAATATATTTCTGGAATATGCTGGATGGTAGAGGAACCAATTGATAAGGATCAATAAGAAGCCCAAGTCCTCTACTGTTTTCCACAAATAGACAGACAGTTTTCTGAATACAGTAGGGGACTTGGCCTTCTCATTGATCCTTGTACAATATAATATTTTATACGATTAGAAAAATTGTAAAATAATTTTGCCGAGTACTTCAGCTCATTATTAGTCATGGTAACTATAGAGGAATTAACTTTTTAGCTATTATAAATCACTAATCTATTTGTAATGAACAGTTATCAATTTCTTTTATTTATTGACAATTATGTACAGTTTTTCAAAGTAGATTATCTACAGGTTGTTTACTGAACATTTCTAGTCAATATGATGATAAGGGTATTGGTCAGCATGATTACCTCTAAACCAATCTTTACTCATATTTAACCTCGACGATGCCTTTTTACTATTGGCTATCAAAAGCTACCAACTAGAGAATAACAAATATCTGACAATGTTTGCTTAAAAATTTCATTTCTGTGGCTACTATGGTAATATTGTAATAAGTATAGTATTTCATACATTAAAATAGTTAAGCAATGCATTACAGATATTTTAATTTACTTTAAAAAAAATGTAAGTTATAACTAATAAAAATATTAAGCATTTTTCTAAAAAATACATAACTAAATCCATAAAAGCATGTGGATAGAATAAGCTGCAATAAGCTCATATTTCTGCACCAAAAGATGATAATTCATAATTAGGTCCTTTTAAAGCTAGTGTGGGCAAATGACAGCCAGTGAAGCATTTTTAAAATACAATAATTTGAATACCTGTGTGATATAAAACTATATGATAAGCAGGTAATATATTATTTAGATTTTTCATAAAATCCTGGCAAACTATTATATATTTAAAAAGCAAGTCAATATACCCAAATGTAAAAAAGAAAAAGAAACAAAATACAATAAGAAAAACAGCAATAAATAAGAAATTTGTTTAAGAAATGTTTATTAATAATGTAGACTGACCTTATAGAATTCTCTATTTTATAATGATCATTTTAGCATATTTCCCTTAGGGGACCAAACTTGATATTTAGTCATTTTATGTAAAAAGACAAGAAACCATTAAACAAAAAATTGCGAAATGCTACTTGCTAAATAAAGTCATTTCTGTATTGACTGTGATAAATGATTAATGAGATGACAATACATTTTGAGAACAAAAAAAAAAAAAAAGATCATGAGTAACTCCAGGCAAACCAATTAAATCATTGCAAACAAATAGAAATAATACAATTCTCTGTGTTTGGTGGGATCTGTTTTATGAGTTGCTAAATCCAATAGAAGCTGTTAATACCAAAAATGCTACTGAGATCAATGATTGATCTGAATCAATTTTGAAAAATAAAGGACTCAATTTTAAATAAAATAATTTTTGATCATTCTCATTCAATAAATTTGTATTTTCTACATAAGAATTTGGGTTTTATATTTACAGAACTGGTCAAAACTTTATAATAGATCCATTTTACAATAATAAAATCAATTTAATTATACATAAACTTTTGTTGTTGCTGATAGAATTGATTTAAATAAAATACTTAAAATCACCTTGTTAATGTGAGAATTTTAACTCATTAGAACGTTTTTCACAGAGTTACTCAGATGAATTTATAATGCCTGAACTTCCCCATGCATAGAGTTTTGTCTGGTAAATAAAGTAATTATATCCATTAAAAAATGAATAAATAAATAACAAATCTAGACATCAAATTTTTTACAAATGTCTAAAATTCTTCATAGCAGACTGCTTAGGCATCTAGACATTTTTCCTGTGACTGAATAAGCACTGTATGGATGCTTTCCATTCATCTGAATGGTAAGTAAACAGATCTAATAAAACCTAAACAACTCACCACACATAACAATTTACCTGAACACTAACACAACCCGTTGACAGATCTGAGTGGTAAGTAAACAGATCTCGATTTAAAATGTAAATAACCCACCACACGAAAACAATTTACCTGAACATCAACATCCCTCGTTTGACAGATCTTAGTGGTAAGTAAACAGATCTGGACTAAACGTAAACAACTAATACGGTGAACAGAGCATAAAACCCACTGACTGACGGACAACCAACTCAGTACAACTATTAACAGGCTTGAAGATGATGCCATCGCATCGAAAGCGCTTGCCAGCGGTACTCAACCATCAGCCAGTGACGACGGTCTCCACCGAGAGGTATGACAATAGTATCTTCTTATTTGTTTGAATAACTGTTTTTCCTTATTTTGCTACTAGAGGCTTTGACTGGCTGTACTTGGGATGCTTCTTCCCTTTAGATGGATGCTCTTTAGTGATCTAGGTTTTGTTGCCCTCCTTAAATAATTTTGACAACCTTTGAACTACAGACCACAACAACAATACATAAAAACAGAAGTTGATGACAGATAATTTTTTTTTAGAGTTCATATAATTCAAGAAAAGAGGAATACTGAGAATTCTCGTGCCCTCTAATTAAATACACTGGTACCAAAAGGAGTCCAGGAAAAAATATACCTCCTCTCATATATTACAACAAATTACTTCAAATGAAAATTTATTTTAAAAAGGTATATAATGATCATCAAAAAAATATTTATTTTCGATACACATAATGAGTTCTGGATCATCATACTTAAAGAGATTTAGGATGAATAAAGTATTTGTATATAGAATTGATATTTTCAGAACCTAAAATGTTTTTCTTAATAAGCTACAAAGAGATAAAATTGTTTGTTGATAAAATGTTGTTCATGTTTGTAAGCTACAAAGATCAAAAGCCAAGGCATTAATCATATATTGATGGAAGGATCAAGAGGTCAGCTTGACAGATCCTCTGCCATATTGATACTACTGATGGATATTATCTCTTTACACAAGTAGATATTCAATTGGCTTCCAATACTGAGTCAGCAACAAACATCTGGGTAGTAACCTGGCCTCAAAAGCCTGGAAACCGCACAGATAAATAAAATATAACTGCAGCCCCTAACCTTGAACCTGGCACCTCTAGAACTGGGGGGTACAAGTGTGTTATCCATAACATCACTCCTGCTCCCAAAACTGTAAGGGCATTCATACAAAAAAAAAAAAAAAAAAAATGTTGCAAAGAGGCTTAAAAACAAATATTATGAACATACCATTCTCCAGAGCAGGAGAGAGAAGGTCTGGAGAATGGTGAGTTAATAATTTATTAAGAATTCAGGATAAAAACTGTGTGTAGATCAGAGCGCAGAGCAATATTAAATTCAATCAAATATTAAATAAATAAATGATAATTGGTGTATGCTTTGTGCAGGCTTTAGCAAGTGTAATATTCAGCCAAAATATGTGAAAATAATACATTAACTGTGAACTAAATTAAGAGAGTATAGTTCAACTTTTGAGGTTCCTGTATATTATTTATTAAAATAACTTATATAGAAATAAAGAATAAGAAAAAAAAAGTTCAATATAAATGAGGGATGTATTTGGACAAAAACTACAAAGTTACGAGTAAATTTATCAACTGAGTAAACAAAATCAACAATTTGTAAGCATCAAGGAGAAGAAGAACAGTTAAAAGGTATTGGTACATGTATGGATAAAGGATGTTTATTGGACACATTTCACTTCAAATTTCTTGGTTAATCAAGGCTCTATCAACAAGAGAAAATAAATAATGTAAAATGAAGGGACAAAATAAAACAAGAAGAGAACAATCAAACTAATAACTTTAAAAAAAAAAAATGATTTTAATATATACTGAACATTATTTATTGCATATCAAATACTGGAGTATGTTTACCCCATGTTGAATATCATCACCCTCAATAAGAATAAAATGGGCAAGAAAGATATGTTTATGTTTTATAAGAGCAGCAATATTTTATTCTTAAAAATGCCACTGTGATTTTTTTGATGGCATGCATTGAATATCAAGATTATGATCAAGCTTGAAACCAATGGGTTTAAGGTATGAGTAAGTCCCAAATATTTGCAATCTATGCAAGAGTCAACAACTGTTAATTAAATACAGCATTCAATACTGGTGCAAATTCAACCGTGCAGGATTTCGAGATCTGAATACAGTATACCTACCTTTTATTGTATGTGATGGAGATGTATGTAAACAATTAGTGACATTATCTAAAACAAATTCAACTTCATTAAAAAATTACTTTCATTTATCACAAAAGGGATTCTTTTAAGCAAAAAGGGAATAGCAGAAAGTTAAGAAATAATAATGCATATTAAATGTCAAGAAAACTGCTAAAAGCAGCCTCTTAAATTTTGAGTCATTAGCTTTCTTTCAATGCTATCTGTATCTATTCTAAAAACAAGTTTTAATTATGTTCACCAATGAAAAGTTTTGATTGATTAAGAAAAAGCGTTTAATTAATTAATAATTTCATACAAAACAAATAATCTTCGATTAAAAATCAAATTAACAGTGAAGTTAGTGATGAGTATTTTGTTTAGAATATTTTTATATAACCACCAAAATAAAATGGTCACTAGCAGACACTAAATATAACACTCGAGTATTCCTTTCATTTCCTTAACATATTCTAATCTTCATGGTATAAAAGGATTTTTTTTTTCTTTTACAAGACAGACCGTTGTGGAAGAAAAATAATCCATGCCAATAACAAAACAAGCAATTTTTAAATACTAAAGTATTTATCTGAGTTAGAGTAAAGCTCCCTAAAATTAAATACTCTCTGGATCCTTAACTTACCGAGTTCAAAATACTATATGTATTTGATTATATAACTCAACAAATAAGGAAAAGTGTAATTCATATTGGAGAACTCACGTAATTCAGAATACATTCAATTATATATATAATTCCAGACAGCTGTATTTAGATTGATATCTTGTTTAATGAATGAACTGAAAGTTGACTTAGGGTATTTACACTGATGTTTTAACATAACCTCAATCCAATCTTCGCTCAACGCAAAATGGCAGAAGGTCAAAAGATGAAAAACACATAAAATATACACTTATTTATTTTACTCTACATGTTCCGTGCACTATGCTAGTTTTTTTAATCGAGTTGTCTTGTTCATAACGTGATGTTAGTTTTTAATTATGTGGATATTTTCTTTTATCTTCTGCTCGGTTATGTGTTTGTCTTTGTCTAAAATTTCTGGTTTTTCAAAGCTAAAATTTATGTTTAAACACCAAAGAATAGTGACAAAAGAGGTCCTATTTTTGAATATAAAATAGAATCTCCTTGGCTGATTATTCTTTGGTGTTTAAACATAAATTTAACTATGACAGAAGCTAGAAACTTTACATTAATACAAGTATCCTCATAATTAAATACCAATGACATGAAATGAAGAAGGAAACTGAGGTAAGAAATTCACATAACATAATTATCAAATATTATAATAAATAGCAAGTTGATTAGATGTACATATGACTAAGCTTCTTTTGTAATATATTTTGTATACTGTTAATCATTTTAGTGTATCGATATAATCAGTTGAGTAGTATTCTCCATCTCCATTTTGTCCATCTTGACGTGGCATATAAGTGGAACTCCTGATGTGGTATCACACAAAACATGTAGAGTAAATAATAAATAAGTGCATATTTATGTGGGTTTTTTTTTCATTTATTGAAATTTCACCTTTAACTAATGTTGTAATACTTTTAGTTACCTTCAAACATAATAGCATTAATATCTTCTACAAATACAAAAGCTAATCTAAGTGGGGCTCACCTCCTGTTTTCAGGTCGACAGAATAAACTGAGGCATCATCAGCTCTTGGTGAATCACCGTCTTCGTGACTGAGAGAGACGGTCTGTTTCTGCTTTCTTGCGCCACCACCAGCAATAAATCGACCCAGTGCGGCATCAGCTGTGCAACAAAACCTCCCACTTAAGAGTCGCCTTCTCCATTCAGCTGGGGGCATCAGTCAGACTACTACTCTCATTGTTAAACAGATCACAGTCTATTTTGAATGTGCATTTTTTTTTTATCTGACATGATGACAAAGTTTTAGTGAAAAAGTGAAGCAAGAGCTATTTGTGCAAATGTGAGAGTGCTCTGAAATATGAGCCCCCAGCAATTACTTTAACTTATTTAAAATTAAGGAATTAATTCCTTAACACTTTGATTATAAGAGGTGACAGGGTGTTCGTCATATTTAAAATTAAGGAATTAATTCCTTAACACTTTGATTGTAAGAGGTGACAGGGTGTTCGTCATGCTGCCCACACTGACCGGTTGTGGCATGAGGACACCCTGTCCTCCTCTGGGCGGTTAGAACTTATGGAAAGGAAAGTGGTGAGGTAAATTCCTCCATGAATACAAACTCCCTGCAGCCCCTGCCCACCTTCACCTGTGTTCAGCTCTGCTCGGGTAGAGTAACCCTGAGTTTAACACTTTCACTGCCACCAGATTTTGAAAAAATTTAACCGTGTGCCACTTTGTTTTTTTACATAAATGGTGAGGTAAGAGCTTTTAAAAAAAGGGAAAAATAGTCAAAAAAAAATTCCTGAACAGATTTGTTAAAACCAATGGTTCTCATTTAATCTCCGGTGTTTAACTGAGTGCCACTGTAAATTTCAAGCCCTTTCTTTGTGTGCCGGGGTGGGGAGAAACAATGGTCTGGAGTTATACCTGCTCCGTGGCATCTTCGGAGCCAGCACACAGAGTGAAACTCACGCTTCCGTATACGCTACGGAGGTGGCAGTGAACGTGTTAAGCCATTTTCAGAACTGCAGTTATTCAGACTAACACTTAAGTGGAACTTTTTCATGATATTTTATTATTTACAGTAATGTTATAATGTTTTATGTGAAGTTTTAAAAGGTAAAACATTAGGTAATTCTACTTTTTATTATTTTTTTTCAGCTCATTACATCTTCTAGATATCATTTCTAACTTTCCATTACCCTGAGTACATAAAGTTCTCTGTGAGTAATAGAAATTTAATTGTACCTTAGTGAAGCAAATAAACAGAAAACTGTACATGTAATTTATGTAATATTTAATTCAATTTTTATTTCAGTGCACACAACGTATATTCATCTCGATAGAAAAATTGTTTCTCGGCATTCAGCGTCTATATTTTTAATAAGTTCCAATTTTTTTTTATTTTTAGTTCTGTCTATTTATTGCATAAATTCTCAGGATAAAACTACACCACTACCTAAAAAGTCATTGGACTCACTATATATAAATGTACCAAGAAACCCATTGGAAATATGAGATTTTTACTTCATCCAATTGATTTCTTAATGTCAGGACATAAAAAGAAAATAAGGAATATATTTTATAAATTTATATTATATAATCATAATTTTATCATTCTGCATCCATTTACTTATTTTTTGAATAGAAGCACTAACGGTATTGGTTTATTTGTTGAGTGTAGAATGCATATGAAAAAGATTACCACTCATGTTTTGTTGTATTATTTATGCATTTTGTATTTTTGCAGATCCTTCTACAGAAAATTAATACTTCCACCAATGTTTCAGCTAGTGACACACAACCTAGAGATGATGAGGCTGCTAGAACCAATGAGTGGTCGAGTCTCCATATCTGGGGATATAAGGAATTGCTGGAAGCAGTTTACCATCCTTCTATGAAGAGTTTGAACTATTGGATGGCTCGTATTGCCGATCAAAACTTCACCCTCTCTTTAAGTGAGACAGAGAGTATGTCACGATGACGAAGGAAGTCAAAGGTATTCATAACATTTCAAACAGGAATCAAACTTTAGCTCTGAGCCTGGTCTCAAGCCAATGTCTTGCCCTTCCCAGCCATCTGGCTCATCCCTTTTACCACCAAATCTCACTGCCTACCAAGTCATGCAACCCCCCTTCCCTCTGGCCTAGGATTGAATGAAAAAACACAAACAACTCCCACTACTTATAAAATAAATCCTGGACTTAAAATTCCACTTTCAGAGCCCACACCTAAGAATATTTCAAATCAGTGCTAATAGCGGAATTTCATGAGCTGATTTTTCCAGTAATCAATGCATAAACACAAAGACTAAAAGAAAAGAATGCTGGTTCCCGTGCACCTACTGCTCAGTGGCAGGAGTTGACAGCACTGATTTATAGACAATTCTGGAGGATCCTTCATCTCATGTGCCAAGTACTTCTACTCTGCAAGAACTACTATTGGTGTATTTAAGTTTTTATAAAATCACCCAATTTTCCGTAATTTTTGGCCTCGAGAATAATTTTGTCTTATCTTGCAGAACCTCCATTTCACTTTGCACCTAACAACTGGCCTGCTAGTTGATCCAATATTAACCATTATTTAACCATTTTCATACATATAGAGAAAATATACTCCCCTGAAACCAGCAGAGCCACGAGGCAATGACGCTTAGGTGGGAAGGCTTTGTTTTCACTAATATAAAAAATAAGAGATACAACATGATGTCTTGTCTTGAAAGAAGAGAGAAAATCTGTTATTAGTAGGCACCATGAATGAAAAGTTATTTCTAATTGCTTGGAGTTTGATGTCCAGATGAAAGATGAAAATGAGAGGGAATACCATGCCATCGAAAAGCCTAAAACAGTTGTAAATAATAACAGATTCATGGGTGGTATCAATCAATTCGTCCACCTAATGCCCTATTACCCTATTGAGTGGTATGAAAAACTCACCATCCACTTGTTTCAGGTTATAATTAATGTTTATTTTATTCATGAAGAATGTGAACCATGAAATAAAGTTACTGGATTTTCATGACTGGGTAATGGAAACTACTGAACTGCCAATCATAATCTGTCCTTCAGCCCCTTCTTCCAGCGATTTGGTTATACCTTCCCATACATCTGCTTCACAGAAAAAAACAAAGGAAGCTGAACGTGTCTTAAAAATGGCATTATTTTTTTATTATTACTATAGATAGATGGTTATATGCATTATAGATAGGTTTATATAGATGGGTCTAATTATAGGTAGTTTATTTTCATAGGATAGCTTGGAGTTTGTAATTATAATTATAAATAAGAAAATTTTCAAAAGCATTTTCATTTACCTATCTTGCAGTTCTTGTAAATCATTTTGTATTAGAGTAATATAATTTCATAAAATCAAAAAGAGCTTCTTTATTGATGTAATACACATTATTATTTAAAATAAATTGACTTAATTTCATGATTACCAAAACGTATATTTTTATTGTGAGATGGAATCTCAGAATAATAATAAAAGTAAAGATCCCTGTTAAGTGACTACGAATTTTGAGTATGCAAAACCTGAAAAACATAACATCATAGACGGAAGGATCAAAAAGGTCAAACACCTCCACTCTTAACTAAGATTAAGAGTGGAGGTGTTTGACCTTTTTGATCCTTCCGTTGATGATGGACCTCCACCAGCCAGCACAAATCCAGAATAACATCATAGCTTTATTTTATAACTAATTCTGTGAATACTTGCGTATGAAGAGAGTGTCATAGTAGAAATCATGATTTTTCTTAAGATTATAAACAAAACTTTAAAGTCTATTCATTTCACCAGATTTCCCTTACGGGGAATCAGCCATTGGATAGTATTTGTGACAATTTTTAAAAAAATTCTCACATGTGTGTGTATGTATTAATGCTCAAGGGGTTGCAATTTTAGTTCAATCGTTACCAAACTCAATATTTAATCATTTTATGTAAAACTAAAGATCGAGTTTATTAATGGCTGAAACCAAACAAGTGGGAGAGTTTTTTTCAAAATTTGAAATATCTTTATTATTATACATCGAATTGAAAAAGTGTATAGAACCAATCCTTTTGCATATTTAATTTCCTATTATTGTTGTTTTACATTATGTTACTGTCTTGAATATTAACCAAGATATTTGCATTTTTTAGTTTTCAGCCTTCAGTATATCCCCACTTCTACTTATGTCATATTAACAATACACTATTATATTATGAACCATTTTATTTGACGCTTAAATACTAAATATTGTTATCATTGAATTTTTACTTTGTGAGATATTTGCAAATATTTTTAGTGTGACATCTTCATTTAAGATTATATGTTCTAAAATACATGATTTTAATTTGACCAACACCACAAAACTAAAGTTTATATTAGATAATGGCTGAAATTGGCCTTGGGAAAGGGGGGTTAGAGAGAGGAATAATTGAAAATTCAAAATATCTCAGTTACTATAATGCGGATTGAAAAGATTTACCAAAGTTGTTGGAATTTTAATTTTCTACAACCATTGTTTTATACATATTTTCTCAGACTCAAATATTAATGGACTTATTTCATTTTTGTTTTGGTTCCGGCCTTTTGTAAACCCCTACTTCTACTCATCCGATTTTCACTTTAAGTACCTGAGTTGCTAAACATCTCAGTTCAACTAACATTTTAATTCCTGTTTTCATGGGAGAAATAGAGAATGGATGGAGAGATGATATCATATTCCAGTATCTAGGAAATCTGTTTAGTTTATGCAGCTCCTGTGTAATGGACTTCCATTAAGAAAAGCATTTGGAAGACAAAAAATAAAATACAATTTTTTTTCCTTCAAAGTAATGGTTATTTGAGGATTTTACTACAGCCATCAAAGTGTTAAACATATTTTCATCTATTCCAAGAAAAGAACTAATAACCATGTCTCAAAAATGATGATACTAAAATAATATTTAAAATCTGTTTTTATTTTATATTTTTAATTTGCTTCCAACTGTGATTATATATGGAAACAAAGTATCTACATTTTTTGGAGCAACACTAAAAGTCTGTCCTCCAGGAGCTAACATAGTATAAATCTAATGAAAACAATTTTTGGATAGACAGTATATGTATGCAATAACAATAACCGAATATTAAAGTTTCACAAGATTGATTCTGTAACATTTTTTGATCTGATTCAATATAGTGAAGGGATTTTGATTTTTTTTTGTTTTTCTCGCCTCCCTCTAAATCCATACATCTCTTGATCTGATTTTAGCCATTAACGAACTTGATCTTTAGTAAAACATGTAACACTTAAGTATTGAGTATGGAAACAATCAAACATTGATAAAGTGTCTACAGAGAAATATATATATATATATATATATTATATATAATCCTCGTAATTAACTTTGACTTAAGTAAGACTGGTGCCAAGCAAAAGCTGAGAAATAAGAAATTTACCTGATTTCCTCTGATTTTGATTGGCAGAATGTACTCTTCTATCACTCTGACTCCTTGCAGATACCATAACAGCATCTCCTTCAAAGTCAACCCCCTTTTCTCTTTCCCTTTCGCCTTGTTGTACAGATTGTGGTGTACCAGGCATTGAAACGGCCCTTCTTGTCTTTTTTGGAGAACCTGCAAAGGGAAAACAAAACAATGAATAGAACAGCATGAATTAATCATCAATTAATTTTTAAAGGAATTACTGTCTTTAGAAGAAAATTAATAATAATAATATAAAAATCTGCTGAAGGATGTATCTGAGAAGTAGTTATCATGTCAAAACAAATGTGCATTTTTTTTAAAGCCTAGGAAATTAATTGATTGGGTTCACTGGTAATAAGTGTAGGTTTCTTATGATAACAAACCAATGCTAATTGTAGGACATAGAAAAAGATCATGTAAGAATGGGAGTTTCAATTCTTAGAACTGGGGTATATGCTGATTGAAAAATGATACCAATTTAAATCAGTAATATACAGAAAGTAGTGGGCTCCAGGCAGGACTGTCAAAATACCAACTATAAACAGAATTAGAAGAGAAACAAACTTTTTATCAACTAAACATTTAGAGCTAAAATGGAATGCTCATAGCATAAAAAGAGAAATGTATTCTAATCAGTTCATTGGTGAATTACAAAAGGCATGCTCAATTTAATTAATTAGTATATTAAAACTATCTATAAATACTAAAAATATTTAAATAATAATCAAGATTGGCAATCAAGATAAAACGTGGGGACCATACAAGGTCTGTAAAACTTGCAGACAACATTTATGATAGATTCCCAGGATAAAGAAAAGTCTACTATATGCCGTACCGATGGTTTGGAGAGTACCCAAAAATACTTTCATGACTTATTTCTTAATCATAAATGATACTGCCACCAATTGAAACAGCCGTAGCATATGATTTAGTGTCTACTAGCCGCATGGTCCCTCAGGAAGGATGTGCCTATTCCAATATTTCACCAGCTAACAAAGCTCTCAGAAGGTGAATATTGTCTATCTGATCTCCCTTCTGATTGTAATGAAGGTGACAGTGATAAAGAGGTGTCATCAATTACACAACATTTCAACCAGATTGAATAAAATAACCTTACCATATATCTCAACTCGTCAAAAGAACTCTCTGATTTACTGGCTTCGAAATTGAATGGCAAAACTTTACTGGAACCACAAACTACCTTATTCTGAATAAGAGAAAAAGATCTGCTATCCTACTATGGCCAAGAAGACAATTTGTTATTTTATCACTACTGTTTCCTTAATTGGACAAGAGAAAATCATCTTTCCTTTACTATATATATTAAGCTGGGCAGCATGATTTATGAAGGATGAAGTATTTTTAAGACACTTAATAATGATGAATTATGCTTCATGAAAAAATCATGGGTGAAAAAATACTTCAGCGGAGTAAGAAAAACATAAAGTAGGTATATTTGACGGGCCACAAATAAGAGGCCTGATTAAGGATCCTGTCATCAAAATTGTCCTAACCGAGGAGGAGTAAAATGCCTGGGCATCCTTTGATCCAGTTGTAAAAAAAAAGTCTGAGCAAACATAAAGCTGAAAATTAGTTGAAAGTATTTAATGAAGATATTAAAACTCTTGCGCAAGGTTATTAAGAAAGATTGGATACACACATGACGGCAGATTACTACTGGAGTTAAAAAGCATCAGCTCGAAAAAAGATTCAAGAATTAATGGAGAATAAGCTTCTGAACTGTTCAGTAAATGCAATTTTTGGTATTAATGAAACTACCACAATTAATAAAAAGTTAATTAGTGATATTAATACTCTTTTAATATTGTGGTGTGTGAATATATTGATGTTGCATGAATTTACAATGGTATGTTTCATAATAATAATATCATAATGGATTATATTATATTATGCTATAATGAACTAAATCATTTTTAAGCTCTACTTTGCACTACATTATGCAACAAATAGTCTAATAAAATTTTTTAGACATAATATTCATTAGCCATTTATTAGTTACAGCTTTTTTTATTTTTTTTTATTTAAAAAAAAAAAAAAAAAAAAGAACATTCCACATTTAAAAGCCAAGAAAATGATTAAATTATGTAGCAATTCTGTAAAATGCTGAGTAATGATATTTTTAATTATGTGGCATCCCAAGTTGTTTGATATTTTACGAACATATACAATTCAAGAAAGCTCACCACATTTTTAGAGAGGAGTCTAGAAAACTGGTAAATTATTTTGAAGAATACCATTTGTAAATTTGGTATCTTCTTTAAGAGAAGATACATTTTGCAAGGAAAAAAAAAAAAAACATGCCTTAAACAATACTATTTTCAGAAATATAAGGAAATTATATCTATAATAACAACTTATACTAAACAATGGAACAATTAAGTTTATTCAATAAAACTTAAAAAGAATAATGGTATATAAAACAAAATGAACAAAAGGGATAAATTAGGTAAACAATTAACGTGCATTATATACTAACAAACTAAATGTAAAATTAAGAAAAAGAAAATCGGAAAATAAAAAGAAAGAAAAAAGAACTTCTACGTTGTAACTGGTAATAGACTAGGATTTTATATGCACCCTTTAAAGAATTAACAATATCTTCAAAGAGATGATATAATAATCTGAGCTGCTCAATTCATTAAACATAAATTATGGACATTTTCATCTAATAACTCACAATGGGAATATAAAGAAAGAGAGGCAGCATGGCGTGTTCACGTTGAACATATAATAGACTACAGTTGTCAGGTGCAGCATGTCTTCAGCCATGTCATTTCTGTGGTAGTCTGACAACTATAATAAGTTACCAGCGACAAAGTTTAAAAAAAAATATAATGCCCTCTTCGACGATGGGACACATGCATTAACAAGAACATTAGGAAGGACAAAGAGCCGCATGGCTACGACTATTAATTATTTAGAATTTCTGTTAAGTGAACTGCCACAGAAATGACACCACTAGATATATGCTGCACCTGATAACTCTAATAAGTTCCCAGCGACGAAGTTTAAAACAACGCATATAATAGAACACCATATATTTAAGCAGCCATACTTTTGATAAATGGTTCATTACACAAGTCAACACGACAGGGATTTAATGGCTTAGGAGAGTTCAACAGAAGAAAAGGAACTTACTCGGTACGACAAGTCAAAATAAATTAAATTAAGAACCATATCACCAAAAAATACTCAAGACTTTCAAAACGGTAACTTCAGGATTTGTTTCAAAGAGCAAGGTTTATTCCTTGTTGAACAATTATAATGAATTTTTGGGTGTTTATATATATTAGAAGTCAAACCTTAAATGAGCCTTTTCTTAGAAATTGTTGGGGCAGTGCAGGTACTAAGGTGAGAGGTAAGAATGACTTCATCAAGTCGATAAATATACAAGATTATTTTACTTTTTTCTCCAAGTAAAAAATTCAGAAGAATAACATTTTTTTTTTGTTATAGTTTTTGTATCAAAATAAAATTGGCATAAAAAAAAAATGTGTAAGCTACAAAAATAATAACAAAAATAACGAAATAAAATTCTTAAAAAATAAAATAAAATTTGCCTAATGCAGGAGTAGTGTCAGCTGGTGTTGTGGCATTACAATTCCGGTCAATAGCTATGTGGTGCTTCTCCCTGTTCGTCACTGGAACAACACCTCGTCTTCCCTTTGGGCAAACTCCATCATAATCACCAACGTTCTGCAAATGAGAAGAAATCATTAATAATAATTTTAAAAACTGAATAAAATTTGAAATGTTTTATGTATTCTGTCAACAATTTTTTTAATTTTCTTTCTATAACGTTTGATAGAATTTAAAATGAAATAGGCCTTAGAATATAATTTTGGTATTCTTTTCTGTACATTATTACTCAACATTAAAGAAATACATTGACTTAAAATCACTTTATCATCCATGGTTAGATAGTCATTGGAGAGTTTTTAAATCTATCCATCGTTTAGTAAAAATGGTATGAATGACTGAGTTGAAATGTTTTTTAATTATTAAGCCACCTATGGATTTGAAACAATACTAATACTATTTCTAATAAAACATTGATTTATATTTATTCTGTTGGATAACAATCAGTCGAAACCAGACATTGCTTAATGATTAATATCCTACTGCCTAAACTCCAAGCACACACACACACACACACACACACACACACATATATATATATATATATATATATATATATATATATATATTGCTAGTTAAGAACACAAAAACTGAAGTATGGATTTTTATGTGAAATGTAAATAACATTTAATCATTTTATGTATTACAAATATATAGCCACGACACCATGTTCATAAGAGTATTGCAAGAAGTTAAAAATGGAACAAGGGAATATTAATTATCAATGGTTTCCTACCTCAATTTCTTTTCTATTGTCAGGCTCAATATTCTCTTGGTCATTGTCAAGGTTGGTGGTATGATTCTCAGTGGCTGTAATGATAGGTGCCATTGCTGGAGATGTAGCTGTAGGAAGAGAAGTGAGGCCTGGTTGAGGTGCAGGAGGAGCTTTCTCCCAGTCGAATGGATCTGACTCGCGAACCCCTCTCCTTTTCATGCATCTTTCAAAAAGCCCAATCAGCATAGCATAATCGGGCTTATCATTGTATTCCAAACCCTAAACCAATAAGAAAAAAAAATTGAAAGTGAGATTTATGATTATTATTTATAACAATAAATAAATATACAAATTAATAATGTACTGTCAGCTAACTACTTCTTATTATTTGCTTGAGAAAGAATTTTCAGTTTTACCATTATACTTGCAAGCATAGAAAAGTAGTTAATATGATACTGTTGTCATATCTGCAGGTAGTTAATATGTCTCATGTTTAAAGATTAGACACACAAAGTTTTTAAAGTATCCAAGGTTACAATAAACGATATTGTGGTGTTTACCCAAATAATTTATGTCAACATTCTTGACCATTCCTTGTAGGTCTCCCTATGGCATTCTGCCCTAAAATCATTTATATACAAGTAGGAAACTTTTACTCCCCTAAAACGACAGAATTCTCAGACTCTCACATCTGGCAAGACAACCAAATGTAATTTACTTAATTTATTGTTATCCGTAGGTCACTCTCTCCTTGAGAGCAAATTCTTCTATAGCATCGTATGAGCCTAGAGTATATGATACCAACAGGATTAGTTATTCTTAATCAGGAATATCACCAGGCCCAGGAAATTCATTGATTTGATTTCCCCGAGTTGTTTTCTTTTTACGTAGAAATATTTTTGCATTCTCCTCTTTTTGGAATATGTATTATGTTTATCTTTGGAGAACATTTAGTATCACACCATTTTTTTCTACCATTACCTTCTCCCATTTGTTATAAAAACAAGAAGTCTTTTCCTACACTTTCCTTTGTCACAATACTTCATATGCTGTTGTTTTGATTCTATTTTTCAGCCTCTCCTGCCCATCTTCTGAAAGAGGTCTATTTGCATTACTGACACTGGTTTTGGCAGGTCTCCCTGGCACATAGGTTAACAGTTTCATACACAAGGATTACCGTTCCAAAGGAAAATGTTCTTGTCTTGAGGGTTCTCCTCCTCAGTCTACTCTTAATGTTAAGTTAGCAAAACTTTACACCACGAGGACCAGTTTAACCACCACCCTCTTCTCTTTAACAGAAGAGGGGAATGTAAAATGTATCTCTGTTATTATGATAAGCATTAAAAGGTGGTAGCCATCTCATTTGATCGGGGATATTTCTTACAATTGTGGTTATATATATTTTTCAGTAACAAAATACAGAGTTATTAGTCGTCAGTCCTAATTATGCCTCCTCCTAAAAATTACAGGCTTAGTATGAAGGTATTTCACATTTCATGTAATATTACATTTTTATAGAGAGTAACTTAACTTTAATTATGAGTGATTACTAATTTATAACTAAATATCAATGACAATTCATTAATTTGGCACTAAACAGAAAGTAATTTTATTTTTGATCACAAACATACAATTGGAAAATCATATTTACTATACACTGATGTATTACCTGAATATGCTCCAAGAACAGTCGGAGGTCAGAAGGCAGGTGCTTTAAAAGTAATTTATGATCATACTTTTCTTTCATAAGGCCAACCTGTTCTTTATCCTTCATTTTCCTCCATGGAAGCTGCCCATTTACAAACTCAGCTAGCATGTAGAAAAGAGACCAAAGGTCATCATGCCTCCCCATTTCCTAAAATATATTTCATTAAAATATTTATTAATAAATATTTTAATAAATTTAATATTTTTAAAGAGAAAAAATACACGAGCCTTTGCAGTTGTAACACCCCGGCAGAATTCCAAAAAGCTTAAGGACTAAAGCCAAAGACGAACTTGATCGTATGGTAAAGAACAGTCTTATTTCCACGATTTTGGAAGCATCTGAATGGTGCTCTCCTACTGTGGTAGTGCTAAAGAAATCAGGTGATGATTAGCTTTGAGTGGATTTCACTGTTCTTAATCAATACATGGAAAGAGTGTTTGGTTTTACCCTCTGTCGAGGAATGAGTGTTTGGGTTTACCCTCTGTCGAGGCAAGAGTGTTTGGTTTTATCCTCTGTCGAGGAAAGAGTGTTTGGTTTTACCCTCTATCGAGGAAAGAGTGTTTGGTTTTACCCTATGTTGAGGAAAAATTGGCACACATTTTTGGAGCCAGATTCTTTTCGAAATTGGATACCAAATTGTGGTTTCTGGCAGGTCTGGTTAGATGAAAGAATGGCTAAACTTACTACTTTTATTACACCTTTTGAATGATATTATTTTAATTATTTCCCATTGGCATTTCTTTAGACCCTGAAAATGTTTCTGGCCTTAATGGGAATAGGAGGCGTTGTTAACTTAATAGGCAATATGTGTGTTTTTGGAAGAACTAAAGAGGAACATGATGCTAGGTTTAATCTGGTCCTTGAAAGATTTTTAGAATTAGATGCAACACTGAATCCTACCAAGTGTAAATTTTCGAAGACCAGAATAGCATTTCTGGGGCACATAATTGGGAATGGGAAGGTATTACCAGATTCAGAAATACCAAGGCAATAAAAGAATTCTCCAGGCCTAAAAAGCAAAGTAAGCTGAAGCGATTCTTAGGAATGGTGAATTATACAATGAAATTTTTGCCAAATCTTTCTAAAATGTTTAAGCCTCTTAATGATCTTTTATATTAAAAACATGAATGGCATTGGTCTCAAAATCATGAAGAAGTTTTTGATTCAATAGCAGATGCTTTGCTTAAGGAACCAGTTTTATATCTTTATGACCCTAATTTGTACACAAGGGCTGGTGCAGATTCTTCCAGTTTTGGTTTAGGGGCTGTCATCAAACAGACAATGGATAGATGTTGGAAACCCATCCAGTTGCTTCACTTATGTTAAACAACATGGAAAACAGGTACACACAAGTTGAAAAAGCGGCTCTTGCCTTAACGTGGGCTTGCCCTTTGTCTGATCTCATGCCTAGATTGCAAAGATTTTAAATGAAGTTGATGCAATTTGATTATAAGATGCATTAGGAAATGGGAAAAACGTTTTTGGTTCCTGGTGTGCTTTCAAGAGCACCAGACAAAGTCGGTACCCAGAAGGTTACGGATGTTTTGAATGATGAGTTAACAAGTTTGTAGGTGCAATAATGTCAGATCTACCAAGCTCAGATTCTAAATAAGAAACTATTAGTAAGGCTATAGCAGAGGACAATTTGAGCCATGTCATTAAATATGCTATTTTGAGTGGGGACTGGTCAAGTTTGCGCCAGACAGAATCCTACACAGAACAAGAAAATTTAGATTTCCTTGATGACCTGATTTTACGAGGGATGAGAAAATATATTTCCCAAAAACATATTTTTTCCCCGACAAGGAATTCCCAATATCCTTAGATACGATAATGATACCCCATTAGTATCAGTTGACATGATGAAATTTTCTGAAGACTTAGAGTTCCAAATTATTATATCATATATATTCTTATAAAAATAGTGACCCTTATTTAGGACTTTTGGAAAATTATTTATAAACACAAATTAATATAAATAAATTCATTACATATGATAAATTAATTATCTTCATTGAATATGTGGTTGTACGTACCTTATTTTTATGTGCATTAATGGAAGCATATCGTACAGTTCCCCTAAATCCAGCAGCAGTTCTTGGCGGTCTTACTTCCCCTGTTGCTGTTGTATACTGCCTAGCCAAACCAAAGTCAAGCATATATACCTTCCTACAATTACTTGGTAACCGTCCTATTGAAAAGTTAGACTAAAACAAAAGAATATAATTTTTAATTTAATATTTAAGAGTTAATTATGAGGTATATGAACACCATTAAAATACATAAATATCAAAGAAAAAAAAAAACATTGCACAGAGTTACTTCAATTAAGTATACACAATACAAAAAGAATAAATGGTGTTAAAGGAATCTGTCAGTTTTTTATTTTAAGTAAATCCTATAGAATTAGAAAATGGGAAATAGTTCCAACCTAAATCTTTACTTATACCCTGATGTCCACTCAACATTCATATTATAGAATAAAAGTTTGACATATGCCAACGAAAAACAACAATGTGGTCTTCAACACAGAATTTGGTCTATGTCTTCCGTTATAATAGTAGGCCACACAAATTTCACTATCATGAAGTGTTTTTCAGTTTAATTTAAGACTACACAACTGATTAGTAAACAATCCAACAAATTCCTTATTTTCTTTAGGAAATTTATGACCCTTCAAGATTATAGTTAGTTAGACTGTGTAACAGTGGCTGGCGACTGCATTTTTTGCTGATAATAAAGTAATATTTCACAGCACGCACAAAGGAGATTTGAAAATATGGTAAAGGAGCATGGGAAAATGGGTACCATTCTAGCCTAGGCTTATAATAAGTACACATTTGCAGTGTTAATAAGTCTTGATTAAAACATAATTATTTCTTAATAAAGAAATAAGCCTTGCAAAGTTAACACAAGCATTATGTTGAACTAATTTAAAGGAGCCAGTTATTCAATGGAAGACATAGAGAAACAAATATTTCTCTTTAATATTAACCTGAGAAATCATTTCTATAATACAAAGTTAAATTTTTTAATGAAAGATAGTATAAGCCATAACTGACTAATTATTCAAACTGGGATCGATCAAAACATTCATCAATATATTTTATAGTATTAATTTACAGAATTTTTAATAATAAAAAGTTGTTTCTCAGATATAATTCAATTCCATTCCATTCCATTTCCTCCCAGTGTGCAATTCCTTTAATAAATTAAAGAAAGTAAATTATGTATACTGTAGTTTCACAGATTTCAAACTATAAGAGAATAGCAAAATACTATATGCTGTCCTTTGACTTTTTAATTTATAAATGAAGTTGGACTTTGTGCAATGAGGATTTACAGTAAGAAAAATGAGAATAACTTACAGGTTTAATATCTCTATGGAGAAAACCAACTTCATGGATGGAGTCAATTGCTTTAAGAATTTGAAGGCCTAACCTAAGCGTAGTTGATAATGAAAAGGCTCCTCTTGGTTGCGCTCTCCTAAGTTCCGCAAGGTTTTTCCCTTGAAGTTGCATTACTACGTAATTAAACCTATCATTTCGTCCACAGCCGATAAAACGACACACATGCTCTCGACCTGGAACGGCAATTGCATCTTATTATTTATTCTCAGTAAGAAAAAAAAAATTGTTCTAAAGAATGATATCTACATATGTTGATGATATACTGTTTGGGAAGGGGCACAACACTTAGTCACAAATAATGAATGTTTGAAAATTAATGAGTGCACTATAGAACACCACAAAATATGACCGTCATGAATATTCAGTGAGCATCTACTACTTCATAATGAAGTTTCATATAATAACACAATATTTTAAAAATTAATAATGATATTTAAAATATTTTCATTAATATTAGTTTTAAAGGGGAAAGAACAAATTGTGTTTAGAATAACAATCGCAATCCTAAATTATTATTTAAATTTATGAATGTCAATGTTTTATCTTCCAACTTCTGGCCACCAAAGCCTTTATTCGTGTTATATGAAAATGAATCGATAAAATTGAGAAATTATTAGTGTATGCATTAAGGGAATGGAAATTGTTATATGCATTATTTTATACTTTACTGCCACTATCATGAGCGGGGATTTACTTCAACACCAAAACATAATATTCATCAATATCTTCAATAATATTTATTTTATCGAAAAAAAATGCAAAGAGCAAGTTGTGTTTAGAATAAATTTTATGGTCCTGAAACATTATTTTGATTTATTAATTTTAAAATTTTGAATTCCAACTTAAACCCACTAAATAGAATTTATTAGTGATCCATCCAGGGCCTGATAGATTCTTCTACCATTGACAGGTGCTTACTTGGAATAAGCTTAATTGTTTATTTCTACTGAAACCATTTTTATTTCAACGGAATTGAATGGTTAAGAGAGTTAGCTAATAACTTCTAATTTCTGGTCACCAATCCATACATCTATAGTGTTACAGTGGCATGCCGAAGAACTTTGTCATATTTTTTTTCTCTGAATGTTTATATAATCCAATCATAGTGTTTTGACACAAAACTAGATTTATTTAATTCCAAGAACGATAAAAGCATAATCCTCTCATGGGCATATGTTGTCATGCTTAAAACTATAATAATACTGTAATTTGATTTAAAGCTTATGTTGATCCAATCAACATGATACCATTAATATTTCAATTCATTTACAGATAACAGCTATTCTAAACATAAATTCATTTAATACACATTTTTTTTACGTATGACCACTAAATAACACATCAGCTGTATATATTACAAAAAATTTGCATTGTGTGGTTAATATGACGAGCCTCCAGTTGGGTCTTATTTTAGGAGACATAGAAAACCGGATTCAAGATGATGTCATCGTCAAGTCACTCCAAGATTCGGGAAATCTGCTTAGCTTATGCAATACCACTGTGACTGACTTTTATGGCTGAAAGTCAAATGATTGATAACTCATTTTATTTAGCCACAATAGGCTAAACAAACTTAATTTAATGTTTTGGATCCTTCTGATTTCTTTTAAAAGACTTAAAAGTCAGCAAGTACAGCGATTTTTGCCTAGTCTTGGGTATAATTATAATTATGATTATGAACATAATGATGGGCTTTTGAGGTTTAGTAACCACAGACACTGGAGATATGCTTACAATCGTAATCACAAGTGCGATTTCAATTATACTCATAATCACAAGTGGGATTACAATAATACTCATAATCACCACTTTGATTATGATTAAACTCGAAATCAAAGTTTTTGCCCTATGATTATGACTGAAAATAGAACTTTGACTAGTGAGTACAATTGTAATCACATATTTTTCCTGTGTCCACCATTGTAATTACAATTTTCCTGTAATTACACCAATAGAAAATAATTAAAGATCCAATTTTGGGACAATTCAAAATTCCAGAAAAATTGACACCTGACAAACCTACTTCATTGCTGTTCTGTTGATTTAAACAAAATTAAAGTCATCCTAGTTCAACCAATCAATTATGTCTATGCTCTATAGTTTGAAGTAATCAGTTGAAACAAGGTACAAGATCTCTTTATAGAGAATTTAATCCACCATGGTGACCTTAAATTAAGATTTATACCAGGAAAAGTTACTTTAATCCAGTTCTACTTACCTTGGGTGGAGGTATGGAACAAATAAAAAATATACAATAAAATAATTGATTTCTTTTATATATCCGATATAAAATAGACACTTAAATAATACATTATTTTTGTTTTACCTGTTTTTGATGGGCTGTAATAAATGTGGTCTCACATGGAAACATAACGATTGTATTAATCTATGCATGAAAATATTCTGTCATATTCACAACATGAAACAAAATCCTGTAATCTGCACTGTCATTCAGTTGTCATACCCATGATGTAAAAAGTTAGTAAATAGACTGATTTAAGTTTAGAATAGCTGTCATACACAGTTGAATTGAAATAATAATGGTTTCAATCGAAATATAAATATTGAATTAAAGTAACCACTAAATAATTACATTAGTGTCATAAAATTATTCATAGATTTGTGTTTGAAGCACGAAATGGCTACTGGTTGAATATTGATGGATTTATTATCCATTCATTGGCTCGAATAAATTTAGTACCCTATCTAAAGACAATGATTGCATAATCTTAGTATTGAATATAATAAAATTTGATTCAGATATTCTACTGCAATGCCATAGAAAAAGTATGAAGTTGGAAGTAAATACCTGTCATTGCATATATAGAAAATAAAAATGGTTTTCCATGAGAATATAATTAATGTTATTATTGGAAACCCCCACTCCTGCCAATGTTAAAAGACCATAATATTAAGTATGTTGACAAAATTCATTTCATAAATAAATGTAAATACAATTTCACAAGTTGCATTAGCCATTTTCATGGGACAGAATAAATTCATGGGGTCAATAAATTCTATTGTATAAATAGATAAAAAATAATCCATTAATTAAATATTTCAGAGAAAATCAGTATTAACAAGCATATGTTTTGACATTGTAGTAATCCCCACTTCTGAGGTGGAAGTAAAGTAAAAAATAGTGTGTATAATATAGATATATATTATTCTTATTTTTTATTAATGACCACTTTTTGATACTATGGCTAATTGGGACAGGCAATCTATAGGTTACCACCCTTTTCTTGCCAGGGCGGGACTAAAGATTTTATTCAATGAGTTTGTCACTAAATAAATTCCTATTGCCGAGGCAGGAATCAAATTCGAGGTATAAATAAATAAATATAACAAATAAGTACTCATTCCCTTATTATATATACAAAAAAATTCTCAATTCTATCGAGACATTAATTACATTAATAATTAATACATACAAATAATAATAAATTTAATTTGTCACCAGAAAGTAGGAAGTCAGAAATTGTATTAGGATTTTTATTAACAAGGAATGTTCATTTAAAATTAAAAAATTATTTCGAAGGGATTTACATGGTCATTAACAAAAAAAAGTCAGTCACGCAGGGGCTGCGTAAACTAAGCAGATTTCCCTCGTATAGTTTAGTAATAGATAAATATACATACTGGTAACACAACAACACCGTGAATAAATACAAACGGAATTAAGAAATGTTTCATCCAATTGCCAACTGCCGACAGGAAGCGTTAGGTTAGAAATGTAAACAAACGGGTCGGCCCGCCTCACGCCGGAAAGAAAAACAATTACTGAAATATATCAGAATATAACACATTAATTTTATTGAGAACTATTTACTATATCGAGTACTGTAATTAATAATGAGTCAGAATAATTGTTATCTCAATCAATAAAATTTTAGTAGTCCAAAACTTTAAGATGGGGGAGGGAGTCACCAGGACATATTTGCATGTATCTCGTATAATAAAGGTCTCTTGAATACAATTTTTGGTATTTAAACTTCCAATAATGTGATTTATTATGTAGCAGAGTATTGTTTACGTAACAAGAGTAGAAGTGGCGGTTTGCTAAACACTGAAAAATGCAAATATCTCGGTTAATATTCAAGATAGAGAATAAACGTATATAACAATATTTATAGTAAATTTAATTTGCAATAAGATTTTTTATATACAATTTTTCGATCGGATGCATAATAACGGAGATATTTCGAATTTTCGAAAATCCCCCCCTCCCTATGGTCCGATTTCAGCCATTAACGAACTTGATCTGTCTTTTTACAAAAAACAGTTAAATATCGAGTTTCGTAACGATCAAACAAAAATTGCGACCGCTAGAGCGTTAACAGATATATATATATATATATATATATATATATAATTTTGAACGAACCTCATTTTCGTCATCTCCTGGGACATTTGAAGAAATTTTTTGAAAATCGTGTCATGAGTACGACCTCAATAGCTGATTTCCCTTAAGAGAAATCTGCTAAAAGTAAAACAATTATAAATACCTTGCAATTTTTTTAGAACAGCAACTTCCATTTTGAGGACCTGTTTGGGTTGGCGTGCAGACTCCACTTTCAGGGCTACTTGTTCTTTAGAAACTAAATCTAAACCTTCGTAAATTTCTCCAAACCCACCTCCTCCTATTTTCTTGACCTAAAATGGAAATAATAAATAAGTTAAATAATTTTATATTTCCTGGCAGTTTAAATATACTCTTAAAATCTTATGAAAACACTTTTTCTTAAACTGTTATACAATCGGAAAAAAGATAGGAATACAATGCAAGCTAGGTAGAAGTCAAGAGAGTATGAAGCGTTTAAATGATACTGCAAGACAAGACAGGATAATGGTGGGACTACAGTGATACTCTGGACTACTGTAATTTCCAGTTAGCGATAGTATAGGCACACTATGATTGATGAATTCGAGGTTTATTTTAATGGTATTTTCATGACAGTTGAAAAGGACAGAAGAATAAAGCCAAGATTGCAGATCTTTGCAAAATGAACTAATTTTCTTCACAACCAGGTAAACTCTATTAAAGTATAGGCTTTAGTTTTCAGGAGGAAAATGTGTGTATTTTAATTATGAGCCAGAATCTAATGATTAAAGTAGAACTGAAGTATATAACCCTTAATCTTAATTTATGGTACCATCAAACAACGTATTTACATGTATCTCATCTGGTAATGATCTGTTGAAAACAATATTTGGTATTTTACCTTCGTATTAAGTGGTTCATTGCATAACAGGTTAAGGTTAATATGACATGAGTTGAAGTGAGGGTATACTAAGAGTTGAATAACTCGCTAAATATTTGAGCATTGAAAAAAATATAAAAGATAACAGTTATAGAATACTAATATTAGTTTAACATGATGGGTTCTATAACATTTTTTGATATGACTCACAACAACAGAGATATCTTGAATTTTCTCACCCTCTGAACCCCACTTATTCCTAGTCTGGTTTCAGTCATTATCGAGTTAAAAACATAAAACCTCAATTAATGGCATTACCACACAGCATATTTGCAAGTACCATACACAGCAAGAGTGTAATGAAAACAATATTTGGTATTTAACCTTGGATTCAAGTGGTTCATGATATGACAGCTTACTGTTGACATGAAATGAGTAGGGGTGGGGGTTTACTAAAGGCTGAAAACTACAATACGCAAATATCTCAATTAATAATCAATATAGTGAAAAAATGTATATAACAACATTTATAGAACATTAAATTTGCAATAAGTTTGGTTCTATACACTTCTTTGATGGTGTATATTAAAGGAAATATTTGGAATATTCAAAATTCTCCCCTCTAAACCCCTTTACTAGTGACAATAGTGTCCTTTACTGATCTTAAGCTGATGTATTCACAATAGAAAGTGGCTTGAATCACAATTCTAATCAACTTATGTGAAAGGAAAATGGAAAAGAATGCAAAAGTTTACAAGAAATATTGAAACCATTTTGACTACACAGAGAAAAATAAGCCCTATCATACCTAGTGGAAAGGATATTGAAGAACTCAAAGATAGCACTCCAATATGATGTTAATATTGGAGTTGAGAAACAACATTCTTCGATCCAACTCATAATAATGGAGGTATTGGTCCTGTTTTTGTAAGTACATTTTCTGTACCGATCTTGATTTCCCTCAATACCTACTAATAGCTTTTTCTAAAGTTTGGATCATATATGGATAATGACTAGTCTAGAAAATAACAAATAATATCAGAGTACAGTTACTAAACACATTGAAAAGAAAACAGTCCATCACACAGGGGCTGTGTAAACTAAGCAAATTTCCCAAGTTCTGGAATAACACAGTACTCATGTTATCTTACATACATTCTCTATTCCTAATAAAAAAAAAAATCCAATGAACTAAGTGGGTGTTAACAGTAAAGTTTGAAAAACTCTTAATATTCAAATTACAAAACCGTGTATATAGCAATAACTATAGAATATCACTTGTTTAACAAGATTGATTATATAATATTTTTTTATTTAACTCATTATTATATAGATATTTTGAATTTTTAAATACCCACCCCCCGAAACTCCTCTCCATCTACTCCTAGTTCTATTCCAGTCATAAACAATTATGATCTTAAGTGTTGAATGAGCGAATGATCAAAGAAACATTTTTGAGGCAAGAATTAAAATCTAAATTAATGACATCATCATACTACATATTTTTATGTAACCCCATCTAGTAAAAATTTGTTGAAAAGAAGATTTTGTATTTCAGCTTATGGTATTGTTAAAGTGCAATTACTAAAAATAGGGGTTTACTGAAAATTAAAAAATACGAAAATCTCAGTTAATATATGAGATAGAGAAAGTATGTAGAACATTTATAGAAAATTAAAGTTACACCAAGATTGCTTAAACACAATTTTTCAATCTGACTCATAATAACAGTTATTTTTAGTTTTTGATTCCACTCCCCTGGTCCAATTTCATCCATTAAAAAACTTGATCTTTAATTTTACATGAAACACTTGAGTTTTCGAACCGATCAAAGAAAAATTGAGATGGCTAGAGCAGTAAAAGACAAATATATACTGTTTTGAACAAAAATGATTTTCATCATCTCCCGGATAGGATCGATGGGCATTTGAAGAAACTTGCCAATAATCGCGTCATGAGTACAACCTCAATAGCTGATTTTCCTTATGTGAAATCTGCTAAAAAGATACGAGAAAAATATATTTCTAAGCATTTGAAGTAATGAAACACAAGTTATTTAAAATACTCTATTTCCACGCAATGAAGAGAGGAAAAAAGTAAAAATAATTGTCATATTCAACCAAAGATAATTTATTTTTATACTACTATAAAAATTTATATAGAAGTGTTCTGGTATACTGGTAATGGTCCCAGTTATTATCGACTTATTTTAGTACGTATCTAGTATTTTCGGTTTATTTATTTGCTCCTTGATTGTAGCTGCCTCATCTATAAGGGCTTCTCAGTTACTTTATTAATTCAATACAAAATATTCTATTGTTTTGTTTTTATAAATATAATTATGTGTAATAACTCTATAATTTTAATTTGTACACCCCACAATGACAGAAATAAAGTTTTTAAAAAACAGTGATTTTGCTGTAAAAATAATTTATTCTTGACCCCTAGGCCCATATTAGAAAGAGCCTGTAAACCTAAAAAATGTCATTAAAATCAGATCCCACTACCTAATTAGTATTCCTTTATAGAAATGTGGACATTTTCACTGGTCACATTGATTATAGAAATTGTAAATTTATAACTCATCTACCTGTCTTCTGTATATGTTGTCCGCAGGAATTAGCTTAGAATAAAGTGGCTTTGCTTTACTTAGAAGCCTCTTGCTTTTTTATTTTGTTTTTCATGACCTTTACATAGGCTCAGGAATTTTCTTGCAAAAGTTCATTCTTTTGTTCATATTTCCTACAATGCTGCCCCACTTGTGTTCATAAACATGCTCTTTGCCTATTTGATTTTAAACTGTGCTTGGACTTCACTCTTTTTCATTTATAGATTTCTTTGTTTCATGTCTTCCCTCTAAAATTGTTTCCATTTACGTTGACTACTGAAACATCTTTCACCATTAATTCTTGGGCCATGTCTTAGTTATTTACTCTTTCATAAATACTTATTTCAGGAGCACTTACGAATAAGCAATTTGGTTTTCGTAGAAGGTTCCAAGAGAGATATTATCTCCAATACAGATATTATGCAACTTCATCCAGTAAGCTAGCATTCATCCAAATCTGCATTAAAGCAGATTCAACAAGCAGATTATACAAGACCCTTTCACAGTCGAATTTCACTTTTAGCTTCATTAATGAAAAGGAGTGTTCTTATCATAAAGAAACATTAAGGAGAAAGTTTTTGACTTCTGACCCAACTAAATGTCATTAATATTAATCATAAGGCAGAGGGTTAAGAAAAAATAAGAGATTTTCTTCTGAAATTTAATTTATTTTACAACTGCACATGTTTTGAGGTAATTTTCAATAACTTCAAGATATTTCTTCTCTCCAAAGCTAATCACATAAATACCTTTCTGTCCTGAATACTGCTTTGCAAGTCTGTAATAAGGAATTGAATGACAAAAATCTCTAAAACGGTCTCTTCTTTTATTCAAAAGCCATCTAAACATAAATCATTAATTCCAAACAAGAGGAGCTGGAACTGGGTTTAAAATATTTGTGACTTGCTATTTACAAGTGCTACATTTAATGTATTGTAGCTTGAAAAAGTGATAATCGAGTCACTGATAAATATATGACGAAAATAAGAATTGCAAAATAAATAAATTATTATGCATTATCTTTTAATTTAAAGGTTATTTATTATCTCTTGGTTTTGTGTGTGTTTTTGACATTTTGATAATAAATTCACTTGAGGAGAAAGGGTGGGGGAGGAAACATGAATAATAAATTTTATGTTAACTTTTTTAATTCAATATAATATAATCGTCTTGATCTTGATAAGTAAGACAAGTTTGAATCCATGAGGTTCAATAAATATAACGCATATAAATGTAAATGTACATATGAGACAAAGAGAAGTCTCTCGGCTCTAGACAAGTAAAGACTATATAATTCCTCTACTTTATGCTTATTAATTTGATAGAAACAATTAACTTTTATAAATTAATGATGAGTTTTAAGATAAGAATAAAAAGGTTGCTAAACAATTATATCATATACTAAAATGTTGTGCATACAAATCATAAAGACAATCTAAATTAAAAATAAAAAAAAAAAAATTAAAAAACATTTCTTTTCTAATTTAAACTTCCTTTTCTTCTTCAGTAAGAGGATACTCTGAAGTAGACTGGTACAAAAATTAATGATAATTTAGTAAGAAATAATTGACATAAATTATTTGTATCAAGTATCATAACTAGATCAGTTAATAATCAAAATCTCATGACTTTCAGAATACCTTTTTCTCCTTCATGGAAGGTTAATTTCTTTCTTATTCGTTGTTTTGTGACATCTGTTTTTTGTTTTTTTTATTAAATAATACTGAACTCTTTTTAAAAGCTTGCATTTTAAGTCAAGTATCAGCAGCATAGTCTACCTCTAACTTCCTGGTTTGATGGAAAATCGCTCCCTTCCTTTGTTCTGACTACCAGCTTTGAGTCGTCTGCTTCTTTCAGAAAACCAGTCTATCAAAATATCTGCCACCGATACTTCATCTGTTTTAAAATGTCATGGCTCCTTCACTTCCTCAGTACTGTTTGTCAGAATTGTTCATTAACATTTTTCACTAACTTGATTTTCTTGCAATTCTTATAACAGCAAATTTATCTATCTCATTTACACTTTTTATTTTTTGAGTTTGTACTCACAAGCATTTATTATTTATTTTATGATTCTGCTTGATGACAAAATTTATAGCTTTTAACAATGCAGAGTTATAAAATTTTAATTGTTAATTAAATATGAGATCAGAAATTCTACCTAGTTGTATAATTAACCAACTCATCATCCCTCCATACTCTGGAATTTAAACTGTCCTTAGAGTGTAACGATTTATAATTAATACAGCTAAGATGTCATCGCAGATTCACTGGTAAATTTTGTAAATGCAAGTAAAGAAAGATTTAAACTTTGCAATGACTTTGCCATAATTACTTTCTTCTGTTCCACATAACCCAACAAATCAATAACATTCTCTGCAGCAGTACTTAATGTAAATAAGCGTTTCCCTACAATCAGCGGACTTCTGGTTCAGCTGTGAAGCCTCTGTGCTCTTCTCGAAGCTATTGACTCATGTAGCGAAATCTAATTAGAAGTTGAAAGCTTCTATTTTACATAATTGAGTTTAATCATGCAACTTATTAATGCTTCAGGTTAATCGGTTTCATTAATTATACGAGTATAATTCATCCCATTGCTAGCAATATGTTTTGATGCTTAACATTTTTTAAACCACACAATTTAAAGGCTTAATGAGAGTTCTCTTCATTTATAAAACTAAAAATCCTAATTTATTACAAAAACACAATTTATTATATATATATATATATATATATATATATATACATACACACACACATACGCTACATAACAAATACATATGAATGTCTTATGCCTGGGTACGCACCATGCACCAGAGTACATTAATAGCTTCCACTCCGTCAATATTACTAAAGGTCTGAAAAAGCACCTCTTCAGACTCTGGCATTACTCAATTACCTCTAAAAACTACAATGCAAGCTGCAGTATCTACAATCAAGGACCAGAAGGAAGGGGAGGGGATTTATTCAGATGGATGAGTTTTCTTTTATTTTTTTTTTTGGCTCATAAGATTACCTTTATAGTTACTTATTGCATTCATACACTCTATGAATTAATTCTTTAAACACTAGGTGGCTGCAGGAATACTTTAAACATTTTAAGACTCACTAACTTGAATAAACATTTGTTAATTGATACATCACATCTTGCAAGCACATGATCTCTATATTTTCATGCTTTCGGTATCGTAACTCATCTAGTGTACACCTGACCTCTTCCTAAACTTGTCAACAAGAGCATGTTGGGTTAAACCATATGTTTAATCTCTATAAATATTCATTGAAGGAAACTTTAGGGGGGGGGGCATCCAGAGGACTGTTTTTTAATAAAATGTTGGGATGGAACCCCCCACAAAGAAACAAAGCACTACTAGAGAAGAAAGTATATACAATTCAATCACTTTATGAAGGTGCGGTTGACAAAATCTTAGAGAATAGGCAGATAACTAAGATGGGGAACACGAGACCTCAGGGTATGAATATTATGATTTTGATCTTAAACAAAATAAAGCATTCATGGAGGTATGTGAGCTTGAATTTTTGGCCTACTCCGACTGCTATATGAAGCCAAAAAAAAAATAGAACATGACAAATATAAGGAGGACATATTTTTATTGATAATAACTTTCGAAAGTGAATCAAAGATCAAAATATAATTTAAAACTTACAGATCAATATAACCTAATATATAAAACATTCTATTTTTTTCATATAAGATTCAAATATATAAGAAATACTTTTAAGAAGAAAAACAATAACATTACACTTTGCACATACTTGCCCCACGTGCAATAGTAAATTAATTTACAAATGTATTAAGAAAGAAGACTTATTGGAATGTTTCCTAAAAATGCATTTCAAAATGTCCATGGTGGGAAATTCATATGCAGTATATTGACCTCAATTCAAAAGTGGCTGACCCAAGTAAATTTTTTAGCAATATCATTTTATTTAAAGACTCAACAACTTAAGAATTGTTAAATCTATTTTTTAAACAATTAATGGAAAATCAACAGATTCACCATAGGGGAAACCAAGTAAACTCAGAAACAGTTTGTTAATAAAGAGTTACAGAGGGGGAAAAAAATATAGAAATTTTTAGTCTGAATCTCAATCTAAGTTATTAAACCGCAAAAGCATGCTTGTCAAATAGTAGATGCTTTGTTAGAAATTGTGGCAAAGTATTTGACAGTAGCTGAGTCACTTGAATGGAAATAATATTTATATGGAATATCAGATACTGAAAGTAACCATATTTATACGAAAATTAAGGAAATGGAACTGACAGCAAAAAGGTGATAAGAGATAAGGATGTACTTACGACTTTCCATCTTTCTTTGACTATGTGTCCGGGCTGAAGTAGGTCTGCACTAGTCATCGTAATATTATTATTCTGGTCCGTGGATTCATCTACCAAATAGCCATATTCTTCAGAAATATCAGCAGTATAGTTCCTTAAAAAAATACAAAAAAATAATTTAAGAGGTCCAGGTTTAAATATTTACAATTATCAGAAAATACAAGTTTTAAATAAGGTGATTTTTAAGTAAGTTATTTAAACTGTTATCTTGAGTGTAGAAATAAAGAAAAAGAGAAAACTGCGGTAGGCGGTGCATAGGAATTTCATGTTTCAAACCTGTTGGTATATTTTATTCATTATCGAATATTTATTTGTGTGTCAATAGGAAGATATATAGTAGATGGGCGGAAGATCGAGACGGGAGTTGACATGGAAGGGGATGAGTCATGGGGGCGATGTCTGAAGGGTGGATCAGCTCCACCACACCCTGGCCCGGTTCGATACCATATCCCCGACTATAGGTAGCCACTACCCCTATAGGGGCGCTCTCTCTACAGCTGGCTCCAGCAATAGACCCCCGTCCAGGTAGCCAGCCCGACTAGCTCACTCCGATATATATATAGAAGGGAAGAGCGAGCGAGGTGAAACGAGAGACATCAGCTGAGGCCCCCCCACCCTACCCCCTGGACCACTAGTGCAGTACTGCTCTCCAGAAGTGAGCCAACCACCTATAGTGTTTAATCAGTGCCAACAATAGACCTACGCTTAATTTGTAGAGGCAGCGGACTTAGTGATGCAATCCCAGGCGCAGCTGCTCTACAAAACACCGGATCCAGGGTCAATACAACCCGCCATCTTACGTCTACCCTAGTCCCATCTAACGGCCATTCCCACAACTACAATTCACTACCCCAATGGAATTGTCACTATAAAAAATATTTATCTAATTTCATTTTTTTTTATAAAAACCTTTGTTTATACTAGGTCTGACGAGCTGTGATCGTTGATTCCCCCTTAAAAATAAAATTGCTGATTTCTTTTAAGAGAAATCTGCTAAAAGAATCAGCCACGTCGGTTACACATTACTCAGTATAAACTAAAAACTATTAAAACCTCCATCCGTCCATGAAAATATTCGAGAGACAACAGAAGAGATGAAGTCGTAATAGGAAGACTCCGATAGGGCGCACAAGAATTACGCATGGTTATCTTATGATAAAAGATCAACCCCCGATATGAGGGAAGTGTAACACAGACTTGACTATCTACTACATATTAATGGAATGCCATAAGTATGCAGATATTCGAAAAGAATACAATATTTCGAATGATATGGAAATGGCCCTTGGAGATGACCCCAAAGAGCTACATAAATTGTTTAATTTTGTGAAAACTAGGAATTTATACCTAGGATAACCTAGTAGTTTTTCGCCCTAAAACCTAACGAAACAAACAAACTTTACTCAGTGTAAATAAACAGAATCAGGACCAGCAGAAGGTAAGCAGATTTCCCACAGTGGTGAACTCATATCACCATTCACTATTTCTAAGTACAATCAAGTGAGAAGAATTGGGGGGTTTACTGAATGCTGGAAACAAAAAAGCACAAATAATTCGTTCATTAAAATGTATAGAACAACATGTGAGAACACAACAGTTTAACAATATCGGTTCCAAAGCATTTTTAGCGGAGCTATTTTGAATTTTGCTTGTCTAAACCATTGTAAAAAACATAAACTGTTATGGTGAAGCCGTTGCACAACGAATGCATGTATCTCACAAAATACAGGTCCACTGAAAACCATATTTGGTGTTTAAGCGTGGAAGAAATTGTTTCGTGATATATCTTTAATGCGAGGTCACTGAAGGGGGGGGGGAGGTTACTGAAGGCTGAAAATTAAAACAAATGCAAATATCTGGGTAAACAGTGGAGCCAGAGAAGAAAAGTACAGAACAACACTTATACAAAATTCAACTTGTAACAATTCACTTATATGCAGAGTTTCGATCCCACTCATAATAATGAAGATATTTTGAATTTTCGATTTTCCCCACCTCTAACCCCATCCCCTCCCGCTGATATAATTTCAGCTATTAACTAGATTGGTCATTAGTTTTGCATGAACCCAATATATTTCGTGTTTGGTAAAGATTAATAAAAAATTTCGACCACTAGATCGGTAACAGTCAGGTATGTAATAATCTATATATATATATATATAAAACTGTTACCTCTGTCTGTACATTGATTTTTTTCTAGAAATTTCCAGATACATTTTCGTTTCACATGTCATAGACACCATAACTGGATTTTGTTTCTTTCGTGTATGTTTATTTGTTTGTTACCTTTTCACGCATAAACGGCTGAACCGAATTTTATGAAACTTGGTATGTATATTACTACTAACCTAACTAAGACTTTAGGCTATATTAATATTCTCTGAGACGAACAGGAGTGGGGTTATAAGGGAGGCATGAAAATAAAAATAGCGATATTTCGTTTCCTATTAGTTTTTCGGCAAATATGCAACATAAGAAGAGTTGTTTATTTTGTAATTTAGAGTAACTTTTATTATATACACTTTTGTCGTATACCCAATTATAAATGAGTTATACGCTAAAAACTATAGCGGGAGTCAACAATTTTATTTAGCACAAAAGACTCAACCGAACTAATCAAAACTCGGTATGTGTATTAGCGCTAACTCTTCCATGATCATAAGCTGTACTAACATTTCTAGGGACGAGCAGAAGTAGGGGTTGGTAAGGGAGGCCTAAAATTAAAAGTAGTGATATTTCGTTTCCTATTGGTTTTTCGACAAACATGCACATGACAAAAGTTGTTTATTTTGTTATTTACAGTAACTTTTGTTATATTCACTTTTGTCCTATAACAAAGTATAAACAAGATATACACTAAAAACTAAAGCGGGACTCAACAATTTTAATGGGCATAAAAGACTTAACCGAACTCAACGATACTCCGTATGTAATTTCGTATTAAAATCTCCCTGATTATAAGCTATAATAAACTTTCTAGGTACGAGCAGGAAAAAAATTGTTGATTTTTCGTTTCTTCTTAGCTTCTTGGCAAACCTGTACATACCAAATGATGTTTATTTTGTTATTTAGAGTAACTTTTGTTGCATTCACTTTTGTATTAAAATGAAATAAACACGGGATATACGCCAACCCTGTAGAGGGAGTCATTAATTTTATTAGTGCATATTCAAGTGTATTTAATAAATGCATATTATGACAAATGATGTTATCTTTTACCCTTATAAGATAGTTCTAATTATGATTCGGATTAGTGAGGTGATAGCGGAAGTTATAGCGAATCAAACTCTTTGGCTCTGGTAATATATTATTTTATTTCCGATATCTTGATGTAATTGAAACAAATATGTACTATCATAACAATGGTAATATCATTATGACAAAAGACAATAAGATTACTTAGATTGCAAAGAGGGCAGCGATCTCTTCCCCTCACCTAACTTTTTGGATAAAAATGAAATTATTATTAGGGTTCCACTGTTATTTCATTCCATCAAGTAGATAAATTATTAAAATAATATTTTGGATCAATAATTTAAGGAAATCAATGTTGATGCGGGAGCAGACGTCGAGGGGGGCTAAATCAGTTAATTGAGTTTACTTATTTCCTGTCAATAGGAAATATTGGCATTACTGGAAGTGATTTCCACTGATTGTGAGAATTACTATTACGAATATAATCTTATGTTCAAAACTATGCTTAAACTATATGTGCTCGGATTGTTTTTGACGGGAAATATGTTGATTTTAGATATTATTTAATTATAATAAATGCAATTCATGATTTGTGGATTATTCAAAAATGGTGAGTCACAAAAAGTGGAGAGGAATAGATTAGGAACACATTTTCATTTATTCTTCATTACTAAAATTTCTATTCTATTAGTCCAGAAAAGTTACCCTTTAGGATTAGCTAATTCAGAAAAACGTCGTGGAGGGAAGTGTAATTGTACACATTGAAGTTTTGCTATAAAAATACCATCATTAGTGAGTCTACAAATATTTCCCGGGCATCGCCAGGTACCTTAGCTAATATATATATATATATATATATATATATATATATATATATATATATATATATATATATAAAATATGAGTTGTTTGTTTATTGTTACTTACGTCCACTTTATGCAACTAAGGCTAATCGGGACGGGCTATCTACAGGTTACCACCCTTTTCTATCGGCATTTGACATTATTAGGAAGTTTTAGGATAACTAAAACAATGTTAATAGTAAAAGTCTGTTAAGCGGATGGAGCATAAACTAAACAAATTTCCAATGTGATGGAACAAAACTGATGATATCTCATCTTTTATTCTCAATTTTCTCCTCAGTTAGAAGCCGATATAAATAGTACTTTAAATTTAAACTAAACAAAAGACTCTTAGTAGGGAAGTATCTTTATGTAAAAATCGTAAGTGTAGTAGTGGGGATTAAGTGATGGCGAACTAACAAAAATACTAAAACTCGGTTAATATTCAAGTTAGAGGAAAATGTATAAAGCATTACAGCACATTACGTTTTAATTACGTATAGTATACATTTTTCGACCTGACAAAATTAAGGAGAACAACATACTGTCGAAGTGTGACAATCCAATATCCGATTTGTCTCCATCTTGACAGTTTTGACGTAATCACCTCGGTGGTAAGTTAGAATCATTTTCTAAGAGATGCCAAACCCCTGAAGAGGTGTCATGAAAGACACGAAACAGTAGAGTAAAAAATAAATAAGTGGGAAATATTTAATTTATTATTCATCTGTTGAACCTGAGTTTGGAACCGATCAAACGAAATTAAGCCTTATTTTTGTCTGATCATAACAATCATGAAGAAGTTTGCTTAAAATAAATCTGTTTGGTCTTTTACAGAGATAAACTTTGTACATGCAGTTGGTTGCACACTTAGCAATTACAAATGCTATAAGCAGCACGGGCAAACAGTATGTATGCCTCTTGTCAGCTCAACTAACCCAGATAAAATCTCTCCATTATTCAAATAGCTTTATTTCCGACTCTATTCTCCTCAACTCACGCCCTTCTATAGACTCGTCGATATCAACTCTCTGTCTATTTTTTAGGGTTCGTTGTTCTGCATTCCAGCCTTCAAACCTCACTAGCCTGTATCTTACACCCTTCACGTTCAAATAATGAAACTCATCAAATTATTCTGAAGTCAATCAAAAATATTTTAAGTCCAAACTTAAAAATTATCTTCAGCACGAAATGTTGATAGAATATTGAAATCTATATAGCTTTTTTTTTTTTTTTTTTTTTTTTATATTTAGAGTAGAAGCGCCTTTGCATTTTATGAGTCTAATCATTCCTAGTAATATAAAACTCGATTTACTTATTCTTAATTTTTGAAGCATTCATTATTTATCTCATGAGAACTAATATTTTTGTGTTCCTTCATTGCGGAAATGTAGCAATGGTGAGAAATTTCTGTTTATAGTTTTGGTCGGAATTATCGACTTTGAGCTTCCCTGTTTGACTTTGAAGCCCGTCAAGTAGGTGCTGCGTAAAACTAAGCAGATTTCCCAAATGGTGGTATAGCAAACATAAAATCTTAATTGATGAGGCCATCATTCCCAGAATTTGCATAATAAAGGTTTCTTGAAAACAATATTTGGTTTATAAGATTAGAATAAAGTGGTACGTGATATAACAGCTTATTGTTAAAATACCATGAGTAGGAGTGCAGGTTTACTATAGAATGAAAACTAAAAACATCTAAATATCTTCGTTAATATTTATGATAGAGAAAATACGTATGTAACAACATTTATAGGTAATTTAATTTGCAATAAGATTGGTTATGTACAATTTTTCGACACGACGTATAGTAAGGGACATTTTTCAAATTTCTGAAATAGCTGATTTCCCCTAAGAGAAATTTGCTAACAATTTTATTAATTAACATGTTAATAAATACAATGATAGGGAAATGAGTCTTTCCCATTATTCAAAAGTAGCAAAGCTTCTGATTTTCGAGGCTTTTAAAGTGAATAACTCCTTTAATTTCCTGTAATCATCAAGAATTAATAATTATTCAAATCAAAATTTCCGTTAACCAGAACCTTCTAAGTTTGTCACAGAGATGCTGCGTAAACTAAACAAATTCACCAATTGATGGAATGGCACACTCGTAATATCGTCTTAGCATATATACTCTATTTTTAAGTCAAATGTCGATCAGTAGTCGTGAAGGTTTATTGTAGGAAATCAGACTAGGAAAAGGGGGGGGGTTAAAATGCCTCCATTATGAATAGTTTGATCGAAAAATGTTGTAGACTTGTTAAACAATTGTTGTTTTACACATTTTAATGATCGAATTATTCGTACATTCTTGTTCTTCTTTACTACACTTCAATAAACCCACACATATACTTTACTTAGAAATAGAAAATATGCCGGAAGTTTTAAGTAATATTAATTTTATTGTAATAAGCACTAGATTTCATTGTATTATCGAAAATATTCAGTTTTGAGATTTCAACTTGTGGCAATTGAAACTCCCCTGAACTCAATTTGACTACTTCGACGTGACGTCTGTGGGTATCTCGTATGTCCTAAAAAGTTAAGTTTCACATTAGTCTTGTTGTGTGTCTACGCTTTTGATGGAAGGAGATTACTGAATGCAGAAAACAATTACAAATAGACAGTATGTAAGAATGAACTAATAGTTTTTGACCTACTGAAAACTTAGAAATAGGTGGAGATAGAGGGGTGAGCGTGAGAGAGAGTTAGGGGCGCATTACTGGTTACTGGAATAATTGAGAGAAAGTGCATTGTATTTCAGAGGGAGTATGGTTGAAGGACGTTCTAATATTAATAGTTTGAGATAGACAATAAAGGATATAGATCTAGTAAGAGATGTGTGGGGAGAAAACTAGGATTTAAATAGATAGCCTTGGACACGGTGAGGCACAGAGGTCAGGGTCGGGGCAGCGGTTCCTGCTCTAGTTACCCTGCATACTCTGCAATGCCGCTACCCTACATCCCAACAAATTAGTCACACAATATTTGTCTATATTAGTTGCACAATAATGGATATATTTATAACTATACATTAAACCCCTACTCAAAAACTACGTATCCAAAGCTAATATCAGCCATTAGTAGACCCGATCTTTTTTTGCTTGAAACATTTACATATTAAAGCTAACAATGATCAACATTTGACAAATTCATCTCAAATACATTTTAGCAGATTTCCCTTAAGGGGAATTGATTTATTGCAAAATCAATTTAAAAAAGTTATTCCTAAAACAACCAATGATAATAAAAATAATCGATTTTTTTTTACTATTAATTTGAATGAAAGATATATGAACAAATCATAGGTGAAGTGACTAGTTATTTTTTTTTTTTTTTTTTTGTATTGTTGGTATATTCCGAAATTCTTGAAGATAGGCGCTTCAATAATGTAGTATTATTTCATTAAAGTCAATACAAATGAATACTAAATCTTCGGAACTCCATTTCATGAAGCCTATTTGGAACCCTCCATTACTGGTTTTAGCAGATTTCCCTTAAGCAGCTATTGAGGTTGCACGAAATATTCCTTCAAATGTCCATCGATCCTACCTAGTAGATGACGAAAATAAGGTCCCGGACATGATATTTCAAGCAATTAGGATATTAAATTTAATAACATTATGCTTAAAACAAAAGCTTCTTTACTATATCTCATTTATACTTTGTTATACGACAAAAGTTACTCTAAAAAACAAAATAAACAACTCTTATCCTGCACATATTAGCCGCAAAACCAATAGGAAACGAAATATCGCTATTTTTAATTTTAGGCCTCCCTTACAAGCCCCACGCCTGCCCCACCTGCCGGGCTGATTTGTGAATCTAAACCATCCAGCGCGTCACCCAATGGCATACAAAAAAATTCATTCAATCGGACCAGCCGTTTAGGAGTTCAGTGACATACACATATACAGTAGAATTATATATATATATATATATATATATATATATATATATATATATATATATATATATATATAAAGATATGAAGGGCCAGGGGGAAAAAAGATGAAAGTTACTTTTTCGTCGATTTTAAGATATTAGCGCTATCAAGGGGCTATGAAGGAGTAATATCATCTGGTAGAACAGCAAGGGGGGAAAAAGATGAGAATCGACCGAAATATGCATGAAAAGATTCGGGGTAAGGGGGAAAATAGATGAATGTCACTAGCGATTAAGCGATAGTTTGCGATTCCTGTGCTGGGCAGAATAAAAATTATACCCTAATTCGTTTCCTTCATAATTTAGAGACTGAGAAGCATCGTTTCGACAGTGTTGAAATATATTTTCCCATTCGAGGGCATTCATACCTCGAATGTGATAAAAACATGAGTTACATCAACTAGCATACTTACGTTGAGTTGCCCGATGAATGGAGGGATGTTATAAGAAATAGCAGAGAGAGGCCGTCGCCCTTTGCTCTGATCAACTGCCAGCAAGAACTTTTCAAAACATGGACAGAATTCTTGAATCCTATGTACTTAAAAATAGTCCCTTTCCCACTAGGCCCGTGCGTTGTTTAAAGGTCATGAATGAACATCCTTCAAAACATTTTCACCGAAACACTTTCTGGTTGTTACATTGACGCTGAAATCCTTTGGAAACCACCAAAAAGGGGGAAAACGCCAGAAAACGTCCTTCTACACGTAGACCTTTAACTAACCTGTATGATGGACCATTGCCAATTTCTCAACCAAAGTTCAACGACTTGCAACAACTAAAAAAATGTTTGGTTAACCCTGCTGCGAAGGCGTTCTTTGAGAATTTGCCCAGCATAAATCCAGCAACTGTTCACGATGACAGCGAAGATGTATCCCTGGATTACCCAGATGAATAAATTTTCATAAAATTTGTTGTTCATTGTCAGTAAAATATAAGTTGTTCATTAAGTTTTTTTTTCACCTTTATCATTTCTCCTAAGTGCTACATGTGACTGCATATATAGATTACTAATATCTATTAGGAATTAATACACTAAAAAAGAAGAGATGATTATATTACAAAAGGAGTTAATAGAAATCAAACTTTGTTATTCATTTTTCTCGAAATCACTTTTTGGTCACTTTCATCTTTTTTCCCCCTGGCCCTTCATATATATGTCTGTTATCGCTCAAGCTGTTGTAATTTTGGATTAATTGTTATCAAACTCGATATTTAATTATTTTATCTAAAACGAAAGATCAAGTTCGTTAATGGCTTAAATCCGACTAGTGGGAGGGGGATTTAGAGGGAAGGATTTTCGAAACTTCGAAATATCTCTGTTATTATGCATCGGATCGAATAGTTGTATAGGTCCAATCCTAATGAAAATTAAATTTACTATAAATATTGTTATATACATTTATTCTCTATCTTGAATATTAACCGAGATGTTTGCATTTTATAGTTTTCGGCCTTCAGTAAACCCCCTCTCCTACTCATGTCACATTAACAATAAGCTGTTTTATTATGAAGCACATTATTTGAAGGATAAATGCTAAATAATGTTGAACTTTTACATTTCGAGATAAATGTAAATACGTAGCACACATGAGAGATCTGCTTAGTTTACCCTGCGTGAAGAAATTTTCAAGTGTTTTTTATACAGAAACACACACACACACACACACATATATATAAGAAAAACACCTAAATAGATCAATATTTCGCGTCAGACAAAACCGACCTTTTTTTTCTATTAATATATGGAAGGAGAGTGATTACGATTTCACTCCCCAATATCCGAGGCTCTATTTCTGAAAAAAAAAAAACAAACAAAAAAAACAAGACAGTAAACTGCAAATTGATTTTTTAAATATAAAGTTGTTCTTGTAAAATTAATGAAGAGTTGAAAGTTTTTCCTGTTTTGTCAGTTAGTACATCCACGGTAAAAACTTCCTTTTTAATGAGAATATGTTAACTCTAAAATGTATAAAGGACAAGAAAAAAAAAAACTACATTCAAAATGCACTCCCTACCTCATCCTGTAAAGCGAAGCCCAATTTCGTTACTTTAATAAGATTAGTCACTTTTGGCTTAATGATTTACATAATCTATCAAATTGCGAACTTCTTATCTGAGTCCATTCACGAACTCGATGCTTATCACAGACTACTAACGATAATGAGCCGCCCAGAGCCTTCGTATACCGAACATTAGGAACTCAACACCACACTTCCCTTATGACTTGTTGTGCTGTTGAGGGGGTGAAATGAAATGTGAAGGTCAAGGGGGTAAGATATTTCAGTCTTTCTGGCAAAATATTGTACAGCTTGAACCATTCCTGTCAGCAGGTTTACACCACCTCAGTATTAAAAATAGTTCACCCTTTCAAATAAAAAAAAAACAACAACATACGTGCACCATTAGATGTTTAATTTAATGAAACTTTCCACAAAATAATCGAATAAATTAAACTGTCAAGATTGTTTAAAAATACTGACATTCTACCTCCCAAACATTATTTATGAATAAGGAACTAGAAAAAGAAAACAAAGTACATCATGCATAAATAACATATCTTACTTCTCACACGTTATTACTGACTAATAAGTTGTTTTTAGTGCTCAATAAAAATGGGAAAAATAAAAATTATGTTTAACGCCTGATTCATATTTACAAGAGTTTAATCTGTGCAATAACATAAAATATACAAGGCCAAATAAATATAATATATTAAAAAAATTATAAAATATATTTATATTTATTAACGTCCACGTTGTGCTACTAATTGTAATTGGGACGGGTTATCTACAAGTTACCATCCTTTTCTAGCCAGAGCGGAACTGATTTAATTTAATGATTTTGCCACTTTGGTTTAGAAAGTGAGATTGAGACAAACGCCCTAACTCACATGGCTAACCTGAGCGAGCCCTAATGTTTTGTTATTTAAATTATTAAATAAAAACCCATCGTCTCGTATTTTTAAGTGAACTGGGAAAATTCCATAATTAGAATCATGTTTAACGAATCAGTTACTTAGTAGCATACACTTTATTGAAGCCGAGAAACACGTCACTGGTATGTTATTTGGGGAACGGCAACCAAATAAATTAACCTCCTGTAGCTTCTATTTAAGACGGCCAATGTCAGATTATAAAGTAATAGGAACACTGTGAAAATTAGATAACAGAACCATATGAAATAAAAAAGATAATTCGGGTAATAATGCCACATTAAAGCGCTTTTATAGATATGACCTTTTTCGAATGTACGAATTGGTTAAAGAGCTTATTTTGATATAGGAAACTCAAGCTATAAAGAACTTCCTACTAGCTATTTTGGAAAAAAAGGCATGTTTATCATTAGTACAAACAAAAATTACCGGGGGTAAATTTTTGCTTTCATCTTTATTTATTTATTTTGGTGTGTCGCAATTTTAAAGATTCACACTTCTCATATTATAAAACTAAAAGTTGGTATAGCCATCTTGTATAAAATATAATAATAATATAATAAAAGAAATATATGTTAAAATATCTACAGTCGTAGGTCGCAAGGTACGGTTACATTTTCTCCAGTGTATACTAATGGTAGCAGATCCTAATTCTTTAAGTTAAGGTTTGGCAACCATTTTAAATGTAGTTAAAAAGATGTGTCTGTTGGAGGTGTTTCATGATTGTCGCGATGTATGGGCTGTTGTCGTGTAGTAGTTCTGATAGGTTGGTGGGTAAGGTCTTGTCAATTATTTGTCTGCAGTCTGTAAGTAAGTGTTTGATAGTTAGTCGTGTATGCACATGTGTATTGCATAGTGTACATAAAGGTGGATCAGTCCTAGACATGAGGTGTCCGTGTGCTATCCGTGCATGTCTCAACCGAGAAGGTTGTTAAAACTGGAACCCCGTTAAAATTTTGGTTTTCATTGTAAAATCAATTTAAGAAAGTTATTCCTAAAACAACCAAAGGGGCTCAGGTTAGCCATGAGAGTTAAAGCTTTGGCCTTGAATCTCACATGGTAAAACCTAGAGTGGCGAGTTCGATTCTCGCCTGGACAATAGTAATTTAATAGTGACAGAATTCATTAAATAAAATCCTTAGTCCCACCCTGGTAAGAAATGGGTGGTAACCTGTAGATAACCCGTCCCAATTAGCCTTAGTTGCAAAACGTGGACGTTAATATAAATATAAAAAATAAAACAACCAATGATAATAAAAATAATCGAAAATGATTTTTTTTTTTAAATTTGAATGGAAGATATATGAAAAAAATATTATGTGAAGTGGCTATTTTTTTTGTTTGTTGGTATATTCCAAAATTCTTGAAGATAAGCGCTTCAATAATGCAGTATTATTTCAAATAAGTTAATACAAGTGAATACTAAATCTTCAGAACTCCATTTCATGAAGCCTATTTGGAACCCGTCATTGCCGGTTTTTATACAAAACCTACGGCACATCAGCTACTAAAGCACACAATTAACGGTGGCAAGGAATGTTGCATTTATTCCCCTTAAAAGTTAGTACCTGATGTTATCTACGAAAAAATACAAATGAAATCAAAACAGTGATCTTTCTACGTACTTATATACAACCCATTGCAAGTATTATATAATTATGTCTGTAAATTAATTAGCACTGTCACAATTAGTAAGAAGAACGAGACAGCAGAAAACAACTATAAATAGTGCAATGGTGTTGACAGGCCTGTTTGCTGTAAGGATTAGAAAGAGATCCAAGGTAGCCTACTAAATTTCTCTCCCTGTCGTCACCCGAAATTCTGAATCTGGGTCAATTACTAATTTCGCATGAGCACATTAAAGCCTGATTTAATTTTAAACGGCAGACTATTCTGGTTCCTGTGTCAGGGCAATGGTGAACAATGGTGTCGTGTATGATCAGACACGGTAGAATAATTTTTAGAAAACACCTACTTATGTTACACTACTTTCTTGATAGTCATGATTACTGTTTGAATTAAAAAAAGACTGTTTTTAGAATGTAATTGTAAGTAACATTTTATTTCCTCAGTTAATTCATATTATCTATCCTGTTCATTGCAGAGTCCTGTGTGTTGCAGGTTGCAATATCTGTATGTTGGTTTTCCAAATTGAAACCTTACAACTGAAATGCAAAGAGAATTGTTGACATTTGTAGTAACAAGCTATTAGTCAGAAAAATGGCTTTTAAAAATATAGTGATTATCAAAGGTAACATCAGGATTTGAAAACAGTTTCTCAACCTAGTAGTTTATACAAAATTAAACTTTAAAGACATTTCTAGAAATCATTCATGATATTGGCAACACATCCGACATTTAGGTACAATTATTGTTTTATATTCTTCAGAAATAAAGGTGTGTAAAGAAAGGTTATTGAAGACATAATGGTTTTTGGTTGTGAAAAGTACTGCAACCTCTCTTCAACTGTGCGTAACCAGGCAATCACTCCATTAAAATGTTTTGTTATAATCAGTATAAATCTTCATTTATTCATGAATTAGAAATACTTAATAGTCAGAAAATGGGTATAGTAAATAATGTACTCACTCCTTGATCAATTCCAGAAGAGTACAGACAGTACGAAGCTCAGATATTAACAGATATCTTCCATGTAAACCAATTATTTAGGAACACAAATTTCAAAGTGCTAACGTAACGTTACTACTGCTTAGAAGCATACGCTTCCCTGTTTTTTTTTAATATCTTATCTTCCATTTTTAACAATATTAAAAACTACGAGTGGAGAGATTAGATAGTGAACATTTATTGGATTTTAAAACGCCCATAAATTCAAAAATCTGAATATGTATAAATTCGCCACTAACACTATTTGTTAAAAAAAATGTGACCTAGTAAGACACAGTGTAGGACCTAAGCCTCTGTCACCTCTAATTTGTACCATTCCCTAGCTAGTTCCCTAATTCTGAACTAGGAGCTCAGGTTGGCCGTGCGAGTTAGGGCGTTGGTCCTAATCTCGCGTGGTAGACCTAGAGTGGCGGGTTCGATTCCCGCCCTGGGCAGTAGAAATTCCTTGTTGTTGTTGTAGAAAGAAACTCCTTGAGCCCACCCTGGCTAGAAAAGGGTGGTAACCTGTAGATAACTCGTCCCGATTAGCCTAGTTGCATAAAGTGAACGTAAATAATAATAAATAACAAAATTCTGAACTAAGCAACCATTGCCTAAGGTCTACTACTTCCTTATGGTGTATCATGATATTTGGCCGTCCAACCTCATGCCCCCACCCCTACAGTCTGTCCTTTTCGATAGCATATATGATGTTCCGTTCAAGCACACACAGTACAAATCCACTACTTCAGCATTGGTTATGAGAGGCCATCTGAGCTACTCCCTGACGCATCCTCTTACCAAGAAAAGGCAGCACTTTTCTTGGTCTTTTGTGAGAGTATACGTTGCACTGTTGCACAAGACCATGTATATATTCATTGTTTTGAAAATAATTGTACATATTTTCCATTTCACACTGATATGTGTATATTTACTCTATCAAAACAACATATCTCGTCGAGCAAACGTTTCTACCACACAAGACAATTTTACCTGTAATTAGCAAACACATTTTTTACTCTACTCCACAATTTATACAGGGGACTTTATTTACTAAATTTACCATAAAAGATATACAAAAGAAATAATCTCAACCAAGATTATAAGTCCTGCATGTTTCAGCAGTTTGGAAGACATGTCATCAGACTTTATTATTAACCTCTTCTCGATGGGGTAGCCCGGTTTCCTCAATGTTATCATTATTATTGAGTTGACTAACAAGGGCACATGTCGTTCGACTAGCCTCTCCATTTGAAATTTCTAAGAGGTTTTGGGCCCAGCTACTCTAGTTTGGATCGTTCTCAGTAAGAAGTTCTTGCTGGTCTTGAATGAATGTAATCCGCAGACAGAGTATTTTAGTTCCATTATTGAATTCACGGGTCTCTCGTTTTCTCCAGTTCCTCAGCTTAATAATGCTCGTTTCTTTTTATATTGAAATCTTTTTGTGTTTTTCCTCTTTTCCAAATATTTGCATTACGTAAATTATGTGTTTTCCTAAGGAGCATTTTTAGCGGCTCCTCAAGTCTTTTCATAACTAACTTCTCACATTCGCAGTTAATTCTATCGCTTAATCTCATACCATGGCTGACACTGGTATCTCCATGTGAGAAATCATTTGTAAACAACGCACAGAACCCTATGCACTCTAAAGTTCAATATTTTCTTTTACTGACAGCTTTTTTTGCTATACTATCCGGTATTAGGCCACTTCTTTGAATAGTACACTAATGAAATCATCCAGTAATGGCTTCGGTATTTCAACATACGAATGTCCCAGGCACCTATTACAAGTGACATGAAGATCATAAACCCAATACCCCTGTAGAGTATTCTGTAATGATTTGCTAGATTCTGTTTGCAGTAAGTTCTTCACGTTCCTCTTCATTTTGGCGCCCTTAGTCCCCATATATTCATCTTCTTTACGATAATCGATATAAATTTGAAGAAATTTTTGAAATCGCATAGTGAGAACAACCTAAATAACTATTTTTTGTGTGTGCTATAAACCTATTAAAGCAATAGTGTCTTCCTTTATAATAAAAGAAGGAAGTGGCCAAAAGGAGCACAAGATAAATGGTCGTAGGAAGTGACGTGAGAAGCAGATAGGGTTCAGATTAAATATTTATAAAGTCACATAACTAAGGTAGCTGGCTGTCCCTTAGCAGATTTTAGGTTAGACCAAACCCTTCAATCTTACACTTTACTCTCCTTCCCTCCCACTTAGCCGATTCGCCATTCTAGCTTTTTAGCAGATTTCCCCTTAAGGGGAATGAACTATTGAGGGTGTATATTTGTCGCACGTTAAAAGTTGTTTAAAGGTACTTCGACGAAAATCATTTCCATTCAAAGTTTTATATGTATGTTAACTTACTTGCCTATTGCCGCTCTAGCAGTCGCTTTTTGATTGGTTGTCTCAAAATTCAATATATAAGCGTTTCATGTAATACTAAATATCAAGTTTACCGATGAAATCGTATCAAAAAATTAAAACCATTTCCCTTACTGTGAGTCAAATCGAAAAATGTTATAAAAATACTATTGTAAAATATTTAGTTCTCTACAATAATTGTTCAATACACTGTTTCTCTATCTGGGACTGAGATATTTGCATTTTTTTTTATTTGTAATCTTGAGTAATCTCCATTTCTAATAGTCTTATTTTCACTTTTAGTAACTGAGTCAAGTAAAATTTTATTTTCAGCCTACAACTTAATTTCGTTATGCATAAGCTTCTTAATACAAGAGAAATACAGAATAGCTGGAGTAATAAGACGACTAGTGTCATTTTAGCACGTGGTAAATTTGCTTAGTTTACACAACCCTGCGTGAGGGACATTTTCTGAAGTCCCTTATATATATATATATATATATATATATATATATATATATATATATAATATATATATATATATATATATACAGTAATTCTGATTCAATAAGATACCGCATCTCACAAAAAAAGTTGTTAGAACGACAATCATTCATAGGGCCAACGCACTAATAAATGTTGCAATTTTGATTTGTATAATGCCAAAGGTGAGGATTTTATAAAAACTTAAATCAATAGTTTTCTCTCTATCCTAGCTGTATTTATAGACCTAACTATCGCTTTTGATAAAATATGGTGTCGGTCCATTCCTGATTATCTTATTAACTACGGTTTAGGTGGAAATATGTTGCATTTTATAAAAACATTTCTTGAGAAGAGGTTCTTCAGAGTTCGCATTGGTAACAGTTTTTCTGATGTCCATTAGATTGAGAATGGGCAGCGTACTCAGCCCACTTCTTTTTATAATCGAAATTTATGAACTCCCTAATATATTTGCCCACCATGTTAAGATATTGTTATACGCTGACGACATAGTTATACACTGTAGCAAACAACGCGGACAATGCGAAAAATGACATGAAAGCATCACTGGATATAACTTGTAAGTGGTTTAATGACATGGGCTTTATGATATCCTTAAATAAGACAAAAGCAATATTTTTCAATAAATCAATGAATTCGAGTATCTAAGCCTTAACGATTAATGATTGTCAAATCCCTAAACGGGACGTCAAATTATTAGGTATGATCTTTGACCAACGACTAACCTGGATTCCCCACTTGAAATACGTTAAAAATAAGTGCAATGGGTCATTAAATAAACTGAGAACAATATCGAGCATGGAATGGGGAGCAGAAAGACTATCCCTTCTAAAGCTCTATAAAAGTCTGGTAAGATCGCTTTAGGATTATGGATGCATCATTTATTCTACAGCTCGATGATTGATTCTGTGCACTACAGAGGTTTGAGAATGATATCTGGTGCATTCAGGTCCAGCCAAGTAATAACCTTGTGTGCTGATGTTAGCGATGCACCTTTAAATTACAGATGAGATTGGTTATGCATAGCATATTATTTTACAGTGTTCTCGCAAATTAGCCACCCAGCCTTATTTCCACCAAATATAGAATAGTGAATTGAAAAATCATAGAAAAAGTATAACCTACCAATTTATTTTTACTAATGAATTTAGAAAAATAGAGTCGTGCGAACCGTCCTCAGATTTCCATTTGTACACAGATGGATCAAAAACTGAATGAGGTGTTGGTTCAGCCGTATAAACCAAGGATCTCTCTCTGAGCTTTTCCCTTCCCTCATTAAGTGGTGTGTTTACTGCAGAACTTGCAGCAATAAAAGCAGCTCTTAACTTATTGTTAATTGAACAAAATAATGCATTGATATGTTCTTACACTTTTAGTAACCTAAAATCACTTGAAAAAATGCACAATATACATCCGATCTGTAAAGAAATTCCCCATTAGAAGAATTACACAAGAAAAATATTAATGTAGAATTTCTATGGATACCAGGACATTGTGGCATAGGAGGAAATATAAAAGCTGACGCCTTAGCCTCAAAAGCTATCATTACTGACAGAAGTTCCAATCGCTGACGTCATCAATCATTAAAAAAACTAGTACTTGAGCAATGAGCATGGCATGAGCTGCGTAACAATAAACACTGCACTGTAAAAAGTAGTGGCAACCCCTGGAGTACTTCAACAACCACTAAAAGGAGGGATGAAGAATTAATATGCCGCCTTAGAATTGGCCACACAAGGCTCACAAACCAGCACCTAACGAAAAGGGAAGAACCTCCAACCTGCATTGCTTGTGGAGTAGACCTAACAGTTGCGCACTTACTTAAGAAGTGTAGAAGGTATGAGGCCATCTGAGAGTCCCTTGGTATATCAGAAGTACTATCTGAAATACAAGGGGACGATACCCACTCTATAAAAACACTTAAAATAATTAATAATTACTGGTCTAAATAAAGAAATATAACATAGGACTAATATGGGCACATAAGTCAGTGAGATAAGTATTTATATATCAAATTAGTTATAACAAAATACTGCTGTGTTTTTGTTCTTTGTCACAGAATCGGGGATAGAGAAAAATAGGAGAGATGCAACATAGGCGAGGATGACTAAGGAAGGAATGGGCGGGATCTCTGAAGAGGGACTACCGAACAAAAGGAAGGAAAATGAAACCCGAGTTTCGACCACCTAGGCACAAATAACTCTTGCGAGTTCGTTGCCTATTTGCAATAAATAAATAATAATAAATAAATAACGTACAAAAAAAATTAACAGAAAACTAGCCAAAACCCCGGTTGTGCCTATCAGTACGCCTAATGAATTGAGCACTTCCACTCCTATTTTTTCGAATTTTAATACATAACATTTTTTTCTAAACCCTTATACTTCTCCTTTAAGATGTGACCATCGTACTGTGATATCATGTCTCCTTGCTCTCCCATGTAATAATATTGGTATGTAATGCAATTATTATTTCATTGCGCTCTTTCCCTCTCACTCCTTTGTTGTATATGGCTATTTCCGTTATTTCTTTTTATTCAAAATTTTGTTACCACATAACTTCAAAATGCTGTACCTTCTATAATAACTCTGCATGTTGAAAGTTATTTATTGGCATCCACTGAATGCTACTTGTTTTACTGAAATGTTGTCTGCAGGTTACCTGTCATCATTTTCTAGGCGGAATGTAGGACTACTGTTTTATTTTTTCAATAAAATCATTCTAACCAACTACTCTACGTTTAATAAAGGTATGGAGACCAACGCAATAACCTGCATGGTTAACTGAAAACTAAAAACTAAACTAAACTCAATAAAATGAAATAATTCAATATTCTATCTAGATGAATTTCATAAGCAAAACGGCTAATCGTTAAAAACCGTATATCTTAAAGGCTACGGCACAAATAATAATCAACACCTTTTCTCAAAGAGAAGGGTCATGACCTTTCGTTGTTATAAATAGAATAGCCAAGAGCCATCGATGGTTTTCATAACAAAGGAAATATAGTATTTTGTAAAAATCTCAAGTCGGTTAACTAGAAACTTCCAGGAGCCACAAATAAAATTAAAAAAAAAGTCTATAAACGTGCACTTTGGTTATTTATACGTTGACACCCTTTTATATTCAGTGAGCCTTTGTATTATACTACTAAATACATCCTATATATCCATTTTTGATGTGGTGGATGCTGAAGGAATTATTATCACAGGTAAGGAAAGAAAATTTCTCGTTCCTTCACAGTAGTTTATTCTATGCTCCATCATCAGTGCGCTACTGACAAATATTTACCATTAAAAACGTCGTATAAGATGTCATTTAATTAAAAAATAATAAATATATGTATATATTGAAGGTCAAGAGTTACAACTTTAAAGAATACAAATTAGTGTCCCAGTGAATATATATGAAGAAAATATTTTTACAGATTAAAATTAAAACTAAAAGCTTACCAGTAAAATACATACAAAAATTTCAATATATAGTCAAAATAAATAAATAATAAAAAATGAATATGTTTAGTTAAAAAGTAAAAAACATGATAAATAGTAAAGTTATTATTCAAATAGTCAAATTAATTTTTTTTGAAAAAACCAGAAGTGAAGGATGAGATACAGATGAAAATTAAAAGCTACAGGGAGCAATACACATAAAACGGCATAAAGAAGAAAAATAGAGAAGCAAGACAATGCTTACCTCTTCACAAAGATGTTACTGGAACCAAGGATTCCCTGTGATGAGACCTCGGGATCGGAGAGCAATGAGAGAGGCATCTGAGACATGCCTCAACCTGGTGCCCTCTCCTTCCTTGTTGATATTGAGGCCTCCATTCTTCATCCTATCCAGTTTTATGTATAGGCATCCAATGATACCAGAGTTACATCATCTCATTATTCATACACATATAACAACTGGATAGGATGAAGAAAGGAGGCCTCAATATCAACAAGGAAGGAGAGGGCACCAGGTTGAGGCATGTCTCAGAAGCCTCTCTCATTGCTCTCCGATCCCGAGGCCTCAGTCACAGAGAGTCCTTGGATCCAATTTTAGCAGATTTTCAAAACTATATATATATATATATATATATATATATATATATATATATATATATATATATATAAAATTGTAACCTCTGTCTGTACATTGATTTTTTTCGAGAAATTTGAACTTTTCGTTTCACATGTCATAGACACCATAACTGCATTTTGTTTCTTTCGTGTATGTTTGTTTGTTTGTTACCTTTTCACGCATAAACGGCTGAACCGAATTTTATGAAACTTGGTATGTATATTACTACTAACCGAACTTAGACTTTAGGCTATATTAATTTTCTCTGAGACGAACAGGAGTGGGGGTTATAAGGGAAGCCTGAAATTAAAAATAGCGATATTTCGTTTTCTATTGGTTATTCGGCAATTATGCACATACCAAAAGTTGTTAATTTTGTTATTTAGAGTAACTTTTGTTAGTCGTATACCAAAGTTTAAATGCGTTATACGCTAAAAATTATAGCGGGAGTTAACAATATTATTTGCCAAAAAAGACTCAACCAAACTAAATAAAACTCGGTATGTGTATTAGCAGTGAGGCCATCATTATAATAAGCCATACCATAATTTCTATGGACGGGCAGGAGTGGGGGTTATAAGGGAAGCCTGAAATTAAAAATAGCGATATTTCGTTTCCTATTGGTTTTTCCGCAATTATGCACATCACAAAAATTGTTTATTTTGTTATTTGGAGTAACTCTTGTTATATACACTTTTGTCGTATACCTAAGTATAAATGAGTTATACGTTAAAACTTTAGCGGGAGCCAACAATTTTATTGGGCACTAACGGCTGAACCGAACTTAACAAAACTCGGTATGTCAATTAGCATTAATTCTTCCATGATTATAAGTTATATTAACATTTTTAGGTTCGAACGGGAGGGGGGTTATAAGGGAGGCCTGAAATAAAAATTCACCTTATTTACATGTATAAGAGACGGTAAATATAAAAATATTGAAGACAGTGAAGCCTTATCGAACAAATAATTCTATTATTAGCAAATCCACGGCAACGACGGGTATCAATCCTAAACACTGGGACGGGTAAATGTCAAAATATTGTGCAATGTAAAGCCTGCTAAAAAATACCATCACCATTCAGCCTCAAATGAATTCCCGGGCGGAGCCGGGTATCTGAGCTAGTATATATATATATATATATAGATATATATATATATATATATATATATATATATATATATATTATGTATGTTACCGTTCTAGCGGTCGCAATTTTTGTCTGATCGTTACCCAACTCGATATTTAGTCGTTTTATGTAAAATGAAAGATCAAGTTCGTTAACGGCTGAAATCGGACCAGTGGAGGGGGGGGGTTAAGTGAAGAGGTATTTCGAAAATTCGAAATATCTCCGTTACTATACGTCGGACCGAAAAATTGTACAAAATCAATCTTATTGCAAATTACATTTACTATAAATATTGTTATATACATTTATTCTCTATCTTGAATATTAACCGAGATATTTGCATTTGTATTCTGCGTGTGGTCACCAGTAGGCTATGTTCGGACTTTCCGCCGAGAGCTCTGGTGGCCGTTTCCATAACTATTCGTCCCTCGTGAATAGGTTTAGAGATTAGGTTAACTGTTTTTTGGGGCTAGAAACTACTGGGTTATTACGCCCTAAATAATGTTTTAGGTTTACAGGTTTCTTACTACTACAGTTGTTATTAGGCAGATTTGTCTATTGTAAAACTTCACGTGGGAAATCTGCTTAGTTTACGCAGCCCCTGCGTGACGGGCTTTTTTTTTTTTGTATTCTTAAAGTTTTATGTTCTAACTCTAATTCTTGACCTTCAATATGTACATATATTTATTATTTTTTAATTAAATTACATCTTATACGACGTTTTTAATGGGAAATGTTTGCCAACAGTGGCACTGATGATGGAGTGTACTATCTGAAAACCCTCTGATGCATAGAATAAACAAAGGTGAAGGAACGAGACCTTTTTAGCAGATTTCCCTTAAGGGAAATCAGCTATTGAGGTTGTACTCATGACGGAATTTTCGACATTTTTCTTCAAATGTCCATCGATCCTACTTAGTAGATGACGAAAATGAGGTCCGTTCAAAACTGTATATATATATATATATATATATATATATATATATATATATATATATGTGTGTCTATTATCGCTCTAGCGGTCGCAATTTTTGTTAGATCGTTACGAAACTCGAAATTTAGTCGTTTTATGTAAAAAGAAAGATCAAGTTCGTTAACGGCTGAAATCGGACCAGTGGGAGGGGGGGTTTAGAGGGGAGGATTTTCGAAAAATCGAAATATCTCCGGTACTATACGTCGGATCGAAAAGTTGTATAGAATTAATCTTATTGCAAATTACATTTACTATAAATATTGTTCTATACATATTTTCCGTATAATGAGTATTAACCGAGATATTTGTATTTTTTGTAATGAGTTCCGCTTTCAGTAAACCCCCACTCCTACTAGGGGTATATTAATAATAAGCTGATATCTCATGAACTACCTCATTATTAGGTTAAATACAAAATATTTTTTTCAACAAAGCTTTATTTTACGAGATGCAAACAAATACGTTCTGTTGACCCCCCCCCCTTTTTTCTTGGACTACAAAAATCTGAGTGTTTGAGATATAAATTATTTTGATTCATTTCAAATTACTCCACTAACTATAGTAAATAGTTTCCAATAAAATTAATATTTTATATTCAGATATATTTCTTTAATTGTTTGTTTTTCCGGTCTATCTATCGATACTGCGCTACAAGGTTGGCTAACCTGTTTGTTTACAATCCAGCCGTATTACGTTGTAGGGACTATTAACTTATATTGTAAATTCGCTGAAAGATTTCTCATTGTCATTTGTAATTATTCACGGAAGTGTTACCTGTATGTATATTTATCTATTGTAAATCTTCTCTGGCTAACCTGTTTGGTCCTTAATCATGTGAAAATCTCATAACCGTCTGAATCGTATTTTGTCCCCCCCATTTCTATTTTCTTCCCGGATTCCTAAATTTGGAATGGTTGTGATAAAAATTATTCTGGTTTATTATTAATTACAGTAGTAGATATAATAAATAGTTATGAATAAAATTTATAACTTATATTCAAATATATTTCCGTAATTGCTTTTATTTCCGGTAAAAGCTGGCTAACGTGATTGTTTCCAACTCATACTGTTTGCTATCAGGAAGGTTCTTACCATTTGACTTGCCCTTTATTTGTTTACTTAATATTCACAGCAGTATTAAGTCTTACAAATAATAGATATTCTGTGGTACTATTTAGTGTTGGTGTAATAAGTGTTCAGAGCGCTGCTATCATTAAAGGTAAGTCCATTTTTTGTGTTCTTGTTGTTTTTTTGAGATTGAGTTGTTTTTAATTTAATCTCGGAGCCTAACGGACGAGAGTTACTTTCCCGCCAAAAGCTAGTTCGGCCGTTTCCTTGACTTGTTTGGCTCTCGTGAAATTTCTTTATTGTAAAACTTCACGCGGGAAATCTGCTTAGTTTACGCAGCCCCTGTGTGACGGACTTTCTTTTCTTACCTGAGACCAAACATATATCAGGGATAAGGTTTACTATAAAAACCCTAAATTATACAAAATTTTTCCAAACACTCTTCGGAAAAGGCTGTAGTTCATTTGGCACAAGTCCTTTTGACAAAGTCAGTTTGACAAACGTCTTTAGACAAAAGTCATTTGAACAAGTATTTTTAAAACAAGGCAGTTTGCCTTATAATTCCAAATCGTTCCAACGCTTTTTCGCGTTGCTGATGAGTTACCGTAAGTACGAAAACGAGCAACCAAAGTCCCACCAACCGAAACAAATCAATCGGTGTATAACCGTGTAAAGTTAAGTTTCGAAATTCCACTCACAGTGATGATACGTTTCGATACTTCGTTTCGATCTTTCGGATCTCTTCAGCTAGGCGTGATGTGAGCTTTTCACTCCAAGAGTTAGCTTAGGACAAAGTTGAGAAAAACGGAAAAGTTTAAGACTCAATGACAAAACGTAGTGTAGTCTAGTGTATTCCCTAAATTATACAATAACTAAATATTTATTTTTGCTTAAAAATCATTTGTTCAACTACAAATACAAATGTTTTAGTTTAAATTGTGTGGAAAACTAGTTGATAGTTTAAAAGAGCGACAAGTTATTCCGCCACTAATCGGATATCCGATATACCCGATTGACTATACATGCCGTCATCACTCTTGTTATAGAATCCTTCGCAAATAAAACTTAAAATATGAGCTAGGCATGAAGTATTTAGTGATATAATTGCTTAATGTAAAAATATCATACGTAGAACTTAAGGTTCACTTAAGCAAGACATTTTCCAAGGCATCCAATGATACTAGAATTGCATGATCTCATAATTCATACTCTATTTCTATCTTAGTAAGGACTGTTTGTAAACAGGACTAGCCATTTAAGCTGGGCATGGATATAACAGCTAGAGGGTGAAAATCGGATGAGAAGAATTGGGGATTTGCCGATAAAAGAAAAACTATTGATAATAAACAAAAACTGAGTTTTAGTTATCTAAACGATTGTAGTTTAGTACATCATCAACCAAATTTATAACAAAAATGTTTTCGATCCGACGCATGATTAGCATTTTACCTCTTACAAACCTCATTCTTCCTCGTCTGATTTCGGGCATAAAATAAGTTATACATTGAAAAATTAAATTATTTATTAACGATCATTTTTTGCAACTAAGGCAAATTGGGACGGGTTATCTACAGGTTACCACCTTTTTCTAGCCAGAGTGGGACTAAGGATTGTATATAATGAATTCCGTCACTAAATAAATTCTTTTGCCCAGGCAGGAATCGACCTCGTCACTCTAGGTTTACCAGGTGAGATTAAGGTCAACGCTTTAACTCACATGGCTAAACTGAGCCCCATTGGCTTTACACTAAACATTTAAAAGTGATATGATAATGAACAAATAAAACTTGAAGTCCCTAAAATATTATTTAATTTCACATAAAAAAAGAAAACAGTAGTGGTATTTAAGATTACATTAGACGTCCCGAGATATATTTGATTAGAAGCTAAAGTGAGCTGATTAGGAGTGCAGATGAACTCAAAACAACAGAATACAATTTCCAGACAGAGAATGTTATAACATACAGCAAATTTAGAGAACAACTTTGTTAAATGCTGTTCTCTAAAGTTCATAAAATAATCCTGTGTAATCAAAGCTCGAAATTTAAGCTGATCGCGAGATGTTGAGTGATAGTTTAACGTGAAATTCGTAAGTATAGGCGTGGGAGGTTTCCTGAAAACACAAAAAGATAATATTCTATTAATGCTCCAGCTAAGAAAATATAGAAGAAGAGTATTGGTTATATAACATTTTTCGATTCAAATCAATTTGAAATTTTTCATCTTTTTAGTCATTAACTTTCACGGCGTTTAATGATCAACTTTGGTAAAAATTTAAAAAATCTAAAATTTGTAACTGCTGAAATATGTGCCCTCCCACGCTCGCACGATCACATACAAACAGAAACATGTACCCACTTTAGGCATTTATTTTATATTGTATATTTAAAGATCCTACAGGAGCTAATTCACCGTTAATTGAATGGTACAATCTAGGAAGAAAGTTATAGTGGAGGATAAATGACTTAAAATATTTCTGTACTAACTGAGTAAACCTTTATATAGTGAGATGCAGTATTCTTTAACATTAATGCTATAGGCATCACATCTTGAGTAATGAATATTTCTCGATAACTATTTAGTGAACAGCACGAATTTAGAACTTTCAAGCGTGTTATCTAAAATGTCAAAAGAAGACCGTTTTTACTAATTTTATTTTGCTTTAATTACTTCATTTTTTTCAATGTTCTTTCTTATAATTGTTTTAATCTGTCAAAATATAGTTTAGATTATGTATCATATAATGTCTATTTATGGTGGAGACGCACGAGCTCACTCCCACGGAAATTAGAAGTAAAAATACACCATCCAACAAGATGATTTATTAGGACCCAGTACCTCTACCAGGTAATGCTGGCGGCATTCTCAAACTCATGCTCTTAAAGATACAAGTAAAATGCAGAAACAAAATAAAATGCACCTAAGAAGAATCCAGTGAAATTAGGAGAACTTCACTGTGAATACAGAGTGAAAAAGAAACGGCAGTATTGCATAAGCTAAGTTGGACTAATAGGATATTTGGAAGACAAGAGTATGTCGGTTTAATTATTGAGATTCCTAATAATCTGAAAACTATTATCATAATACAAATAATTTCAGCAATTCCAATTAGACACACATTTATAAAAGAATTTACTTACTCACTGATCGGCATTTTTCTTCAGAACTGAAGATTGAAACTTACCTAAAAATAAAAAAATATATATATAAGAATAAAAAAAAAATTCAGCCAATAAAAACTCCTAAAATAGTTTACAAACAATAAATACCAACCTTGAAAGTTACAAATTTTTCGGTTAAAAGACGAATTCTGACACTGAATAATTAATTAATTTAGAAAATTTACATATAAAGGTAATCAAAACTGCAATAGGAACCAAAGAGAAGAAAAAAAATTAAAATCGTAAGGAGCTATTGAGGTTGTCCTCATGACACGATTTTCGAAAAAATTCCACAAAAGTCCATCGTTTCTATCTTAGAGATGACAAAAAAAAGAGGTCCTTTCAAAATTGTTATATATATATATGTGTGTGTGTGTGTATGTGTGTGTGTGTGTGTGTGTGTGTGTGTGTGTGTGTGTGCGTGCGTGCGTGCGTGCGTGCGTGCGTGTGTGTGTGTGTGTGTGTGTGTGTGTGTGTGTGTGTGTATAAACGTCTGTTCTTGTCGTAATTGTTCTTTGATGGTTATTAATTAGATATTTGAACGTTTTATTATACATACAACTAAAAATCAAGTTCATTAATGGCTGAAATAGGACCAGTGAGAGGGTTCAGAGAAGGGGAATTCTAAAATTTGAAATATCTCTGTTACTATACGTCGGATTTAAACATTGTATACAACCAATCTTATTTCAAATGTAATATCATATAAATAATGTTACATACATTTTTTTCTCTAACTTGAATATTAGCCGAGATATGCGCACATTTTAATTTTCAGCGATCAGTAAACCCCCTCCGCCCCTCGTGTCATATTAAGAAGAAGTAGTTAATGTCACGAACCACATTATTCGGAGCATAAATACAAAATTTGTTTACATTGAACTTTACCTATGAGAGATACATGCAAATAAGTTGTGTGGTAGCGTAATCAATTATGATTTTAGGTTCTTAAGTCGAAAGTGTATATTTAATCTATACCTTATTTGGTATTTAACCTTTCAATGCAATCAAGTCTATAGTCGTTCAAGGCTGAAATCGGACAAAGAAAAAGGGGGTTTAGAGGGGTGGGCAGAATCCAAAAAATCAAAATCTCCGTTATAATGAGTCGTATCGAAAAATGTAAAAAAAAAAAAAAACCTATTTTGTTAAACTATTGATGACCTACACTTTCTATTTGATATGTATTTCCGTAACTCAAATATTTAGCGAGTTATTGAGCTTTAGTAATTGTTTTCAGTAATTAGTAAAAACTCACTTTTCCTCATCAGAGAATTTTTCGTTAGAAATAGGTCAATTTTCTTTTGGAACTCAACTCATACTGCAAGATTAAAAGACTAGACCCGTAAGAATGAAATGGAATGAATGACGCAGAAATCTTGACCATTAATATTGACTAGCAATATGCTTAAACCGAAAGTAGAACTGAAATAAGGTTCGGACTGCAGAGCACTATTAGCAATACCACTAGACAGAAAATGTCTAACCTTCGATTACAACAGTATTGAAGAATCAACTTTTCCTTTTTAAAAGTCGCAGGCACCTTTTTAGCCCAACAAGTCAATATGTGAATCTGTTTTCTTAAGTATTGTTCTCAAGCACGGAAACGTGTCCTGTCGCGAAAAAATGCAATGCACGCCCACTCCACAATTATAGATAGACATATACCACGTTTTTTCGATAGTTTTGTAGCAAAGACTAAATGCGGAGCCCAGACCTGTGTGTGTAAATATTGGCAGCAGAGATGCAAGGGATTGGAGAGCCAGAGGGCAGGGTCGACCGGAATGTTAACACTCTCTCCAGGTATCTCAGTATGCAGCAGGCACCTGTCAAGTGTACACCCCTGCATTCAGTTTTACTCCACCTGTGATTATGCTCTTGTGGTTAATTACTCTAATCATTTAACAATATGAAATCGTGAAAACCTCGAGAAGTTAATTGAATTGAAAAGGATTTTTACATGCCTATAGAAAAATAAATATATGACCAACAATGCATATGGAAAATGAATGGATTTTCAAGATCCTGAAGGAAATTATAATAAGAATTACCAGACTTGTTGTACCACCGAAACTTGTATTGTAAAACCACAAAATGTTATATCTATTTGCTTCAGGGACACCTGTTAAGAAATAATTTAAGTAGCAATATAGATAATACACTTTTAGAAGTAATGTTTGGCGGGCAATATCGCTTCTGGAAAAAAATAAATCACTAGATTTTCTAATTTGCTAATGAATAGTATTATTTTTTTTTTTAAATGTTCCATTGTTTTAAAAGAAACAGCTTCGAATGAACAATAATATGACGTCATAAACTAAACGTATGCGGCATGGACTGACTGGCATAGACTAGGAATTCAATTAGATTTCAATTAAGTACCTTTCTTAACATTAATGAAGGCATAAACTACACGATTAAAAGTTTAACCAGGAGCCATATATAATACTTACAGTCCGAGGTCATTAACCAGTGAAATAATACCCATGACTCTGGACCGCATCCAAGAAGGAACATAGGAAAGACCTACAAAATGCTATAAATAGTGAAGGAGGAGTTATCAATTTATTTTCTATATCAGTTCACGTTATAAATAACTCTCAATAGAAAAAAACAATAACTCTAATAATGAAATGAAATGATCAAAAGTTACGAAAATTACAAAATGATCAAAATGTATTCATTTCACGGACCGAATAAACCGTCAGAAAATAATTAATAATTTATTAAAGTTATATTTAGGAAAAATAACGTTTTTTGACCTGCCGGGATCTTTGGTATCTAACCCAGACTTTACCTTTACAAAATTCTATTTACCGGCTTAGGATATTGTCTGGCTGGTGTAGGACCGTTATCAGCAGTAGCATTTCTGATAGGTCGAACACCTCTACACTTACAAGTCCTTCTTTGCAGGTTACTCTACCCCTAATAAAGATCTTCAAAGAGTGGAAGTGTTTGACCTTTTGAAATATCAGTGTTGTATTTGGAGATTTAGGTTTGGTGAGATGGGTTCTCTGTATAGTTCGGTAGAAGTAGCTAAGCCTTAGAAGGTAGATAACTGCAGTAGACACCTACGATACTCAGCAGCGGTATTTCTCTCAAATCAAAGGGGGTAGTGCCCTTCTGCAAGCAGTTAGTTGCCAATCATCGTACAAGGAATTTCATATTTGATGTTAGTGTATAGGAGAGCTTCTATATAGGTCGGAAGTCATTTCCAGAACACAGTTAACAAACTACTACTGGAATTTCAGGGATAGAGAGAAAATTTTGTCGCTAAAACAAACACAAACATTTGATACGCCAATATTTACAATAATTAACCTCTCAATTTCTCATATTTCCTTATAATCAAAGATGTGCTTTGCTGGATTTATTCTTTTGGCTATTTTATAATTATAATTATTTTAATAATATTATATTTTTGCAACATTACTTTTAGTAATTTTCCATATTTATAAATTTATTATTTACATTCCCCAGATAAGTATAATTTTACAAAACGCTTTGACATATTACGAGTACAAAATTACACATGATGAGAATAATTGTGTCTACATCAGCAGTGGAAATAATTCTCCTGTTATTATGCAATTGATTCATATAATAATTCCATTATTTCCCTAACTTCAATACATACATTTTGTTTATGCTGGTGATGTTTTTTTCAAGTAAAACATGAGGGGTAAAACAAAAACAAATATAAAACGTGCGATAATCATACATAAAAGCCCTCATACAAGAATGTTTTATTTTTTTTTTTTTAATGAGCATTATACACGATGAAATAGAAACTACAATTACTACAGCACCAACAGATATATATTAACATACTTGATTATCGTTATGGCATAGATAGGATCGATGGATATTTTAAGAAAGCAATGGATAACCGCGGCATGAGTAGACCCGATACTGAGAAGGTCCGTGCTGGTCTAATTGAGCTAGCAAAATCCGGCCATGGCATAAAAGACATTTTCTTTATGAGCATGCGAGCGTGCAAGAAGAATAAATGTCCATGAGATTCTTAATGGCAGAGGGAGACCATAAACAGATCACCTTAAGACGACCATTGAAGAGGAAGAAGTTAAAAATTACATACAGTACAATACCTCTACAACTGGTCCAGATGATATGTCGGTTGAGCAATGCGAGCTAGTCTCTCCCATGTTGAGAGCTGTTCTTTATAATATTCATATCCTCGGTAGTAAATCTATCGGAAATATTGAAGGGGATTGGACTGTACTCATTAACAAGAAAGTCTTTCACGATCTATAGGTTACCTCCTGAGAGAAGTCCAATAGGTTATTGATCCTCATCAATTGGTTCCTATACGGAGTGGCACCTAAGAAGAAATAATAATACACTAAAGAGCTAATGCTGAAGCCCCATTCTTGACAGATGATTTGGTGTTGGTTACCGGCTCCTTGCGTGAGGCTTGCATCCGGGGAAAGGTACTTTTACGGTTTCAGAATATTGAACCCACTAAAAATTGCTCTGAGCTGGAGAAGTGTGTCCTGGTGGAAGGCTCGAAAAACGTCAAGGTACAAAATTGACGGGGTAGAAGCATGACGGTACATGTACTTGCCTATCAGGAGTAAGGCAAGTACATACTGGAATGTGCTGATGTACATAGTTCCTTTTAAAGAGAGACGGTTTGAGGGGGACTGCTACTGGAATTCGGTTGGAGGGCATTGGAGAGGTTTGCAGTTTTATCACACCTAAGCAGTTGATGATGTCAAAGGATACCTAGTGTTTAAGTTTGTGAATGGTTGCAGTGTCACGCGGGATTTCATGGCCATGCCCAGGCATTGACTGAGGCTTCCTAGGGGTTCGTATCCTTTGAAGTGCTTTCATGCTTCATACACGGATGGTGGATGGGTGTAAGTGGTCTGGTTCCTGCAATTACGAAAAGTCGTCTGCAACTACTCTTGCCGTCAGGCTTGTTGGTAGCTTTAATTTTTTGCTTCGAGAGCGGTTGCCATACGGGTGCTGGGCGTGAGGATGTTCAGACAGGTGTTGGACGAACATGCCAAAAACAATTAGTTGCTAAGTGCAGTAAATTATACTAGATAAGTTTGAGCTTATTTTCCTGGCGTAATTACATTGTACAAATTCCACAAATTTGCTACTACATTCTTCGAGGTCTTTTAAAGAATATCAAAAAATTAGTAGGTACTCTAGATTGAGTGAATATAAATATTAAAACCTTTGTCCGGAAATTAAAATTGGCTGAATTTATGGGGAAAAAATAACCACAGCCTTATTTAAACGGAGGAGAGGAACCATATATAATATCATTAACAAATATAAGATACCAGTAGAAGGAGAGGCGTTGAATGCGTACAGGGTGGAGAATCATGAGTTAGGCACTGCCGAATGTCAATGGACTGCTGGACTCAGGTATTAAACAAGCTCTTTCACTCATTTTACAATAAAAATATACGTTATTATTGCTCATCAAAAAATATAGTATTACTAGTAAACTTTAGAGATGAAGATGCTAAATAAAACTTAACTACCGTAAAGAGTTCGTTTATTTAGGTTATGAATAGTAACTCAATCTGTAAGTTCTAGAATTAGTGCGAGGCGAACGCAAGCCACGTCAACAAACACATCAATCACCATACCGCCAATAGTGTCTGCCAATCACCTTGTTCACTTATAGAAGACAAGCATTCCTCCCTTACCATAATAGTTCATCCATTAAATACTAACAGGAGAAATACTCTCCTGTCTATTTTTTAATAAATGGGAACAATACTAAAACTAAGACAAAACATGATATACAAAACTAAAAAAACAAAACAAATACATTGCATCAAAACTACTATTACCGTCGATAACTTCTGTTCTCGTTATATAATAACGAGAACAGAAGTTATAGAGTAACTAAAAACAAATTAAAGATCTGGTTTCTAGAGCTTCAACTGATACAGAGAAAGACCAAAATATGGGGAGAGTTGTTATAAAGAGTTGAGGCTGCTGACACGCCCTCCATGAGCACTCGTCGCGCTAAAAGTGGCCAGCCCATGGCTCACCACGAAAAAGCCCCTCATTGATGTATCTTTCTGACGTCAGCAACAACCTCCCTCTCTTAGGTTTACTTTATCTCCATCTGTCCACCATCCTCGCTTTAAAACTCTTCACATAAACAATACCTTCCCTCCACAGATAGTTTCTTGCTGCGCTCAAAGAAATGTACTGAGAAAAATTAATATTTGATTGGAACAATACTTTTTTTTTTTGAATTATTTAAAAGAAGAATTAATTTTGTCAGAATAACAATGTATTCCACGTTTACTCGTTCAGTTATCATTCAAATTAAGCCCAATGTGTACTAATAAAAGTCTGTCACGCGGGGGCTGCGTAAACTAAGCAGATTTTCCACGTGTGGCACGTAATAGCATTTATCTCAAAAAGTAAAAGTTCAATGAGAACAATATTTGGTATTTATGCTTCAAATAATGTGCTTCATAATATAATAGCTTGTTGTTAATATGACATGAGTAGGAGAGTGCCGTAAACTACCGGAATTACCGAAGGCCGTAAACTATAAAATAAATACAGAAAATGCGTACGTAACACACACACACACACACACACACACACACACACACACACACACACACAAATACATAAATATATATATATATATATATAATTTTGAACGGACCTCATTTTTGTCATCTACTAGATACGATCGATGGTCATTTGAAGCAATTTTGCGAAAATCGTGCCATATGTACAACCTCAATAGCTGATTTCCCTTAAGGGAAATCTGTTAAAACATCAGTAACTCAAGTGCAGGCCCGAAGAAAGGAGACATTGGAATATTTCGTAATCAATTAATATACTCTGCAATAGTGGTTCAAAAGAAAAATGAGGCCTTAGGATAAATGTTCGGTTAAAATGTAGACGGAAGTAACCTTCACAGATTCTGAATTTGCATGAATTAGCTTTCTGAAGGAACCTCCAAGAGACCAGGCTGGAAGAAACAAAACGAACGTTCAAATAGCTACTAGCAGAAATGATCCACCAAAAGAACTTCAGGCATCTCAAATTGATTTATTACACAAGAACAAACATATGTCAAAGACTTAAAAAATGTATAAATAAAGCCGAGAGATCAAATATGGATTTTAAAAAGAAATAATAATAATGACATCCTACATGTTCCACATCCTACTATGGGTTCCTGAATAATAACAGAAGCCTTTTTCATGAATCAGTACTCGAGTACTTAGCTATGATCTTGAGATACCGAACACTTGGTCCCACCTGAAAACTGGGACAGTTTCGAAGGTTTCTGTAGTACCAATGCAACGATTCATTGAAGTTAGTTCAATTTTTGAGGGATTCGTTTAATATCATTGTTCGAGCAAAAATTGAGGTTCTCTACATCTATCCGCAGCCCTCAATTACTAGCTAATGAATTTGTAGGGGCGTGCGGTTAGCTTTTGCGGTAATAATAGAAAATGTCGGCATCAAAATGTTTTGGCGGAAAGCTTTTTAAAGGCAAGAATAAGAGAGAGCATTAGACTGAACCATTTTTCTATTTATATTGGAAAGATGAGGGGAAATAACATAATTAACTATTTGAGTTCTCCTAAGAATCAAGTATATTGAATTGATTAAAACTACATATAATACACGTTATAAATAGAGGTTGAGCAAGAAACAAAAGAACTTAACTTTATAAACTAATTTAGCGGCAATATAAATATATACATAGAATAAGCGATAGGTCCTATATTGTGTGAGTACTCTTTTGATAATTTGTCCAAATAATGCTAGCATTATTAAAATAGGCACCTGCGGGAAACGAATACGTTCCTAGAAGTGGAGTCCTCCTCCGTTGCTATTTTCTGTGTTCCGTAGAAGATCCGACGTCCACCCGGTTGCGGCGATCAGCACAGGATGGCAGCTTTGCGGGAGATGAAAAACTGACTGTAACTCTATCACGGGTGAATTCCAACTGAGCTGTTATCTATGAAGCGGTTATCTGTAGCGGAGGGAGAGAGGCAAGACCCCACTGGCCGTAGGAACGACCCCAGCGAGCGTCTAAGACCAACTGACAGTATCCTTGTAACTAGCCGATGCCTTCTTTAGCTGCAACGTAGTTTCCGCTGTAGCCCACAGCCTTGGTGATCTGCATAGGTGTGGCGGGTTTGTGAACTCAGCGAGCGCGGGAGATTCAAATTGAAATGACGACTGAACATCCCCCCGCCCATGGCACGATGAGCAGCATTATTGAGTAAGAAGAGGACACAGTTTGAAGAGGACGTTCCTTTGCATGAAGAGCGTGGAGAGGGCGGTGAATTAGAAATGTCCAGGCGTGAGCACATCCAAATCATTAAGGTCAGCAGAGAGGGGGCAGCGGGAGCGACTATTGAGGATGGCCTCAATGCTGACCAGGAAGGTGGTAAACTTTTCAAGGGAGAGAACCTTGGCGGGAAACTTTGCGGGTGAACATTTCTTCTTTTAGAAGCTCCTCTTTTGAATATATGGGTGCGGCGGAAGTGACAGGTTCTAATTCCCAGAACCTCTGTACATCTTTATTTAGTTGCACATTTGAGACAGCGGAAAACGTTTTCACAAAAGATTGTGAGGCAGCTTCGATGGATTCCTCAGGCGGTGAGTCAAGTATGCGTTGCAGTGAAACTTGAGCGGGCATGTCTTCTGAATTTTGAGGCGGATTTTCCCTTTGAGGATTTGTGCTGTGGGAAGAATAGAAAGCGGGCAATGCTTCGATGAGCCAGACAACGAGACAGAAGGAAGAGACCGGAGTATAACGGGCCTAGATTTAGGCGGAAAACATTTCTCATTTGAAGCGGGAACACCTTGTAAGCGTTGATGAAGCGGAGAATCCTTTCGCGGTGCAGCAGAAGTAGCATGAAGGTCTACACGGTAACCCTCAGTAAGGCTAGATGATGCGGGAAAGGCGGAAAACGTTTTCACAAAAGATTGTGAGGCAACTTCGATGGATTCCTCAGGCGGTGAGTCAAGTGTGCGTTGTAGTGAAACTTGAGCGGGCATGTCTTCTGAATTGTAAAGCGTATTTTCCCTTTGAGGATTACTCTCCATGCGGCGACGACGACTGTTCTTCATGCGGATGGTCTTGCCCTTGTTATCCTGGACTTCTGGGGCCCAACTAATGCGGCGCGGAGGAGATGGGTGGCAACACTACCCTAAAGACACCAACCCAAACTAGTCTTGAAAGCAAGAGGGCCACCTTTAGAGGGATGAATGATAGCGGGCTGAAGGATATGTGCAACTAAATCGACTCCAAACAGCATGTCAATGGGAGCCGGGCGGTCAAACCAGCGATCAACGAAGGAGAGGCCATGCAAATATTTTCAAGGCCCAATGTCAAGCGGTTCAGCAGGCATAGCGGAGCAGATGGACTCAATAACGAAGAACTGTGCGGTGATCATTTCATCTGGCGACACTGGAAAGGGAACAGCAATGTAGCCAGGGCAGCTGACTCCCACAGGGTCACCCACTCCGTGAACATCCATTCGGGACGAAATGATGGCCGAGCCTAAGCGCGAAGCGGCGCTTCGAGTGACGAAACTGGTTTGGCTGCAGGAATCAACAAGGGCTCTAAACAAATTTGCGGAGCGGGAAGAACCTTTGAAAGTTATCTGTGCTGTGGGAAGAATAGAAAGCGGGCAATGCATCGATGAACCAGACAACGAGACAGAGGAAGAGACCGGAGTATAACGGGCCTAGATTTGGGCGGAAAACATTCCTCATTTGAAGCGGGAACACCTTGTAAGCGTTGATGAAGCGGAGAATCCTTAGCGGTGCAGCAGAAGTAACATGAAGGTCTACACGGTAACCCTCAGTAAGACTAGATGATGCGGGAAATAACTTTAGAGGAAGTAACGGTTGTGCCAGAGAGCGGTCTGAGGGTCCGGGTTGCGGGAGTCATTGAGGAGACAAGTCTGGGGAGTGATGATGGTAGGAGAGCTCAGGATCTTTAGTGCGGCGGGGCTTATGCGATTTCCTCTCCGCATAATAGACAGATGGTTGCTGAGAATCGTTGAAAGAATCAGAACTTACACATAACATAACTTACAGGTTATCTATGAAGCGGTTATCTGTAGCGGAGGGAGAGGGGCAAGGTCCCACTGGCCGTAGGAACGACCCCAGCGAGCGTCTAAGACCACCTTTCCACCAAGACATCGGAGGTACGTAAATATATGATAAATGAAGGCCATGAAGCAAATGCAGTTGAGTTCGAGGTGCTCGACCACCTTGGCAAAGGGAGGAAAATGGATCTGGTAGAACAGTTATGGATCAGGATGGACATGCTGGAGGATAAGAATATTAATATTAGAGGGGAGGGTGGCGTGCTCAGGCATGTTCCGTCCTCTGCAGTAGCTGCCCTGGCCCGTGTAGGCTCCCGGTCTCGCCGGAGATGTCGGCTCAATAGGGACCAGCTCTAGGTCAGTTCCTCTCCATCTCTTAGTTATTTTGTTATTTGTTGCTTTTAATATTTATTTGGTAACGTTTTAGTCATAAGCGTAGCATTGCATTTTATATATTTGTTTGTTTTTAAAATTTTTAATATTTGACTACCTTTGTTGACTTTTACATTTATTTATTTATTTGTTAGTTTATTCATATATATTACATGTTTTTGAAAGTATAAATGTTGTGTCACAGAGCACTGAAGATGGGACGGTTCGCCCCGAAAGTACTTTGTCTGCAATCAAAGAAGTATTAAGAGTGGAGGTATTTGACCTTTTTGATCGTTCCGTTAATACTGTGTATTCTAGAGGCACATAATGAATAAGTAGAAAAATAAGCGATTTCATGTTCATGCTCCTCGTTCCTCTCCTCTTGTCCAAACCTTAAAATCTAGGAATTCCCACCATGAAACAACTTTGCAATCGTCATTATAAAAATATTCTCTTATTGGCCGTGCCATAGTATTTTACCGAATGGAGGGTAAAAGGTATTTAGCAGAAGAGACTATAGAATGACCAGTGGCGTAGGTAAGGGGGGGGGGGTACATGACACCTACTTGAAACCGGAAGAACAGCGTTTTCTTTTTAGGAATCTTTTGCAATGGTTATATAATATTATAATGTTAGTAAAAATTGTCACTGTTAATTTAAATGTACATATATCCAGGGGAGAACACATGGATTCCTCTTGTGTGAGAGATGTCCACCAGATAGTTTATTCAAAAAACTTTTCCTCTCCCTCCTTTAAGAAAACCATTTCAACTCTGCGGTTAAGGGTCATACACAAAGAATTCCAACCAAATGCCATGGGGCTACGACCACTCTTTGAAAATATATAAATGAGTGTGATACGGACGGACAGACACTCTGACGACATTTTAAGAGTCCTTGTCGAATACAACGGAACCTTAAGCACTAAAAAAAAAGAAGGAGAGAAGAAAGGCAGGAGAGAATAAGAACCAAGTTGTCTGATGAGACCGTCCTACACCCAATTACCCTTGTATGGGCCAACATCGACTTCTTGCTACTCTTACAAAGCAAACGCTCTACCAAACATCTGCACTTCATTCCTCATGCATATAAAAAAGTCCGTCACGCAGGGGCTGTATACACTAAGCAGATTCCCCTCGTGATGTTTAACAATAGATAAATCTATTTAATGGTAACACAATAGCACCGTCAACATCAAGTGAATAAATACAAACGATAATAAGAAACAACCTCCAGACGTAAACAAACACGTGTGCCAACATCTGACAAGAAAGAAAAATAATTACGGAAATATAACAGAATATAACATATTAATTTTATTGAAAACTATTTACTAAATTTAGTACTGTAATTTATAATGGATCAGAATAATTTTTATCTCAATCAATCAAATTTTAGTAGTCCAAAAACTTAAGAAGTGGGGGGGTTATGATAACATATATGCATTTACCTCGTATAAATAAAGGTCTCTTCAAAACAATTTATGACATTTAAGCTTCGAATAATACGGTTTATTACATAACTGAGTATTCTTTATGTAACATGAGTAGAAGTGGGGGAATAAATGTATATAGCAATATTTATAGTACATGTAATTTGCAATAAGATTGATTCTATACAATTTTATGAACCGACGAATGGTAACTGAGATATTTTAAATTTTCGATAATCCCCCTCCCACTGGTTCGATTTCAGGCAATAACGAACTTGATATGTCTTTATACATAAAACGTTTAAATATCGAGTTTGGTAACGATCAAACAAAAATTGCGACCGCTAGAGCGTTAACATTTGTCTGTTAAATAAACCTATGGGAAATCTGCTAAAAATGAAATATTTATTTAAAGATCTCCACAATTTCTGCGACTTAGAGAATCGAATTAAATATTACCTGCTAACAAAAAATAATCCCGTTAGCAAATAAAAAATATGCAATGATTTATTGTTGTATATAGTCACAAAATTTGTTTCTAGCATTGGAACAGAGTACTGGACATCTACGGCACCTTCGACGTTATGTACGTGTGAGTATTTATTCATTTCGAATCATAATCCGAGTATTTATTAATTTTCGAGCTGGTTTCAAGAGATGTAAACGGCTAACGCTATAACACAGCAAAAACAGAAAATAATAATTATCCAGACAGAAAAAATCGAATAATCATTACACAAGAAACTAGAAACAATTAAAGTAAGTAATTTTTTTTTTTTTTTGGGATGGGTGTCATTTACTGTTACTCATTTTGTTTATGTTCTGCCGAGATAGTGAGCGGTGATTTGTCGCCTATCTAAACAAGGGCGTCGCATCCTACAGCTAAGTGCAGCAATAGCAGAAAGAAAAGTGATAAAGCTCAATAATCATTTAAATTAAACCCTTAAGGGAGATCTAAGAATGCACTTTACTAACTCAATAGGCGGGTCATATAATATAATAAGTAAAACGATGTACTCCATGTGTTTTATGTATGTTCCATATTTCGTTTAGAAAGTATGTGACTATTATAGTGAGTAACGTTCTCACTGACTCCAGACCAAAGGAGGAGAAATGAATTCATGTTCAGGGTTAGGAATAAATATAGAATTGTAATCAAACACTTCCTAATATTAGTAAACCCTTTTAAATTTGATTGTGAAATGACGATCTCATGACGCCGATGAAGCTAATAGGAGCATATATCTGTCCGAGACATCCACCAGATTATAATACAGGGCTATGACAGGGGACAGGAATAGCTACAATAGGCCTATTATAAATAGATTTTTTAGAATAAATTTTAGAAATTATTGAGACGGGCAGTGATATTTTATTTATTTTTAAATAAATAATTTATTCCTTGCGGTTAGAAGACTGCTTCCGGCGAGGGGAAAACAACAGGAAGGAATCTTAGTACGTCGTACTAAGATTAACTACTATGAGCAATATAATTAAATGCACTTCAGCGTAGATATTGAGATGAGAAAACAAACTACATTACAATAATTTGGCGAAAAAGTTGTGCATTAAACGAATGCCAAGGAGATGTGCGGTATAAGGAAGAGTAGCGAATTGTGTTGAATAGAGACAGAGAGATGGGGTAAAGACGTCACTAGTAGACAGATATACGGCTCCTTCACTACTATTTATACTCCTATAGTTTCTTTTCCCTGACACAGCAATGCTTCTTCTTGCGGGGGGAGCCTCGTGCTATCAACAGACAACAATGGCCAATATGAAATTCTTATCTACATTCCGAAATATCCTAACTGCATTCTCAAGTATCATTTTGCATTTACTTTTACCCACACCGCTTTCTATCTTATAACCACTTAGCTCTTACCACAATTACCGAGATAAGCAACTCTCCACTTTCTGTTCTATTCTACCGTTGAGCCATCACTTTCCCTGAAGAATTTCTAACCACTATTATTTTTTGAAATATAACATTCGACAAAACTTTCAAATATTTCAAACTCGTGGAAAACATGATCTCAAATATTATTCAAATTGTTTATACCGTTTCGTATACGCCAGAGTGCAGATACTAAAGGAACAAAGAATGAAATTAAGGAAACAAAATACAAAACAAATAATACAACACATCAACCAGCACCTAGAGTTTGTCCCTTCTTTGTCTTGAAATTATTTCTAAATAGTTGTTACCATTGAGTTTTCCTTTATAAGTTTATTTTATGGCTTTCTGTAGAGAAACAACATTAATTAGGGCCCGTTTTTTGGTCTTAGTTTTATTCTAGCGAGTTCAGTCACTATGGGAGAGTTGGTCATAATGAAGCTACCAATATAAGCATTGATCTTTGATATATGATTTCCTAGTGAAGTCATTTAAGCTATTTAAGTTGGTTTTTTAGCTTCTTGGTAGCTTATTCTATGCACCACTATCTTTTTTCCACAACTCAGACTGGGCATGAGTTTTAAGTGTTGAGGAAATATTATGGGAGGTTTTCAACTAGACGTGACCAGCAATTTGTTTCAGTCCAACAGCCATTGGCTTTAAATTGAATAAGATTGATTCAAGCTCGTTGATTAGTGGTACACCAATAAAGCACAAATGGAACAGACAAGTGGGGAAGGAAAGGACATACGAGCGGGCACGGATATGTGAGCTATGAGAATAAGAAAGGGAACAGAGAAATACAGCGCATTTCTTTGAATTTTATCTCATTATTCTTATTTTTATGACACCCAGGTCTCAAAACTTTCGTTGCCCCCGACTTTCATTCAACAAAAACCCCCGTTACGTAGAAGCTGCGTGAGTTTCCCAAAAGAATGGTACGCTGATGTTATAAATTCATATTCCATTTTATATGGGGTGGTTCCATAAGTTCGTTCAGTTTTTTTCATTAATGTGAATTATTTTAAAATATCTCAGGTCCTCCTCCTTAACTTATATGATCTTAATGATACTCATCGGAAAGGTTATTAAGTCCACTCTTTTAATTTATACTAGGTTTGGTTTTATAGGAGTTAGTTTTGTTTGTGCTACGGCGTAGTGAACATGTCAGAGAACAAATTGCATTTCCGGCATATTTTGCTTTTTATTTCAAAAAACGCAAATGAGCTGCCGAGGGCCAAAAAGACATGTGGCGTCTATGGAGTCGAAGCCATAACACAACCTGCTGCAGAGAAATGATATGCCAAATTTCGCTTTGGAGATACGGTTTTGGATGATTCACCCCGCTGAGATCAGTCAACAGAGGTTGATTCGAGTGATATCAAGGCAGTAATCGAGAAAAATCCGTCGCTACAGGTACGAGACATTGTGGAAACAATTGGAATATGTTTAGGGACCATTCATAGGCACCTAAAACAGCTTGGGTGCGTGTCCCGCCTCGATGTTCGGGTGCCACATAACTGAGGCAAACCTGGCAAACCGCATATTAATCTGTAATGCTTTCCTGAACCGGAATGAAATATAACCCCTTTTATAAAACGATTAATCACGGGCAATAAAAAGTGGATTATTTATGAAAATGTAGTGCTTTGGAGATCTTGGACAACTGCTGGTGAAAAATGCCACCCTGAAGGCCGTGCTACGTCGGGAAAACTGTATGCTGTCTATAAGGTGGGATTATCGTTATGTGCTGCCTTTTTGGGGGAGCAACTTCCCCAAGGAAAAACGATAGATTCGAAGGTCCACTGCACGCTGTTAACGAATGTGGACCAAGAATTGCGACAGAATCTCCCAGAACTGGTCAATTACAGAGGTGGGGGTTTTCATCAAAACAACACTAGACCCCACTCTTCAATAATCTCACAGCAAAAATTAAGGCAACTTGGCTGGGATGTTTTGCACCACCCACCTTTGGATTTTGCTCCATCGGACCTGTTCCGGTCCCTCCAAAATAGCTATTAAAAACATATCTCTATGAGTTTTTGCTTCTAAGCCCCAAACGTTTTACGAGAGAAGAATTATAATATTGTTAGAAAGATGGCAAGAGGTCACGAATAAAAATGGTGAATACATCATTGAATAAAATTCATTCGATGTTTCAAAAAAAATGTTATATCTCACCCTCCAGAAACCGGAAGAACTTATGGAATCAACCTATACTTCCCCACTAATAGGAAGGGTATGTAATCGCACTTCAAATGTATGTTGAAAATGCATTTATGCAGATATTGAAACATTTAGAGTCTTTTAATTCTCTTCAGAAAGAAATATTAGAACTATACAAGGTTCTTTGTACTCAACAATACATCAAAATTTATCAAGAAACTGCGACACATATTTTAGTAACTACTCTAACTTGGGTTTTTACAGTTTGAAGACTTAACTAATTATTCATCCTGATAATTTGAACATCTATGTAAAATAAGAGTGGATATCTATATCGAGTTTTAAAAAAGTCACTCAGTTGTACAGGTTACTTAAAAACCCCGAATATAATTGATATATAATTTAAAGAGAATATCTATTACAGCCAATATAGGTGGCGATGTTCCAGTGGTAAAGTACTTATGCTATGTTAGTGTCATGTTCACATCCCAGGATAGCACTCTACATTGTATTTAGCCGAACGATCAACGAGATTTCAGGTTGGGCTTATATTAAATCCTCCGATGCTGCGAGTAGCTGTTTGAATAAAGAAGTGATATATATTAGGTATTGTCTGCCGTACCCAAGAATGAATCACTACGACACAACTCAAAAAGCTGTGTGACAGGCATTCATGGGCTGTTGAGGAAACAAGAAAAAATATTGATACACTTCTAATGTCCAAGGTTGAGGCTTTAGGCCAGTTGCACACACAGCGGATTTTTCCGAGCGGATGTTTTACCGTCGCCGCCGTTCCAATAGTAGTCCACTGTAGTACATTGGAGCTTGCACACTCGACGGAAAAAAAAACGATCGGTAAGTTTAACGTCGGCGGTAGCTGTGCAGCCGCCCGGTGCCACTGGAGCCGACGGAAGTTTTACCGTCACTTCCAAGTAGTGGCCTACGTAACCAAATGAACGTTTGCACACAAAGCGGATTTTACCGCTAATACGTTTGGCAGTTGAACTCTCTTACATGCACCTACTGTTTCTGTTTCCGCATCCGCGTATCCTCTCCCCCTTGTGTTTTGTTGTCATAAGTGAGGAAATTGATAATGAAATTCTTATTTCATTAGTGGAATCAAAGCCTGTGCTTTGGGATAAAACTTTAGACAGTTTTAAGGACCGAAATGCTACGAAAATCGCTTGGCATGCGGTGTGTTTGGAATTACGAAGTGACTTCGACCAGATGCCAGAAAATGAAAGGAATAATTTCTACCGGTTGAATACAAATCCTCATTTTTGTATTTCTGCGCTGAATGGTATCTTTTAACCGGTCATGCAGTTCATCAAAGGAAGTCATTGACATCCTAAAATAGTTGAAAAATTTCTTGTCATCTTGCCTCAACTCATCAAACAATGTGTAGAATGCGCCAGCCTCATTTCTTCGTTCATTAATTGGATGAATCCAAAACAGTCGATTTTTTCTTCGCCTTCTCATTCGGCGACGGAATAACAACAACGTTATGAGCTGCTCTTGGTTCATGTCGGACTTCACAACTGAACTGAAATTGGTTCCAGAACTGCTGGTACCGACGTAGATTTTTCTGCCTATTGGCGACGGTAAAATATCCGATCAGAAGCGGCGGTAGAATATCCGACCATAAGCAACGGTAGGTTGTCGGCTCGGGAAAATCCGCTGTGTGTGCAACTGGCCTTACTGAAGGGGAACAAAGTTAAAAGATGGCCGAGCAAAGTGGGCGTTAACTGACAAGACTTAAGCTAAATCCCATACTGATACTGTTAGGAGGTCCATAAATAAACAAGATTTCAAGTTTACACTTGAAACGAGATATATGAGCTTAAATAACATTTATTGCATTAATTCAAATCATATAGGCAAACACACATGCCTGTTGGGCGCGTCCGTGCAAGCACCCGCGGGGGTGTTCTCTCTCATGAATGAACCATCTCATTTTCATCATTTTTAAGATAGGGAGTAAGTTAGGATCATGAGTACAAGCTCAATAGCTGATTTCCATTTATGTGAACAGAAGTGATTTCCCGGGGAAATATTAATATTATTAAGCCTAAACACAAAATCATTGTTGAAACACTGACTCGGAACTTATTTAAGTAAATACAAAACACAATGTCGTGAAACATGTACAGTGACCGTACAGTCATTCAAGTATTATTGATAAAACCAATATTAAGGAAGATATTGGAGAATGTATGTTTTGGATTCGAAGTATACGCCCAGTACTGTCAGAAGCAGTGGCGGCTCGCGTATTGGCAATGTGGAACGCAGCACCCCAACTTGATATTATCTATAACATTTAATATAATGAGGCTTTTTCTTTCTTTATACTTGTATAATATATAATCCTTAAGCTTAATGCAGTAACCATCCCCCAGTTTATGAAAAAAAGATACAAAAATCTTTCTATGGAACTGTGAACTTCACAGTTCCAGGGGCGAGGTGTTTGACTTTTGTGCGCATGCGCACACAGGAAGCCCAGGCGAGGCTGCAAGGGAGAGAGAGCACTGTCGTTCCCGCAGTGCCGACCCTGGCGTGCTAAGGCTAACATTTTTCTGGAACAGCACCCCCACTAATTTTAGCTACGAGCCGCCACTGCTCAGTAGCATTTGTGAAACAGCATGGGGACCCAACATATTAGGGACACCATGCATTCCCTTAATAGATATACAAAAGAGCTCTCTCTATTGAACCGGTGCAGTAGAATATAAATAATTTCAATTCGGCAATCGGAAGTTATAATGTTGAAATTCACAAATTTAAATATTGTTTTAGAACCAAAAACACATTTCTAAACAAAACGTTGAACCATGTGCTAGTTGGTTCACAAATATCAAAGGCTACTGAAATCTTTCTAGCTCTTTTAAGTGATTGAGTAACATTGTTTTTATAATGGCCTTAAATATGAAAACAATTTACTTGAATTGTCTTTAAATAGAATTTCAGGCAAATCATGGAATTTTATTTAAGTATATTACGTTTCCAAAGGGAAACCTCCAATTTATAGGTCAGGAGGACAATTGTTCACGAAGAAAAGACTATGAAAGATGGCACGCAATCAGTCATGACAGCCATAATGTGCAGAAGTAGAGTATGTGAGAATTGAATTATCCATTGGTAGTGGGGACTGCCACAACATATTTCAGCTGACCCGGGAGGTTGGCTAGCTCAAACAGATTCACTAACACATTCTTCATCCCAACAAAACAAGCAGACTGCCAGCTAATTTATTACACCACTACACTAAATATACCTACTTATATATTCATAGAAAAAACACATCTAATATATTATTAAGAATCCATTATACCTAAAATATGGTTTAGATTATCACCTGCCTACCTAATCTTATTAATGTTATTCTGTAGATACGGGTTGGAAAAGTTACAAATACAATACCTATTCATTGGATTGAATGTGGTATAATCATTGAGGATCAAGATCATTATTGGGTGACATTGGACCAGGAAGAGTGAGGATTTAGAGATAAGAAAACATCTAATGTATATTAGTTTTTATGGATACTATCACAAGCATTTACGTAATACATATTATTGATAAAGTGATGTCCGGTAATTGTTGTTTTATACATTTGTCTTTAATTCGAAAATTAACGGGTATATTTCTGTATTGTGTTTCTAGTCTTTAGCGAACCGATTTACTCATTTATAATATTTCGCATTCTAATCTAAATCGACAAAAAAAAGTCCGTCATGCGGGGGCTGCGTTAACTAAGAAGATTTCCCACATTCGTCACGTATTTGCATTTATCTGAAAACGTAAAATGTCAATGAGAACAATATTTGGTATTTCGGCTTCCAAAAAGTGCTTCATAAAATAACAGCTTATTATTAATAAGGCGACTAGTAGTGGGGGCTTACTGAAGGCCGGAAACTAAAAAAAATACAAATATTTCGTTTAAAAATCAGTAGTGAAAAAACGTACATAAGATCATTTAGAAAGCATTATATTGGCAAGAAGATGGGTTCTGAACAATTTTTCGATCCGTCGCTTAATGACGGAAATATTAATGAACTAACATTTCCATTGTTAATGCACATATGTCACTTATTACGTGTATAAAGAAAAGTGAATGAGGTAATAACATCAACATTGTATTCAAGCACAAGGTAAATCTGCATGCTCTATGCAGTATATGAGTTTTAATAAAAAATATTCTGGTAACTATCCTTAATAGAGTTTCATTGGCCGTTCAGTAAGTAATTTCGATTATCTTTGCATTCTATATAAATTTTCAACTATTTAATATTCATTACTGGCATTACTCAGATCTCTGGATTTGTGCTGGCTGGTGGAGGTCCATCGTCAACGGCAGGATCAAAAAGGTCAAACACCTCCACTCTTAATACTTCTTTTATTACAGGCAAAGTACTTTCGGGGCGAACCGTCCCATCTTCAGTGCTCTAGAGTTGGTCCCTATTGAGCCGACATCTCCGGCGAGACCCCTCAGTCTCGCCGGAGATGTCGGCTCAATAGGGACCAACTCTAGAGCACTGAAGATGGGACGGTTCGCCCCGAAAGTACTTTGCCTGTAATAAAGAAGTATTAAGAGTGGAGGTGTTTGACCTTTTTGATCCTTCCGTTGATTACTCAGATCGATTTATCCTGAACTTGTAATTATTGTAATGATGTTTTATGGTGTTTTATTTTTTTTGCTTTACGTATTCCTTTTACCGTAGAACTGCTTTAATTTAAAATGAATGATTACTATCGATGAAAGATAGTGATGCTGGCAAGGAAGAAAGGTGATTCTCCTAAAGCAATGTCTTGGAAAAATTGAACAGAAGTATTGAGTTTCCTTAATATATTTATGTTTAAGTGTTTATTTGGGTTATTAGTAAATTGAGTTATTTTTAGTAACTCAGTGTTGTTTGTCTGACTAGCTAATGACACTCTTTTACTAAAAATAACTGAACGTACTAATAAACTAACCCAAATACAATATTTAAGCTCTCTCTCTCCTCAAAAAATGGGTTTTGGAGATACTCTACAGCAAGTAGGTATTATAGATTATTTTTTCAGTGCTTGTGCGAGCGAATGCGCGCGTGTGTGTGTGTGTGTGTGTGTGTGTGTGTGTGTGGGTGTGTGTTTGAGAGAGAGAAAGAGAGAGAGAGATTTTCTTGCGAGTACACCTACGATCAAGGCTTTATGGTTTTAATTGCGCAAGTGGGAGTTTCATTTTGGTCACTAATGACATTCCTTGCTTTCTTACACTGTGCTACATACATTTACCGTATAACAATCAACCTATATGATATTTATCAACAATTGTTACCGCCTTATTATAATTATACTATTTGATAAGCAGTGCCTCCCAGCACAGGTATTCGACTTTGAAAATTCTAAGAAGCTGATTGGAAGAAATATACTCAACCACTGGATTCATTAGTGTACTTAATTCACATACTCACCTAATAAATCAAACTATCATTAACAAACCGATGCTTATTATTTTTTAAAAAAAACCACCACGTAGGGAGTGCGTAAATGAACAGATTTCCCACGGCCTATGCACGCTTCTGACCTGAAACCATTTCCCCTGTACTAAGAAGGACATCTCGGGGACAAGATAATAAATATCATTAATGATAATATATGATTGAAATGCAACAACTGACAACCAGGATTCGTTCTCCAATTTTTCAATGAAATAATTCTTTGTCAGTACTTCCAGCAAAGCAAGCCTAATTCAATTTGCATTTTTATATTAATAGAGAATAACCTGAACACGATAAAACAAGCTACTTATCTATCCCCAGTTGTCTCTACAGAAACTAACAGAGAAGATAATAGCAAATCGAGTACACTGATATCTCCAATACCAATAATATTTCAACAGAAAGCCAGAATGGTTTCAAAGTAAGAACATAAGAGAGATAATATTTTTGACTCAAACTAGACATCAGGAAGACTTGTAAGAAGTGGGAAAAACGTCTAGTAGCTTTTGAAAAAATTAACGCGTTTTATTGTATTTGAGAAAATTTACAATATAACGGCTATTCGCAGATGAGCATCAATGCAGGTATTCCTAAGGGCATTGTTTTAAATCCCAACCTTTAGTAAAACCCGACAATGTTCTGGCCCTTTTTTGCTACAATAATTTAATTTAAAGGTTAAAATGAGCATTCAAATATTGTTGAATCGAATCAAAACTTGGTTGGTAATGAGTTCGCAAATTCCTCTTCTAAAATAACGTTATCACTATTCTTTGAGACCCTATCTCAACTGCATGAATCTTATACAAAAAATCAAATTATATCATTAATAATATTATATGGTTAAAACACTTAAGTGGACCGAGCTTATTATTAGTTAAAATACTCAAATAGATATTTCATTATTCAAATCGATGAAAGCCGGTTTTATTGATTGTAATGTAAAATAAAACAAAAACTTAATGGATTCCCTAAGGGATAACTAAGGGTACAGGAAAATAATATCCAGATGATCATGTAGAGAGCTATGGTTAAGTAGCCCACCGGGTGGGATGAAACGTTTGTTATTCGAACTGAGCACGCACAACACCAGCCTGTATCACTGAACAATCAATTGAAGTTTCATATGATTAATGCTAAGTTCCTTAATACTTGGGTCGCTGGCGAGGAGCAGTGCTCATACTGCAGCTGGATTTGGTCTGGGGCCTGGGTTTGTGGACGATCTCCAAGGTGGGTGAGTACATGTCCTGGCAATGCCTAGATAATAAATAATGGAAATGTAATGCAATTAGAATGAAGGCAGTAAAGAGGTTCGATAGTGGGCGTAAGAATCCCAACTGGCAGCAGAGTCGAGGCATAATTATTCTTCGATTAACTTCTTACGCTTAATTAAGTATTCATTTTTTCCTCGATTCTATCCAAGGATCTGACTTAGAATTTCAAATTATACTTATATATACCGTGAATTCATTTTTAGGAGATTTTCTTCAAGGGAAATCAGCAATTGAGGTTGTACTCATGACGCAATTTTCGAAAAATTGCTTCAAATGTTCATCTATCCTTCCTAGGAGATGACGAAAATGAGGTTCGGTTCAAACCAATTTTACCTATATTTATATATATATATATATATATATATATATATATATATATATATATATGTCTGTTAACGGTCTACCGGTCGCAATTTCCCTTTAATCGTTACCAAACTCGATATTTAATTGTTTTATGTAAAAAGAAAGATCATATTCGTTAATGGCTGAAAGCAGACCAGTGGGAGAGGGGATTTAGAGGGGGGAAATTTCTGAAATTCGAAATATCTACCTTAGTATAAATCGGATCAAAAAATTGTATAGACCAACCAATCTTATTGCAAATGTAATGTTCTATAAATGTTGATATGTATGTTTTTTCATTATCTTGATTATTGACCGAGATATTTGCATTTTTTAGTTATTGGCCTTAAGTAAACTCCCACTCTTGTCATATTGGCAGTAAGGTGTTATATGATGAAGCACATTATATGAAACCTAAATACCAAATATTGTTCTCATTGAACTTTTATGTTTTGAGGAAAACGTAAATACGTGGGAAATCTGCTTAGTTAACGAATCTCCTGCGTGAGAGACTTTTTCCTTTGTTTTGTAACAAAAAGTGATACTTTAAAAAACTCTAGCAATAAATTAAATCAAGCGTAGTCTATTCGATGTGTACTAGTAGCTCATTGATTTCTTAAAGAAGATATGTATATTCAAAGATGATAAATGAAGAACATTACTAAAGGTAGTAAAGGGAGTGGTGTTAGATCACAGCTGGACAGTACAAGGGCGTAAGAAAGCCGACAGAGGACAAGGATAGACAGCCAAGATGTACCACCTGCTGGGCTCGAATCTATAAATACAGCTGGCTGCGGAGGGTCACCGACTCCCTTGACGGAATTGGGGCAACACTTAAACACAACATGTCCGCATTGCCCGGACATCCTTAGCAACTGGCAATGTCTTAGCTATGTCTTCCATCGAAAACATCATGTTTTGCAAATAATCTGTAGAGTATTTAAACCAGATAATGTAGCGCCCGCTGGGTATAGGCATGCATTTTTTTTTTCAAAATTTATTTAGTTGCTAATACAAAATTTATTTAGTTTGTAAAAAAGTACTAGAAATAAATTATCAATAACATCAGCTAATAAGAGAAAAACATTTTTTGTTCCTTTCCAAAAATGTTGTTAATACCAACTTGCTGTAACTACATTAATCCCACCAACAGGGCTGTCCCCAAGAACCATTACAAATGCCATCTGAGATGCTTATATATATATATATATATATATATATATATATATATATATATATATATATACGTGCACATACACTATTTCAATTCATATAGTCAATATTAGAAAACGAATTGTTATTTTACATAATACCGGAAACACAATAATTGGATAAAGTCCTAAAAGACAGTCACGAAGAAGCTGTGAAATCTAAGCATATACGACACATAAAATTTTACACTAGACGTTCATCTTTTTTTTTTTAATTGATAGCTCGCTGATATCGATGCAATGTTGAGATTTGCAGCCAGGGTAAGGAAGATAGGCCCCTTGTGCTAAGCCTGTGAATTTATTTGAAGGAGTTGTTGTTCGAAATGGGAGGGTTGTAAGGATTAAGGAAAAGGTCTGTTAACCGATGGCGGGTGACATCGGTAGGGTTCTAAAGGATTGGATAGAGAAAACTAAAGAAGAGAATGGGATATAGGGAGAGGAAGAAGTAAAAGTTTAAAGGGGTCCGTAAAAATAAATCCTAAATTCTACCTAAAGCTAAAACTTCATCTACATAAGGGGAGGGGGGTACTCGCTTGCCCCAATGACGCCAGGGATTACGGCATGTTTCAGTTAAAGAAAAAAAGGGCTTAGGGAAAAAACTACTATTTGGCAGTATTTACGGATGCGAGACGGGTTGGCGTCAATAGGTTTTGCATGTCATTAAAAACATATAATTTCTCAAATCATAATTATATATTACACATTAGAAATGAAATGTCACGGAGGGGCTGTGTAAGTTAGTAGATTTCCCAAATGATGTTTTACAATAGATAATTTATATATTGGTAACACTCGCGGAAAAAATGAGACGGATGATATCGAAAATCGCGTCATGAGTAAGACCTCAATAGCTGATTTCCCTTAAGGGAAATCTGCTAACAATATGCTGTATACTGCAAGTAGAATGTATACAGTTTTCATTCTTAATAGTACGTGGTATGCCCAGTAATAGGTAAAACATTAACGGGGTAATGTTAATAAATAAGAGAAAAATTTAAGACATTATCCTGATTTTGGCAGATTCCACGTAAGGGAAACGTTCGTTAATGGCTGAAATGGGACCAGAGGGATTGGGGGATTTCTAAAATTCGAAATATCTCCGTTGTTATCCTCGAAGCGAAGCGGTGTACAGAACCAATCTCATTGCAATTTTATATAAATGTTATTATTACAAGTTTTTCTCTATATTGATTATTGACTGAGATATTTGCATTTTTTAGGTTCAGTAAACCATCATTCCTAATCATGTCATAACTCAAACAACTCTATTCGAATCTTAAATACCAAATAATACCTTCATTCAACTTCTGCTGTACGAGTTACGTGCAAATACATATTATGATGACGCCATCAATTAAGATTTCCTTATCTTGGACTCAAAAATGTTTATTTGATCTACACTATACTCAGTATTTAACTATTTAATTCAACTCTAATATTCACATTCGTTGATACACCAGAAATAAGGGGGGAGGAGGAGGCGTTAGAGGGGGTGGTGGTTCCGAATATTAAAATATCTCCTTCATTAAGAGTCGGATAGAAACTTTTTTATAGGACTAATCTTATTCTAGAATTGTTTTCTCTTTATATTTATTCGTAACTCATATATAAAGAGAGGAATATATATATTAGCAGATTTCCCTTAAGGCTATTGAGGCCGTACTCATGACGCGATTTTCGAAATTTTTCTTCAAATGTCCATCGATCCTACCCAGGAGATGACGAAAATGAGGTCGGTTCAAAACTGTATATACATACATACATATATATATATATATATATATATATATATATATATATATTTGTCTGTTACCGCTCTAGAGGTCGCAATTATTGGTTAATCGTTACCAAACTCGATATGTAGTCGTTTTATGTAAAAAGAAAGATCAAGTTCGCTAACGACTGAAATCGGACCAGGGTAATCCGTTACTATACGTCAGATCGGAAAAATGTATAGAATCAATCTTATAGCAACTTAAATGCACTATAAATATTGATATATACATTTATTCCTTATCTTGAATATTAAACGAGTTATTTGCATTTTTCAGTTTTCAGCATCCAGCAAACCCCCTCTTCTACTCAAGTAACATAAACAATACTCGGTTATGTAATACACCACGTCATTTGAAGCTTAAATACCAAATATTGTTTTCAAGAGACATTTATCATACGAGATATATGAAATATGTTCTAGTTACCCTCCCCTTCTTAAGTTTTTGGACTACCTAAATTTGATTGATTGAGATAAAAATTATTCTGATGCATTATAAATTACAGTACTAGATATAGTAAATAGTTTTGAATCAAATTAATACGTTATATTCAGATATATTACAGTAATTGTTTTTCTTTTCGGTAAGAAGTTGGCAGAACCGTTTGTTTACATTTCAGATACTTCCCGTCGGAAGGTTTCTTAGTATCATTTGTATTTATTCATTTAATATTCACGGTGGTGTTGTGTTATCGGTATGTAGATTTATCTATTGTTAAACTTCGCGTGGAAAATCTGCTTAGTTTACGCAGCCCCTGCGTGACGGACTTTCAAAATGTTTCGGGGGCCGGTGGTTGCCCACATATGTCTTGGAGGCGATAATGCTAATTTACATAGAGTGTTTTGTTCTATTTGGCGATTCGATTACATAATTTAAAAGTATATCTATAAATATTCATTTATGTGCATATCTTGTTCTTAGATTTAAATTCTGCACTAATGTACAAAAGTTACTTTAAATAATAATATGAAGAACTTCAGTCATGTACCTAAAAACATTTAAAAAAAATAACTTAGGAATTTAAAAACTGTGCAATAAAAACAATAAAATAATCGGAAAGGAGGTGTGTTCAATTACTCCCCTTAGAAAGTCAATGTGGATGAAAATTTAACAAATTATAATTATTTCCTCTTTTTTTTTGTGAAATGAATTATATGCATGAATTGAAATAAATCTGCCGTAAATATTGAAATATTGCGTTGTTAACAAGAGTAGTGTAGTAGTTGGAAGAAGTATGTTTTTTTCCATACTAGGGAATAGTAATGTCTATCAGCTCCAGTGAGCTGCATTGGCCTTTGTATATCTGGATCAATACACAAGGCCCTTTTTTTCCTCAAATATTTATTGACTGGGTGCACTTTTAGAGCTCTCACGCCATCTTCAGTGCTTCTGGGCCCTTAAGAGATTTAAAAAAAAAAATGCATGAAATCCAAAAAGAATGTTAAACTTAATACGCTTACATCGCGAATCTTATTTTCATTTTTTTGAATAAAACGGCTTTATATTTTATGAACACTTTTAAATTTTATGAAATGATATTCTTTAATGGCTAAATTCTAGGTAACGTCAACTTTGATATTTTGATATACATATATTTTTTTTCAATTTCAATTCTTTATTGTTTAATTTGGCTTTGTTCACTTAAAAAGTTAAGATTTGCAGTAGAAGTGTTTATTTGTTAGTTATTTTGAGTTTAGTTTTTTTTTTTGTATCAACTGACTCTGAAGATGATGCTAGTGAAAGAGCACTAGTTCTTAATAAATTATTATTATTTATATATCAGTGTCCTACATCAGAGGTAATTGGGACAATGTAAATGGAGGAACACTCTAATTAACCTTTGAACGACAAGGCTGTGGCCCAGGACAAATTTGGCAAGTAGGTGTCATACATGATACCTACCTACTATATGCATATTTTCCATTTTGTTCTCCTCAGAATCACACTTCTTGTCACAAAATAACATTTAGAAAAGTTAAGAAGAATAGAGTGTTAGTGTGTGCGTGTGCTTGTGAGTAACCACTCCCCCCCCCCCCTCGTCACCAATGGGAGCTTAAAATGAAATATTAAATAAAAATATGCAAAAAATATATTTATAGTATAATAATATATTATGTAATATTTATTATATAATAACATACTATGTAATACCTTTACTTACGAAATAAATAAGCAAAGAAGCATATTTATTATTATAGAAGAATATAACTAATAATAAAAAATTATATACAAATATTAACCTACTGAGTACAAACAAAAAAATCAAAGGACACTCATTTATAATGAAAATATTGCAAAAAATAAAACAAAAAAAAACATGGAACTATTCACTTAACGATTCGGTTTGGCAACACATTCAGGAAAACCCTATGTGTTCACCGCAAATACTTCTTTGAAATTAACAGCAAAGACGGGTACCTCTTCTGTTGTTTTTTTTATTATTTATAAATTACTATCACTTTCTTCCATTTGTCTTAGAAGTTCATTTCTAATCTCATCTTCAGTGATAAATAGCGAATTCAGTGTCATAGAAAATTTACAAAAGGGAAGATAAACAACAAGGCTGTGTCAAATACGACACCTAGCGGCACAAACACTCCCTAAACTTACGTAAAATGCCTAAAAGCACACCACTCTTGCCCTGTTTGTTACAAGCTCATGCGTGTACAACGTACGGCAAAGGTGTCATGTATGACACAGCCTTGTCGTTCAAATTTTAAAGAATATTTTTCTCGATCGTAGAAGGAAGAACTTATGGTTAGGGAATTGTTGCAGTATTTACAGATGGGGTGCCTATCCTTGTCATCAAGTGTAAATGTGGGGTAGGTTTGTGTGACCGATCCCCAGTCTGGTAAGGATAACTTTCGCCTACCGTATAGTCCTTTGGCTCAATGGTCACTCCTTCATTGTACATTCTAAGGGTTTTACATTAAGGTGATTGACTGCACTCATCCCTTCTGATTGCCTTTTTCATGAAGGATTTGGTTTTGAATGCACTTAACCATGTCATGGGAAATTAAATTTGTTTCTGTACATTTGAGCGTGTTCAATATTGGACAGCTGTCGACGAGACAATAAATATTTGTGAGGGAAAAAAGAGTTATTTATTGATCCCAAGGAGTTGATACTTTTGGCTCCCAAGTGCCCTTTGATGATCAGCCACACCTCCCTACTTAACAATTCAAACATTTCATGTCCGGATTAATTTTTAAGAAATGTTTCTATAGGACACTTAGTAAAGGCGAAATAAAGATTAAAATGTGTAGTTGTAAACGACGTAGTTGTTTTATTATTCTTTATCTTTCATACCTTCATGCAAGACCTACCTTTATACCGTGTCTAATAATAAATGTTACCATACTTTTTATGTAAAACCATTTTTTGGGAATGAGAAATTTCATAATTATTGAATTATTCGAAATCATCAATCATTCCTTTTGTCAATTTCTGTAGTTAGTACGTTATATATAAGACACTGACAGCGTGAACAACTTATTTCTCTATAAAATAATGCATGACCTCTATATTATAAAACGAAATGACATTATTATAAGCAAGGAAGAAAAAAGAAAATGGGACAAGACAGAAAATATATTTTGACCCAGATATAGATTTGTGTCATATAATGTTTATGCGTTGGGGTCCAAACAGATGTGAGACCAATATGCCGGAGCTGTCTACTTTTATTAGGGAAACACATGTTCTATATCCAATATTTCTAAATCTATCGCATAGTAAAGAGCTACATCCATTCTACTGCTCAGAGGACTGGAACAGAGACCTACATTACATTAAATAATTAAAATTGTCAATTAAGGTAAAAACAAATGTTTAAAAAAAACGCAAAAGTCAAAACCCTTCAATAACAATGTCAGATGCTTCTTCTTACTTTTTTTAAAAAAATCTTTATCCTTTTTAGCTTTTAGCTTTAGGAGATGTAATTAGAAAGCCACCAATATATAGATACCCTTCTCTCCCCAAAGTATTAAACAAGCTCAAGTTTGTGCCGTATTGGAAATTTACATCAATAAACCTATTAAAACATTATGCCATGAAAGAGTAGATCTGAGGCTACCAAATGCAGATGAAAGAAAGTTGCCAGACGGATAAGAGAGCTCAGCAACTTTCTAAATAGCAGTTGACTAAATTTTCAACTTTTTCCTGTGGTATCACCTATTTTGCACCTTTCTTTTTGTCTATCATAAAAATTCCAGTTCAATTGATTGATTCAAAAGTCTTCAATTGATAACATTAAAACTGGGGCTCAGGTTAGCCATGCGAGTTAAAGCGTTGACCTTTATCTCACATGGTAAACCTAGAGTGGCGAGTTCGATTCTCGCCTGGGCATAGGAAATTATTTAGTGACGAAATTCATTAAATAACGTTCTAAAATCCCACCCTGGATAGAAAAGGGTGGTAACCTATAGATAACCCGTCCCGATTAGCCTAAGTTGCAAAAAGTGGACGTTAATAAATAAATAAAAAAAAACTGCAGCCTTATTAAATATTTATTAATAACCTCATATGAATCCAAAAACAAAACTCGACAAAGGAGTGAATAAATGAGTACAAATAATACTTTTGAGATAAAACAAATAAGAAAGATTGGAGACTAGTATTCCAAGAATATCATTAAAATTTTACATTTTTTTTAAGCAGTTAAAAAAAAAAAGTCATATTATGATGTTGCGTCTAATAGTAATTCAATATTATAATCTAACTTTTAAAAATCATAATCAGGAGCCAACGAAAAGGTAATTGCTGATTTATAAGTTGTGATCTTATTTGAAATGTATTTACTAGTTGTCAATCCAACAAGTATTTCTGTTATATAATTTAATTTTTTAAATTATATAACATATTCAAGATTTAAAAACAGTGCTGGATTTCTCCATTTCTATGTTCGCATTAAAACTCAAAGTAGAAGGATGTAAAATCTGTAGAAAGTAAATATATTGATATCATGTTAATACATTGTCTATTGATAATGTAAACAAGACGATGAGAAAATTATATCGAATTCCTCTAATTTTACAATCCAAACTGTGTCTAGACCAAAATTGAAAGGTTATATTACTTTCACAATTGCATTCTATTTATTATGAATGGCATGCGCATTGACATGAAGTTAGTAATAATATAAAAGTCCGTCACGCAGGGGCTGCGTAAACTAAGCAGATTTCCCACGTGAAGTTTTACAATAGAGAAATCTGCCTAATAACGACTGTAGTAGTAAGAAACCTCTAAACCTAAAAAACATTATTTAGGGCGTAATAACCCAGTAGTTTCTAGCCCAAAAAACAGTAACCTAACCTCTAACCCTATTCACGAGGGACGATAGTTATGGAAACGGCCGCCAGGGCTCTCGTCGGAAACTCCGAACATAGCCTATAGCCACATGCAGAATACAAATGCAAATATCTCGGTTAATATTCCAGATCGAGAATTAATGTATAGAACAATATTTATAGTAAATTTAATTTGCAATAAGATTGGTTCTATACAATCTTTTGATCCGACGTATAGTAACGGATATATTTTTTGAATTTTCGAAAATCCTCCCCTCTAAACCCCCCCTCCCACTGGTCCGATTTCAGCCGTTAACGAACTTGATCTTTCTTTTTACATAAAACGCTTAAATATGAAGTTTGGTAAGGATCAAACAAAAATTGCGACCGCTAGAGCGGTAACAGACAATTATATATATATATCTATATATATATATATATATATATATATATATATATATATATATATATATATATAGATATATATATACAGTTTTGAACGGACCTCATTTTCGTCATCTACTAGGTAGGATCGATGGACATTTGAAGAAAAATGTCGAAAATTCCGTCATGAGTACAACCTCAATAGCTGATTTCCCTTAGGGGAAATCTGCTAAAAGTAAGTCAACTTCCATAAGAGGAAAGGATAAGGAGGGAAATAGAAGAGGGGATTCGTAAAGAATGAAAAGTACTCAAAGTAATTGGCACTCCCTTATCAATTGAAAGCGTCAATCGAATGAAGTGCCCCAAGAAAGTTTCTTAGATTAACTGAATCGTATTATTAATTATTTGTAGCTAATTAAATTTGTTTATTTATCTATTTTAATTTAATTTAACCCCGCGACTGCCAATACATCCGTAATTAGAGCAAATGTTTGATCTTGAAAATTATGTTACTAAATAAAAAACTTGGTATTCCATGGGAATATTGGTATAAATAAAAGACACGGTATTCCGTTCTTTTTAATAACAATAATAAATTACAACGACTTGCTCATAGATGTTATATTTTAAGTTTAATATTAATAAAGCAAAAATAAAATTCCTTAAAATATTCCATGGCTTAGTGTTCCTTTTTGGAGAAACGGCGAAACTTGTTACCGATATTTAAATGCTTCTTGTAAAACTGAAGATAAACAACAACAACTAAAGTCGGACCGAGGGGGGGGGGAGTGAGTGTTTAGAGAAAATTTAAATATAAATTTGTATTGAAAACATACCAGAACAATGTTAGCTGAGTCTTTCATATGGAGTGTACTGTTTTACAGGAGCGAAAGGTGGACTCTCCATAAAAAGGAAAATAATACAAGCAATAATGATTGGAAGCAATGAAAATGTGGGTCCAGACCATAATCACCTGGACATGTTGGACCAAATAAATTGTGGAAGTTCTAAATGAAGTAAGTGAGAGCAAAAGTTTTATCAACGTCTTAGAAAATAAAGAGAGTGAAACTTCTTGGGCATATCATAAGGCACACCGATATCATCACAAGTATATTTTGTAGGTAAGGTTCGCGGGCATAGGGAGAGAGGGAGACAGAAAATACTACTTTGAGGAGACCAAGCGGTAAGTAATAAGAAAAGAGCAGCTTCTGAAAGAACACAATGGTAGCAACTACAAGGCGTAGTCTTCAGATCATTATGATGATTGTAAATATCTCCAGTATTATGCACAAGATCGCTCATATATCATTCTTAAAAATGTATTCCCAAACTTTTGTTCTTAACATTATTGCCATCGTATTATTCTCTAATAATAATAATTATACCACTAAACATCCCATTCCCAGACTAAATTTTAAAGCTTATTTACAAAATGTTTTTTTCTTACTAAGAGACAAATAAAGAATATACTGTGGGACGACAACTATGAGATAAGTAGACGAAAAATATTCTTGCACTGCATGCAGCTCTTCATTTTTTAGATGTTAATTATAAAACAACTAGGGACTGAAATGTAGCTGCTTTGAACTTATTCCCCAGAAAATAATTTTTCTAGAATGCTTAAATGACAAAGCAGAGTGATGGATTAGGAAAACATTCCTAGTACAGTCATTTGCAAACCACTTTAAATGGGGATTTGCAATAGACATAAATAATTAGACAGTAAGAAAAAAAATGTGGCTACTCTGATGCTAAGCTACTCAAATAGATACAATTGGATATAGTTTTTGAATGAAGAACATATCTATCTAAGCACCTTCGAAAAGTAAATCTTCGAAAATATCAACGATGCACGAATTGTAAAAGTGAGCCTGTTGGAAGGGTATATGAAGTGAATATCTCTCTGGGTATCACTGAGTGGGTGTTGAGTGAGAGTGGGTAGTGATGGAAAATGTCAGTAACATCAATGAGCTAAACTAGACCAACCAGCGCCCGTCAAAGCAATATCTCTTCATTCAAAAATGGAATTCCTCTATGGCAATACATCTTAATAATAAATATCCTGGGTGTTAGCATAAATCGTTCATTGCCGATGCAGCCCTTGAGGTACCTGTGCCTCTGCCTTGAGTAGTTTTGACCATTTCCGATCAGGCTCAAACCACCTTTTGGTCATTAAGCCACTGTAGCCTGGGCATAATTTTTCCCCAAATTCCTCCTGGTATACCATTCAGCATCTTTTGGGGCAGTAGATGGCGTTTTCCATTCATTCATCATTTTCCAACCACCAAAGTCTGCCCTTTTTCTCAGGCACGCCATTGTGTCTGTACCTCTGTGCTACTTCTTGGCAGTAGCAAATCTTTTCTTTCGCAAGGATCTTCTTATTTATTGAGTGTCTAAAAAAGAAATATGCCGAGTATAAAAAATACGTTTAGATATAAATAAATCAACACCGTAGCCACAACTATTAAATAGTTTATGAGCGGAGTAAAAACCTACTAATAAAATTCATCACGAGCCAAGTAAAGTCACTAGATAATTACTCATAACTGGCAGTTGTTGCATCTATATTTATAACTGCTTCTTGGACAAAATTAATGAAAATCTTAAGCAGAAGGCAAAGGTTTACCACAGCGGCAGCTGCCAATAAAAATACAATAACCCATGTAAGAGCAAAGTGAGAGACGGAATAAATGCAGAACCATCTCCGCAGGCTAATATATTGAGAGTATAATGAACTATACATAATTAGCTCTTTTGAAGGCAAAGAGGTTTTTCCAGTGCTGTCAATATGATTAGAACCTATGGCAAGGCTACAGATTAAATTTGTGTAATTCAGAAATGAGTACTTTACATTTAACTTTCTTTGAAAGAGACTATTTTTTTTTAAATTAAAGAAAGTTTTTTGGTTTATCACTAAAGCCGGTGATGATCCAAAACAAAAAAAATGCAAAAATAATATTGCCGGTGACAGTTCTGCCCAATTTTTAATTACTCCACTTTTTTTAAAGCAACTCCCGGTAACGGGATCCCATTCGTCACTATTGGTTCTAATATATCAAAAAATAAATTGGGTGACTAAAAAAAATACAATGAATAATAATTAATTTAAAGAAAATATAAATAAACAAATTGACAATGACAATAGTGCTAATGAGTGTTTTTTTCTGGGTCAATTATCTACAAGTTACATACATTCTTAGTCTCACGTTGGGGCTGATTCGTCAACAAAACAAATGTTCAAAAGCAATTGGAAATAGAACCAACGACTAAAATTGATCAATGATTAGTAAAACCAACGCTCTGGTAGACAACATTGGGACCTTCAATGTCACTTTAGTGCAAAAACAAATAAACCAAACATTTGAAATTCAGGTTCATTAAATTCATTTATAGATTAATGTTCGAAAGTTTAAAGTTAATAGATCAATAGTTATACTATTATTATATTTGAGTTTAGATAACATTACAGCTATTATAATCAGAGTAAGAAAAGACCGGATGATTAGAACAAAATATGAATGTGGTAAATTATTTATTTAATTGCATATAATATTACGTTACAACGAACAACATTAATATTATTTCTTTCATGAGCTCTTAAAATGATTTTAATTTTAAAACTGTATAATTACTGTTCTCTGACCTAATCTAAAATAAGTATATCATCTACTAAATTATATAAGTACTTTTAAATCAAAGCTTACTTTGCAGTTTTATTTACTAAGAAATCTACTTTAAGCTGATTGAAAAATAACCATTTGAGAATGGGAAAATGCATCTCGACAAATTTCACATCAAAGAAAGGAATTTATAACTTAGACTGAGAGAAAATCGAAGAGATTAGTAAGCATAAGCGAAAATGGGACTGCACTGAACAACAAATCACAGTAATTGATTAACGTTTGTTCTTAACATTATTGTCATCGTATTATTCTCTAATAATAATAATTATATCACTAAGCATCTCATTCCCAGACTACATTTTACAGCTTATTTACAAAATGTTTTTTCTTACTAAGAGACAAATAAAGAATATAATGTGAGATGACAACTATGAGATATTCAAGTAGACGAAAAATATTCTTGCACCGCAAGCAGCTCTTCATTTTTTAGACATTAGTTATAAAACGACTGAAATGTAGCTTCTTTGAACTAATTCCCCAGAAAATAATTTTTCTAGAATGCTTAAATGACAAGACAGAGGTTATGGATTAGGAAAAAAATGTCAGTAAACTAATTTACACAGTATGAGTATCTCAGTATAGTGTTCCACAGATGATAACTCAAGTTCGTTAGCATTGAAAGAGTTTTAATTTGCATACAATTAATTATCAATTTAAGTATTGAGCTCCGTGTCATTTTTTAATAAAGCTGCCAAGCAAGAAACTTAGTGCTGCAATGACACACATTCTATTTAAAGGAATGTGTATTAACACAAACGGACATGTTCATATGCAAGTGGGTTTGTCTTAATGCAAGAACATTGTTGATTTTATGTCGATCACAAAATATTTATTAACATGCACTTTGTGTGCAACTAAGGCTAATTGGGACTGGTCATCTACAGGTTAATCCATTATTTTTCCCAAAAATGGGGCTCTGGAACTTTCTGCATTAGGCAATTGACTTGGCCGGCAAGGGAGAACGTTTTTTTCCAAGAAATTTAAAATAAAATTATAAATATAGGTTAGCATAGCTTACATGTTTATTTCATAAGTAAGTCATGTGCGAACAGGTACAAAGGCCATAAAAATTCACAATCATGGTTTCATACCATTTATAAAATTTGCTAGAGAATTTTCCCCAGACTCGACAGAAAAACAGAATTTAATTTCTGCCTGAGCCTCCAATTAAAAAAATAACAGATGTGAAAGAGAAAGTGGAAGAGCAAGTGAAACTTTGATAAGACTGGTTATCGTTAGAGGCTACAGACCTGTAGATGTGAGCCACTGGCTGGAGACTAGACCATGATGGAACAGGTGTCGGGGGCAGACTGCCTGCCGCGTCGGCGTCCTTCCATCCACCCTCTCTCTCTATCTCCTTAACTTACTCCCGTCCCATTAATCATACAATTACATTGACCCTAATTTTAACAAAGCCGTATTAATGAAAAAGAAACTTATTTATACCATATCTCCACTATATCACTCCTTTTTATTTTATGAAGCATTCTTATATATATATATATATATATCTATATATATCTATATATATCTTTATATATATATATAAAGTGTGAAATGAGGTAAAAAATTAATTATTTCATACCTTTAGTTGAGCATTAAATAATTTAACATGGCCCGCTCTAAAATATTCAACTGTGGAACCCCGTTCCAGTAAACCTGCACTGAGTGAATTTTGTATCCCCTTTAGCCTTTTTAATAATTCATTATTTAAAAGAAAATCGCTAATGGTTCAAGATGAGAAATTTAGACCTATGTGAATTTAACGTGGTATTAAAGCTAAGGCCACATGGAGTCCGGTAATGTTAAATATAGCAACAAAAACAATTCTATATATATATATACACTAATAATTAACGGAATGGGGAAGGGGAGGGAGAAGTTAAAATGTTAGTGTTTTTACCCCCTTGCGTCCTGCTCACCTTAATCGACCTAGTTGTTAAAATCACTTGGACTCTGAAGTTCAATATTTCCAATCACATACAGGTTCACACTGCCCAAAGAGGCAGGTCAGGTTTGTTGGACTAAAAAAGAAGTAGTATAAATATTTTACCCAAGGTACTCCTGATGTTGACAGCATTCCCTTAAAGGCTACTTATGTGTCGATATGTAAAAGACTACCCATGCAAGGGGTTGCGTAACAAAGCAGATGAGGTCACTGCCGCGCCGGAATTGATGACGTCAACTACCCCTTGTAAATTCTGCCTTTCAGAAGGTCTTAAGTAAGAAAGATTTGAAACTTAAGTTGGACATGCGATGGTACAGATAAGATAAAATGCGTAGGAGTGAAAATCATTGAAGGGCGATAACGCCAAAATAAATGCAACTCTGTTCATACTTAAATTAAAGACAAATATATTGAACAACAATTGTAGAACATTTTGTCGTCAACATGTTTCGTTACTTAACAACAACAACTGGCTGAAGATATTTGGCTCTTCTTTATGTCCCCATTCTTTGGTTCGATTTGGGTCATAAAGCTTTGCATGAAAGATTTAATTGTACGTATTATAACGATGAATTAAACATTAACGCTATAGTTGAGAAACGCGTTAGTGTTCATTATACACCATCATTTGAGTTACTTACTCTTAACACAAAGATGTGATATATATTGTTACGCTGGCATTGCTCATATAATTTAATAGCATGTTCTATACATTATGTGAACTATACTGAGAAAATATAAATGCACAAAAAAATACAAGATACCCTATAATTTCTTTTTATTTGCCTAGGATGATCTTTATAACATTGTTAGGCTCAGAAGACAAGGGGTAAGTTAATATAGATTCCAGCTTTTTATTTATATATATATATATATATATATATATATATATATATATATATATATATATATATATATATATATATATAGTGAGATGTACCTTATATAGCCTATCGGTTAGCCTAAGTGAACGCCCAATTTGTGCTAATATGGCTAATCGGTGGGCTACAGATTACAGCCTTTTCTAGCGAGGATGAGATTAAGTATTTTATTTAGTGAGCTCCTTACAAAATAAATTCCTATTGCCCAGGTGAAAATCGCGCACAAGACTCCAGATTTACCTCATATGGCTAATGTGAACCCCGTTTCTGAACTTCTATTTGAGTAAATATCTGTACTATAGTGTTAGTAAGGGGAATAAGTCTTCAGATACTAGTCGTCTACTAGATATGACGAGAAGAGGTAAGAAATAAGATGAAATTTTAAAAAGTCTCAAAATCCTGTCTTAGTATGCTGATGGCTAGTGAGTTGGCACGCTCGCATTTAAAAATTGAACGTAAGGGCTACTTCCTCTATTGTATAATGCAGTATCCTTTCCCATTGAGCTGCACACCATTCTCCCATTCCAATGCCGCATTGACGAAGTCCACCCAAACAACCCTTCTAAATTCCTACCTAATCCATTATTAGCTCATACGCATATTCTTCATCATTCTCTATTACTCAAATAAATTAATTTTTACAAATGCTCACTATCAATACTTGCTCATTTTTACGATTCACCCTAACCTTATAGGAACAAGAATAACTGACAAGTGATATACCACAAAACAAATTTTTGAAAGATGTAATTTACAACAGTCATTGATATTATATTAACCCTTTCGTGACAAAGAGAATGAATCTGTGAAGGACAAGATATATTTTGTTAGAGCTGCACCTAGTAAAATAATGATTCATAGGCCGAAATTATTGCTCAGAATAAATATGATAAAACTCTTTATGACCAGAGATAAATTACATTAGTATAACCACTACACTATACGTCGATTCCGGCCCTGGACAATAGAAGTTTATTTGGTGACGGAATTAACTAAATAAAATCTTTTGTCCCACCCAGGCTAGAAAAGGGTGGTAACCTGTAGATAATCCGTCCCAATTAACCTTAGTTGCAAAAAGTGGACATTGATAAATAATTTAATTTTTAAACACTACAAGCTCCAGGTTAAGCGGATATCATAAACAGACTTAACTCACATGTAAATTAACATTAATAAAACTGTTGCATTATAAAGTACGTGACGCTAAAAGTGTCTTATAACCAGTGAAGAAAGATCAATGAGCAAAAATGATTATTGGATTCAATTTCACAAAACCATTAACTGTATTTAAAAAAAAAAAATCTATTGAATCAACCAAGGATAGTTATAGTAACCACACATGCAGTTTTGTATGTTTTAAGATCGTGCTTATATGTGTGCCAATCAGAAAGAAATAAGTCACTCCATGTTGTTCTTAAATCGCATCACGAAACTGACAATATTGCTGTTAAGAATTGTAGACAGATGAGCTTGCTCACATATCCCACTTTAGTACCTTAGTTCACAAAATCATAGCATCGTAACCATTTTTGCTAAACGTTGAAGTAATGGAAGACCAAGTAAAATAAATATAGCCTTTAGAAGGGTAATTATAGAACATAAGAGGTGATAAGTGCAAATGCACATCTGAAAATAGGCTGCTAAAGAGGTGAAATCGATGATAAGCAATTACAGCATAGAGGTCAAGAGCCTGGGGATCGATAGGTGCACCAGCTGATTCTCAGACTGATCGATAATCACGTCAGCTTTGCCGCCGCAACGTAATCCAACTAGCCCCCCCCCCCCACACCCCGCCAAGCTTTCCTTTCCTTCAAGGACACTAATGAGAAGGAAATCTTAATATCAATATCGGGCGAACTTGACGTTTCTTAAAAATTATTATAATAAAAATGACAAAAATTTCTTAATCTGCACGGGGAAATAGTAGCAATTCCAAACAAGATAATTATTGTATCTATTATTTACTAACTTCTCCACCTTCAACAATCCTTTATACCTCCCGAAGCACTATAATATATTAACTGAGTTAGCGAATAATGGGAATAACACTTTCTCTAAGGGTGCTTGATATTACTGCACACGTGTAATAAGTGCAACTCACAATAACTACAACACAATTAAGAGTTACCATCACAAATGCACACAATTTCTAACGGAACATGGACAGACAGGAGATTCTTTAACAAGATTTAAAATTCAAGACAATGACAAATGTACTTGCGACTCACAGACAACACAAAAGTTTTTACATATACTTAATGACCGTTCAACATTTAATCAAAATAGATCAAATTTAATAATGAATATAATTTTAAAAGGAGGAAATTGGCCAGAACCACCTCATATTATATTTAACAAATATAATAAAGAACTCATAAAGTTTATCAAAAGTATAGATAAGGATGTAGCAAAAATGCATTAGAATGTAAAATTGATTGTGAGGAATGGGAATTAAAATTCAATTCAATACCTTACATAGACTCGTAAATTAAACGTCGGTTGAGTTTAACATTAATTGATTTGTTGTTTTTTTCCTTATTTTATTAATTTATTTATTCTTTTCATTTATTAATTTTATGTGTAATTATTTTACTTATTTTAGTATTTTATTTTATAATTATTATTTTTATATTAATAGTTTACTATCGTGTATATATCTATATATATATAAAATTGTAACCTCTGTCTGTACATTGATTTTTTTCGCGAAATTTCACGATAACTTTTCGTTTCACATGTCATAGACACCATAACTGCATTTTGTTTCTTTCGTGTATGTTTGTTTGTTTGTTTGTTTGTTTGTTACCTTTTCACGCATAAACGGCTGAACCGAATTTTATGAAACTTGGTATGTATATTACTACTAGCCCAACTTAGACTTTAGGCTATATTAATATTCTCTAAGACAAACAGGAGTGGGGGTTATAAGGGAGGCCTAAAATTAAAAATAGCGATATTTCGTTTCCTATTGCTTTTTCAGCAAATATGCCCATAACAAAAGTTGTTTATTTTGTAATTTAAAGTAACTTTTGTTATATACACTTTTGCCGTATACGGAAGTATAAATGAGTTATACGCGAAAAACTATAGGGGGAGTCCACAATTTTATTTGGCACAAAAGACTCAACCGAACTAAACCAAATTCGGTATGTGAATTAGTACTATCGCTTTCCTTATGATAAGCCATACTAACATTTCTAGGGACGAGCAAGAGTGGGGGTTATATGGGAGGCCTGAAATTAAAAATTGCAGTATTTCGTTTCCTATTGGGGTTTTGGCAAATATGCACACAACAAAAGTTGTTCATATTGTTATTTAGAGTAACTTTTGTTATATGCACTTTTGCCGTATACGGAAGTATAAATGAGTTATACGCTAAAACTATAGCGGGAGTCCACAATTTTATATGGCACAAAAGACCCAACCGAAGTAAACCAAACTCGGTATGTGAATTAGCACTGACGCCTTCCTTATAATAAGCCATACTAACATTTCTAGGGACGGGCAGGAGTGGGGGTTATAAGGGAGGCTTCAAATTAAAAATAGTGATATTTCATTTCCTATTGGGGTTTCGGCAAGTATGAACATAACAAAAGTTGTTCATATTGTTATTTAGAGTAACTTTTGCAATACACACTTTTTTCGTATACCGAATTATAAACGAGATATACGCTAAAACCTATAGCGGAAGTGAACAATTTTATTTGGCACAAAAAATTCAACCGAACTAAACCAAACTCGGTATGTGTATTAGCACTAACGCCTTCCTTATAATAAGCCATACTAACATTTCTAGGGACGGGCAAGAGTGGGGGTTGCAAGGGAGGCCTGAATTTACAAATTTTATTATTAACAAATCCAGAGAAATGACGGGTATTAACCCTAAACACTGGGACGGGTAAATGTGAAAATATTGTGCAAAGTAAAGCCTTGCCATCACCATCCAGCCTCAAATGAATTCCCGGGCGAAGCCGGGTATCTGAGCTAGTTGTAAAATAAAAATGTATTTAAACATAATCATACATGAAATATGTCATGAGGCAATGGAACGTGTAAATAAATAACTCCTCATAGGGTTACTGTGAGCAGAAAAAAAATACGTGTAATGGCGTTCAAACAAGTTTTCTAAGTAATTCTGTTTATGTAGAAGAAATTTCTCTTGACGCCTCTATCTCTCTCTAAAGGAGGCATTTTTGAGTCGAAAGGCAGTGCTTAAGAGCAACTTTGATGGTATTACATTATTGGTTACTGATGGCCGTCAATTTTTAAAGAGAAACTGCACTTCGGAAGTGAAATTTCTTCAGGAAATCTGAACATTAAACTACCCTACCAAAACCAAATTATTGCTTTCAATTTTATTTATGTTTTATTAACTAGTATCTCATAAATTATTCGGATAAAACAACACGAATAATAATTGAAAAATAAAAACTCATTTAGTTAGAAATTAATAAAATAATGTTTCTCATTCTCTTCAGTGGAACTCTCTTACTCGAAATCAACTATTAAGTTTATTCTAATAAAATTGTTATTCGAATTTCGAAAAAAGAAAAAAAAAAGTGAAATGTCCATCGTTCCTACCGAGGAGTAAAATGAGCAATATATTACAAAGCATCTAATTTCAACGTTAAACGCGAGGTATTGCTTACATTGGAGAAGGAATAGAGTGAGTTTAAAGAAAGAGTAAAATCAAAAATACTTCAGTTATTCTGGGTCGGGTCCAAATATTTTACATTATCAATTTTAGAAAAATTAAATGTTCTTCAATAGATACTCTCCTATATATATATTTTCTCTAGTTCCACTGCAATATCGAGATATTTGCATTTTTAAATTTCAGTTTTCTGTAAAAACCTACTACTACTACTAATGCGATTTTCAAATTGACTCACTAAATGTTTTACGTCCATCTTATATTCCAAATCTTCTTTACATAAGATTCTTATTACAAGGAAAATGGCATATAGATGAGTCAGATCAGTAGCGTGCCCAGGATTTGTGAGGAAGTTTACGTAGCCCTATGCGACAGTTTTCTACAATTTGCTACAAATATATGTTTTTAAAACTAGATTGAATCGAATACAATAAAAAAATGGATTCGTGAACTATAATAAAGCTTTATTTATGCCATAAAAAGCGGAAGAAAAGTTACTGTAGAGCTTTTACTTGTTTAGATCAACATAATTCACGGTTCGTATTTAATTATTACATCTATCTTTTCTTTATTTTTGGCCTACTCAATAAAACCTTGGCTAAACGACAAACTATTTATAGTGTAAAATTCTAGCCAAGTGGCTTCCCCCTTCTTCTAGAATTTCAAGTAGAGAAGGATTTATAAAACAATGGAGCCCTTTGTTAGACTGCAACACATTCATACCACCCTACAGCACCGAACAGCCGTCAATAGATTTATGTAGTGAATAAATCCGGGAATACAACAAAGAAGAAAACATAAATCATATTGAAAGTATTTGCTAATCTAAAACTGAAAAAACGACAGATCCGGGATGTTCAGGTAATCACCATGCAATCAGCATCGACACCTGAATAACCATAAAGAACAATCTAAAAACAAATCAAATGTAGTCAATATTATAACCATCTTGTGGTAGTCCGAGCATGATAAAATAAATCAGTTAAAAGGAAAATGATTAATATAGTATTGAATACAAAATGTGATAACGTAGTCTACGTCAATATTTGTAATTGTTTATTTATTAGTAATTTATTTACGCCCACTTTATGCTACTTTGGCTAATCGGGGCGGGTTATCAACAGGTTACCACTCTTTTCTAGCCAGAGTGGGGCTAAGGAGTTTATTTAATGAGCCCGTCACTAAATAAATTTCTACTGCCCAGGGCGGGAATCGAACCCGCCACTCTAGGTTTACCATATGAAATTAAACCCAACACCCAAACCTACACGGCCAACCTGAGCCCCCAATTGTTTATTTATATTGCTAATTACTTTATTTTATAAAGCGAGTATAGACAGTTCAGAGAATCCACAAGGACTGCACTAGATTGCCCACACATGTCTCACAATTATATATACTCTGCGTCAGATTTCGTTTATAACGAACGTTATCTTTAATTTCACAAAGACTGTTTAAATAATAATATAAGTTATAAGTTAGTTATTATTTTTAAAAAAAGTTAAATTAATACTACCACTAAAACTTTAATTTAGAAGTGTGTATATATGTATATATTACCCGTCGTTGACGGGTAGAAGAAGTGTTTTTCCGTGGACGTTCAAAGATGGGATAAATTCACAAACTGATCCAATGTTCTATGGCCTGTAACATGATCAGTAATTTTACAGTCATTGGGCCGGTGCATTTGTTAAGCAAAAAACCTCAATTGGATTAATTTATGTTTAGAATATCTGCCGTCCATAAGTTCACTAAAAAAATAATTATTTTACGTCGAAATATAAAGATTGGATTAACGAAGGGACTGAATAACCTGTTTTAATTGTTTTACGCGTAAAGATAGGACTGCCCATCTGCCAAATATTGACAAACTTATTACCTCAAATACACTAGTTTTCTTTCAAGGCTGTTATATCGCCTAAGAAATGCAAAGAAACAAATTTGATAGAATTATTTTCGGTATTCTACTATAATACCAATGAAGTATAAGATGTTCACCGAAAGTGGAAGTAATTAGCTAGTTCTGTTATCCGACGTTGGCGGGTTGATAGGAAATTGCCACCGGGAGTCGGAAATACACATTGCAAAATACATAAATGTAACTACGTTTTAGGGTTGAAAAATGCATTTTGTACTTATTTTATTTTATTTATTTTTTATTTTTTGATAAATTCAATATTAACGAAGATGTTAACGACAGCAGGGTGAATTGACAATATTCGTTTTCTTTATAGGTAATAAAAAATTTCTGAATTCTAAGGCACTGTACTCGTGACATACAAAATTAAATAGTTGGCAAGAAGTCAAAAATCAAAATTGCTTGTAATTCCAAAGAAATATGAAGTCAACAATGAAGGTAGTTTCAATTAATACTGTCAATGCTACAAGTCCACCATCAAAATAAATATCAATGCATAAAATTTCACAATCTTCTCAAAGCATTCAAAATTATTTTTAAAGTTCATAAATTAAAGCAACTTGTTAGAACTGAAAAATATATTTTAAACATAATTTGGTCTTTGCATTTTTCCGATAAAACGAAGATATTGACAGCCACAAGTTTTGGCTTCCAAGGAAATTACCATTCTCGTCGGTGGTAAAGTATAAAATAGCTCATGTTACCAATATTCACATCCTTGCGGAATATTAATTTCATTTACACCTATTCCATGAAAGAAGAAGTTTAAGATTACGTTACTTTCAAGAAGGAATTATACAATATAAAGAGAAATGAACACTTACACGGCTGAAGACTTCAGAACAAATATCAGTAAATAAGTACAATTCGACTCACCTGAAAATAAAAAAAATATAAATCAATAATGTGCTATGTAAATGTATAATCATAAAACTAAAATCAAATAAACCAGGAACAAGCTGACAATAATGGTTCCTACTAAAAATAAATTCAAGCCTTTACATGAAATGAGATACATATGCAGTTTAAAAAAACCGTAATGGATAAAAATCTCACAGTTATGCAGCTTTAAATCGGCAAAGCCACCATATGTAAATTTCCACACCCACAGCATTGCAAGTCTATTTTTATATTATATTTATTTTTGTCAGGCTTCTCCTACACTTGCTATTAATTTTGTGGGAGGGCTTACATATAAAAAGACGGAGGCAATATAATATCATAGATCTAAATTACATTCAGGACTCTGCTATATGAAGAAATTTATATAGAGGCGAATGTTTTTCGAGCAGTGGTATTTCTCGAAACTGGAGTTTAAATTCAAATATACAAGACAAACTTTCATAAAACTTTACAGCGCTATCCGTAATTTATAAATCACTGCGCATTGCATAGGAGGTGATTCAGAACAGATTAATTAATAAAAAGAACTTAACGTGCATTGGGAAAATTTGAGGGGTAAAAAAATACTTATAAAAACGCTATACAATAATACAAGTAACATATAAATAAATATAAAAATTATATAAATATAATATTAAAGGTCCATCACGCAGATTTCCCACGAGCTGGTATTTTTTCAAAGCCCTTTTTACAGGTCTGTTTCAACCTGTAGGCCTCCCCTACACGAGGACCAGCCGTATTAGGAAGTAGGGGCCAACCAGTACTCGAACACGCAACCTTTGACTTTAAAGTCCACCAGCGCCCTAACCACTCTGCCACGCTGACCCCCTCGTATGAGCTGGTATAACACACTACTAATCTATTGTTCCTTTTATAATTCTTTTTATTTATTTTGTGTATTTTTTAATGTTTAATTTTACATTTTAATTTTAATGTTTATTTTAATAGTTATGGTTTAATTATTAGTATTAATTTTGGTATTTATTTCAATAGTTTTAATTTAATTAAAAGCATATTTTAATAGTTGTATTGTATACCTGTGATACCGGTGCGTAGGTTTTAAGGGATACGGCCGAGAACCCCCTTAACAAAAAAAAAGTAATAACAAAAAAAATAAATAAGGGGAGGGCTGAAATATAAAATATAAATGTAAGGGGGAAAGAAAGGGGGGGGGATTAAAAAGAAATATTGAAATAAGTAAAATTAAAGAATAAATAAAAAGAAAAAAGTAAAAATAAATAAAATTAAAAAAAACGGCTTAGTGTGCATGTTCCTGACCATAGTCAGGAAACTGAAATACGGTGCGAAAAGTGTTGGGCAATGACGACCTTCCTGTTTTTTGCCCAAAATGCAACAAACAAACTTATCTCATATTACCAAAAATTCTCTATTTCTATTAAAAAACTCGAGAGGCGGGGGGGGGGGGGTTATTGTAGGATGTAAACAAGAAAATACGAATAACCTGCGTAATACTTGAGTTACAAAAAATTGCATAGAAAAACAATTGTAGACAATCAAATGTATAACAAGATTGGTTCTATAACAATTTACAATCCAACTGATTATAACCGAGATATTTTGAATATTGGAATCAACCCCCCGTCAAACCCCCCGTGATTCCAGCTCCTATTTCAGCCAATAAGAAATATGATCTTGTAGTGTTCAGATCAAATAAACATTTTCAAGGCAAAATTGTAAAATCGTAATTGGGACGTCATGACACAACGGATTTGCATAAATAGATAGATATTTTACTGGCTTATGTTTACAAACATGATGCCAGGAGTCTGGGCAATTACTGTTAGTAAGGTTGTTAATATAATATAACGTATTAAAAAATGTGTAAATAAAAATAATAATATTTTCTAAAGTACAAATTAACAGCATATACATTGGTATGTAATATAATATAAATATTAATCTAAATAATTATAATACTTAATTCAATAAATCATAATTTAATGTAAATGTAGATTAAATCATTTTTTTAGTCTAAATAAAGATCAGTTTTCTGATGTATCATTATATTACTATTATATCTTATATATATATAAATAATTATCATCACTCCCAAATTCTCCCATTATATGAAAAAAAGGAGTTTTCATGCGTTTGAAGCGTTTTGGAAAATCACTTAAATTAATTAATTAAATAAATTAATAATGATGTTTATTTATTAAAACAATATACCATTGGAATTCAGAATAACTATAATTAGCCCCCCCCGCTAAACCCCTTCACAAAAGAAAAAAATTGGAAACTCCATTACATTTTTTAATTCTATTCAAAATAAGTAGTTCACAATTTTCAAAATAAAAGAAGTATCAGTAACTAACTCCCTTAATAATCGAGTTAGAAAATAATGTATAGAACAGCTATTGCAGAAAATCTATTGTTTAGCAAGATTGGTTCTACAACATTTTTCGTTGAACTCATAATAACGGAGATAATTTGAATTTTGGAATTCCCCTCTAAATCCCCCCTTTGGTCTTGGCCGATTTCAGTCAATGAAACCAGCAATGAACTTTAGCGTAAAATGAATTAGTTAAATAAAATTAAAGCATATAAAAATGTTTCCAGTCTGAACGTATAATCTTATTTGAATGACGTCATCACACAACATATCTCTAAGCTTACTAGTTGAGCTCAGCTAGTGACCTTGCCATATGTGAAGTATTACACAACATATCTGCGTGTTCCTCACACAGTAAAAGTTCTATGAAAGCAATATATAGTCTTGAACGGACCTTATTTTCGACATTTCCTGAGTTAGCATCCATGGACATTTAAAGAACTATTTCGAATAACGTGAGATGAATACAACCTCAGTAGCTGGTTTCTCTCAAGGGTACAGCAGCACGTGTAAAATAAATTTAGTAACTCAACAACCAACTGGATTGCCTCATCGAAGAAAACATAAAGGTGTAAGAAATCATTTCACTAATCCTATAGGAATCTATTAAGAATTGTTACGTCGGATCTTCTGGACTCAGAAGAAGATTAACGAAGCCAAACTTGGTTGATTGTCAATACTATTTGACTAAGTTTCACGAAAGTGGATATATATGTATATATATATATATATATATATATATATATATATATATATATATATATATATATATATATATAACTTAGCAAATAATCTGAGTAGCGTTCGCACCGGATGATAAAAAAATACGAAGAAAGGATTAGCGGACTAGGAGTGTTTACGGATGAGCGGTAATCCAATCCAGCTAGTGGTACTCGCGGCAGTAGGTGACATGTAGTGGGAGGTATGGTTTTATATCTGTAAGGAGGGCAGCTGGTTAAGGTCTGGTTGGAAATAACTCAAGTCCTGTCTGCAAAGGATCCCCCAACACCTGCCTCTTTTCTCTGTCAAGGTTTAGCCTGCCGTCAGGTAGGCCCTATAAGATGCAATCTGTTCCAAGGTCTACGCCATATATTAATACTTTAAATTAACATAAGATTAGAACCTCGATATAAGTAAATAGAATGAAATCGTTATTAGCTAATTTCCTGTAAGGGAACTCGCTTATTTAGGTTGTCCTCATAACATGATTTTTTAAAATCATTGACTAAATGTCCACCAATCCTAATGGAAGGTGGAGGAGGTGCTATATAATTTCAAGCAAATTTGAGCCTCAAATTATATTTCTCAAATGAGCATCTTAAATTAAATGAACAATAACCATAGGTGTTAACAAGACAAAAACCTACAAGTGCAATTTAAGCAGAGGAAAAAAAAAAGGATTGAAACTGTCATGAGGATTACAATATATCTGAAATATTTACAACTGTATTATTGGATACTCCAGGATGCATAAAATGAATTCAAACATCTTGCACGATTTCAAAATTGATTTGCTAAAAAAGGAGTTATACTCCATCAGAGTTTCCATCCCTTAATTAGAAGGATATGAACTATGCTAATCATCCCTGATGTGGGACATCAAATAATAAAAAAGTCCGTCACACAGGGACAGCCTTAACTAAGCAGATTTCCCACGGGTGTCACGTATTTGCATTTATCTCAAAACGTAAATGTTTAATGAAAAAAATATTAGGTATCTTCATAAGATAACATCTTAAAGTTAATATGACATGAGAAGGAGTGGGGGTTTACTAAAGGCTGAAAACTAAAAAAAATCCAAATATCTCAGTTAATAATCAAAACAATGAAAAAAAAACATACATAAAAAGTCCGTCACGCAGGGGCTGTGTAAACTAAGCAGTTTTCCCACATGAAGGTTTACAATAGAGAAATTTCACGAGAGCCGAGCAATCAACGAAACGGCCGAGCGAGCTTTTGGCGGAATGTCACTCTCGTCCGTTAGCGTCAATTTAATAAAAATGCAAATATCTCAGTTAATATTCAAGATAGAGAATAAATGTATATAACAATATTTATAGTAAATGTAATTTGCAATAAGATTGATTCTGTACAATTTTTCGATCCGACATACAGTAACGGAGATATTTCGAATTTTCGAAAATCCTACCCTCTAAACCCCCCTCCCCTGGTCCGATTTTAGCCGTTAACGAACTTGATCTTTCTTTTTACATAAAACGACTAAATATCGAGTTTGGTAACGATTAAACAAAAATTGTGACCACTAGAACGTTAACAGACAAATATATACATTTTACATATACATTATATATAATTTACATATTATATATATAAATATATATATATATATTTTTTTTTTCTCCGTTATTAGCCTATACTCATAGAGCAAGTGTTTGTAAGTCTGTTCAGTAGTAAAGTCGTAGTAACAATTTGGTTGATCTATGGACTTTTGAAGACATTTTTTGAAAATCCCATTATGAGTACAACCTAAATAGCTGATTTCCCTAAAGGGAGTACAGCTTCCAAAGGACGAGATTCCTACGATGCATGATCATCTTTGATCATTCTCTATTCATCAACTCCAGATACTCCCTGCTCCATTTGCCCCCATATTTGCAGTGTGAGAGGGCCCGGGAACAAGTGAGTATACCTCTAATATAATTTTAATCGGTTTAAGGACGAAATTTCTGTGCCATGTCCTGTTAAAATTTAAGTTGTACAGAGGTCTGTTTTGGCAGGTCTATTTACCAGATATTTGTCAATTACCATTAAAAAATAATTGCAATAATGGCAGATAATATGTCATTTCGGTTATTCTTTTCTATTTAAGATACTTTTTGATTATATTATTATAGCAAACTGATAAATATACGTTAGGTTCGTTGTCTATTGAGGAATTCATAAGTTTATGTAGGGCTACTTTAACGTATGTCCGTAATCATTCATTGTTGTATTAGGTAGTCATTTAATTGGAATATGTTAAGTTAGTTCTTGTTCTATGAATATAGCAGGAGCACAGAATTCTCCATTGCCTTCTACCGCCTTCCTTTACTACTAGTTTAGATATATACTAGTAATAAATTCAATATTGATCTATTGTTTTTTAAATGAATAAAATGGCAGTAAGCAGAATGTGTCTATTTTAAATTTCATCAATACCAACCGTTTTATTAGCATCAACACCAGATGATTGAAGTATTCTAGAAGACAGCGCTTAGAAATAATTAAGGGTTTAGAAATTGATTCCATTAGAACTATTTTTGGTAACCCTAATATATTTTGATTAGGGTTTTAAAACCCTTTATCTTTTCCAATGTCCATTATGTTGGTGGCTTAGTCTTGTAAACCAATGTTTATGGCATAGGATAAAGCTGAAAATAAAGCTCTTTTGTATAAAATTTTCGGAAGTCTGTATATTATAGCCATGTAGTTTATGCTGTTATTCTCAAACTATTAATAAGTTTCAAAAGTTTTGTTTGTAGGCCGTGTTTGTGCGTCCTTGTTCAGTTTCTTGTCAAACTTAATTCAATAATTTTTTATTATAAAATTTTAAATATTAGTTTAATTTTCGTTGACCAAATAAATATTTGAACGTGAAATTGTTTAAGTGAAAATATTATAATAGCTGAGTTGCCTGCGTAAAATGTTCCCTTGTCAAGATATGCCCTTCTTTTCTATTGTTTTCAATAATGTTAATTTAGACACATCATTTTTCCAAGAGTATATATAAGTTTGCCAATTAATATTCCAGCAAATCGGCACAATTTGTTTACTATTACAAACTATAGAAAAAAACTTCGTTAGTCGTCAAAATGGGAGGAAAAATAAAAACTTAACTATCGAACAATCAAAGAAATCCATTTTTTTCTAAATAAAAGTGCTGGCCGTGAAATGTAGATATAAAGATGAATACAAAAAGGCCATCCTTCCACAAAGAATATATTTATTAGTGATGCAGTATACACGAAACATTGTAAACGTTTGGCTAGCGTAAAATGTGACCAAGAGAATTAAATAGAAATTGGAAGTAGAAAGGTAACACAGGGAATTGGCAGCCAAAGCTAGTTTTCCCAACATTATCCCATTGACTTATATTCTATTTTATTTTTAGCAGATTTCCCTTAAGGGAAATCAGCTATTGAGGTCGTACTCATGACGCGAGTTTCGAAAAATTTCTTCAAATGCCCATCGATCCTACCCAGGAGATGACGAAAATGAGGTCCGTTCAAAATTATAATATATATATATATATATATATATATATATATATATATATATATATATATATATATTTGTCTGTAAACGCTCTAGCGGTAGCAATTTTTGTTTGATCGTTACCAAACTCGATATTTAAACCTTTTATGTAAAACTAAAGATCAAGTTCGTTAATGGCTGAAATCGGACCAGTGGGAGGGGGGGGGTTTAGAGGGGAGGATTTTCGAAAATTCAAAATATCTCCGTTACTATACGTCGGATCGAAAAATTATATAGAATCAATCTTATTGCAAAATAATTTTACTATAAATAGTGTTATATACATTTATTCTGTATCTTGAATATTAACCGAGATATTGGCATTTTTCTGTTTTCAGGTTCTGAGACGAGATCGGCTAACTTCGGGACTAGTCGTGAGTTTCCGTCAAGACCTAGTTCGGGTCGTTCGCTTAACTGTTCGGCTCTCTATTCTGAAATTTCTCTATTGTAAAACTTCACATGGGAAATCTGCTTAGTTTACGCAGCCCCTGCGTGACGGACTTTTCCTATATCAATCCGAGCTGTGATTACCCTATACAAATTTTAGAAATCTCCCACTTTTAATTAGTTAATACCGCCTATAAATGATTCAAAATCTAAAAATGAATAAAAATCTAAAGCTCTACATAAACCACATTAAATTGCAGCATTGTTTCTTAATGTTTTGAGACAGTAGTGGAACAGTTTCGAACATAACATCTCTAGAAAGAAAGATTTATTTTTTTTCTTTTCACGGATTAATTATTTGTAATTTATAAACTCTGTTAAAGTAATAGAGATACAGAATGCTCAAACTAAATCAAACGTGAAACAGATTTAGATTAGGGATTTAAAGAAAGAAAAATGATTACTTGGAGAAGAAGATGGGCATTTATCCTCCTTTAAAAAGTATTATTAGTGAATGTTTTTTTTTTTGTCCGCAATACTCGTTTTGAACATTTAAATAGTACAATAAGCTTTATGGATGCCGTGCAACGATTTGGATACCCAGTCCTTCAAAAGAATTTTTCGTACTTTCATTGAAGTCATCCTCGTTCAAATATGTACTGATGCATTAATTATGGGGATTGTTTAATATTGGTGGCGCACGCACGCACGCACGCACCCACACACACACACACACACAATCACACACACACACAAACACAAACACAAACACACACACACACACACAAACACAAACACACACACACACACTTTGTGGCGAAGATTTATCTATATGAGATAGAATGAACTTCGCATAGACTAGTTATAATGGGAAACACGTGCATCTATGTAATGGAAATAGTCAATAGAATATGGAAATAGACCTCTTTATAATTGTCTGTTTTATTTTGGGAGTTTATTTACTTATATGTGGCAAAAAAATCTTTCTGGCATCTGGCTTATCTCACCCTTCTTTTATAACTAACCTCAGCTTTCACATTCAAAAAAATAAAATTCTCAGGGGTAGGTGAAGAAGGAAATATGTGTAACGGTTTTGTATATTAACATATTGACTGTGCATCATTTAGGTTAGCGTATTCTCACCAAACAGGACATTAAAAAATCTGGTCAAATATTGATTGAATCTGTATCTCAAGATGGAGGAGTATTTTGTCAAAATATTTCAAAAAGTTGGCTAACTTCTGTATTAGAATATAGGCGACTTAATAAAACAACGGCGACCAGAATGCTACTTTTTGCAACATTCTTTTGCTTACATATTATGCAACATTATTATATTGTTACAAAAAAAAAAAAAAAATTCACATAAAATGTATTAGATAATTTTACTAGGTTGTTAAAATGAACGAGGGGCAACAGTGGAGACGTATAGCCTCTGCTTCCATTACTAGTATCTTTGACATCAAAGTAAAAGAAAGTCCATCAGTCAGGTCCTACGACAATTAAACAGATTTCCCAAGCACTGGAATATAAGCTGATTATCTCATCTCACCAACTGCTCTCCATTTCTTCAGCAGTATCAAGCCTATGTAAACGGGAATTAAAATGTTAGCCTTGAGATGTTTAATAACTGAAGTACTTAAAAGTAAAAATCGGATGAGTAGATGTAGGGGTATACGATAGTTAAAACTAAAAAAATATAAACAACACAGTTAATCAGGATAAATAAAAGGCCTTACCCTCTACAACTACAAATATAATACCCAGAGTCCAATTTCAAAGACCAAGCTCCTCATCATCAAAACGCCTGATTCGAGAATTTTTATCGATCCCGATCAATCCCCTCCCGTCCAGCATCTTTAGAGAAAACACACTTAATATTCGCGTCAGAGAAAATATGCATAAAACAATAGTTGTAGAAAATTAATATTCCAACAGTCTTAAAGTATAAAAAATTCGTCACGCAGGGACTGCGTCAACGAAGCAGATTTCCCTCGTGAAGTTTTACAATAGAGAAATTTCACGAGAGCCGAACAGTTACGAAAACGGCCGAACTAGCTTTTGGCGGGAAATTCGCTCTCGTACATTATCCGCCCACATTTAATAAAAATGCAAATATCTCGGTTAATATTCAAGATAGAGAATAAATGTATATTACAATATTTATAGTAAATTTAATTTGCAATAAGATTGATTCTATACAATTTTTCGATCGAACGTACAGTAACGGAGATATTTCGAATTTTCAAAAATCCTCCTCTTTAAACCCTGTGCTAAAATCACACCAGTGGGAAGGGGGCCACTGGTGCGATTTTAGCCATTAACGAACTTGATCTGTCTTTTTACATAAAACGTTTAAATATCGAGTTTGGTAACGATCAAACAAACATTACGACCGCTAGAGCGTTAACAGACTGTATATATATATATATACATATAATTTCGAACGGACCTCATTTTCTTCATCTCCTGGGTAGAATCGATGGACATTTGAAGAAAGTTTTCGAAAATCGCGTCATGAGTACGACCTCAATAGCTGATTTCCCCTAAGGGAAATCTGCTAAAAATAATCCTGTTCTAACAGTAACAGAGATATTTTGAATTTTCAAAAAACCATGCAGTTTAGAGCTTAAAATCTTAAGTGATACAGCCAACTGAAAATATTTGCACATAATTCACACAGAAATGAAAACTTAATTTGGAGTATAAGCTTCGAAAAAGTGGTTCATGATATAACAGACTATTATTAATACCGAATGAGTAGAAGTGGGGGTTTACTGAAGGCAGAAAACTAAAAATTTAATTTACAACGTTTATAAGAAATCAAATCTGCAGGGAGATTGGGATTAAACCAATTTACCATCCAACGAATAACGGAGATATTTCGAAATTCCAATCTCTATCCTCCTCACCTCATTGGTTCGATTTCTGCCACTGACAAACTTGACTTTATATAAAAGTTAACATATTGTGTTTGGTTACAAACAAAAATTACGACCGTTAGACACACACACACGCACACACACACACAGAAGAAATATTTTGAAAATCGCGTCATGAGTAAAACCCTCAATTGCTAGCTTGTTTACCTTAAAGGAAATCTGTTGATAGATCCCTTTTATGGAACGACACAAAAGGAATAATATCTGATTTGTATTTAATTAACAAATCAGGTTAGCTTAAAATAAAAAGCACATCAACTGAAATAAATGATGATAAACGACAGACTGAAGTGAACATTAATTCCAAAAGTCAAGAGAAACATTAAGCAACTACGATAAAATACAGTTTCCTTCTTACTTCTTATATGTTTCGCTTATTTGTAAAATTAAAAATATTTGAAGGAGCGAAGATACGAAGGGGATACTAAAACTGGAACTTCAATCGTCCATGTCGTTTTAGCAGATTTCCCTTGAGGGAAATCAGCTACTGAGGTCGTACTCATGACGGAATTTTCAAAATGTGTCTTCAAATGTCCATCGATCCTACCTAGTAAATGACGAAAATGAGGTCCGTTCAAAATATATATATATATATATATATATATATATATATGTATATATATATATATATATATATATATATATATATAAATATATATATTTGTCTGTTACCGCTCTAGCGGTCGCAATTTTTGTTTAATCGTTACCAAACTCGATATTTAGTCGTTTTATGTAAAAAGAAAGATCAAGTTCGTTAACGGCTGAAATCGGACCAGTGGGAGGGGGGTTTAGAGGGGAGGATTTTCGAAAATTCGAAATATCCCAGTTTCTATACGTCGGATCGAAAAATTGTACAGAATCAATCTTATTGCAAATGAATTTACTATAAATATTGTTATATACATTTATTCTCTATCTTGAATATTAACCGAGATATTTGCATTTTTATTAAATCTGAGCGGCTAACGGACGAGAGTGACTTTCCTGCCAAAGCTATTTCGGCCGTTTCCTTGACTGCTCGGCTCTCGTGAAATTTCTCTATTGTAAAACTTCACTTGGGAAATCTGCTTAGTTTGCGCAGCCCTTGCGTGACGGACTTTATTTTTAATTTAAAAGTTCCAAAGCATATATTTTGAAAAAGTACTCAATGGGATCTTTACTATATAGAGGTTGTCCTTAAAAAGACTCCACTCCCAACAGTTGATCCTCGAATTGCAGTGTTAGATGAATTTAGCGAAAGAGAACATTAATAACGATCAAGAACTACAATGTACAAAAAGAAGCCAAATTTCGAAAATTTACGCAAATCAGAGAATGTCTAACCACCGCAAATTGTAGTGAACTAAAACAATCACATTTAAATTTTTAAAAAAATATACCCAATTCTATGACAAAGGTAGGACTTATCGAAGGAAACAGTACCTAAATCCACGTGAGTTTGCCCTTGTTGGCAAATACTTTTTCATTGTTGTACATGCTTACATTAAGTGAATAGAGTTTATAGCAACGAAGAATACTGTAGTTGCCAGGTGCATAAGGAAGTTTTATCTCTCTTCAATACTTTAGGTTTTCCTCAAACGCTGATATAGTTCCAGTTTACCACAGAAATATTTTCGGACTACCTGAGATGAAATGACATATTGAATAGATCTGCATTCACCCCTCGATAAATGGGCAAGCAGCAACATTCATTCTTAAGGGCAATTAGAAAATATTTGTACAATGGATGTGTAAGGGGGTAAAATGATCCATCATATTTAATATCTATTTGGCTAAGATATAGGTTCGAATAATACCTTCCCACCAGATGAAAAATGTAGGTTAGATGTGACAGATGTTGTTTTGATCATACAAAGTATGCTTTTCTTAATATTATGTTTGGGGCACAGGTTAGCCATGCGAGTTAAAGCGTTGGCCTTTTATCTCACATGACAAACCTAGAGTGGCGAGTTCGATTCTGGCCTGGGCAAAGGAAATTATTTAGTGACGAAATTCATTAAATAATATCCTAAAATCCCACCCTGCCTAGTAAAGGGTGGTAACCTGTAGATAATCCGTCCCAATTAGCCTTAGTTCCAAAAAGTGGATGTTAATTCATAATAATAATATTATTATGAAGAATAAATACATTTGAGATAAAAACATGCTAAACCTTTTTTGTTCTTAAAAACAGCATGACAAAAGAAAAGAATCAGAACTGAAAATTGTTCAACAAGTTATTTTCAATTGAACAACAACGAGATCCAAAGGAGATCGTGGAAATATCTGGATAATATGTTCCAGGCCCGATCACCACCATAAAATCATATGGACATAAAAGCATGACGTTAATCTTTCGTATTAGGCGATTGAGCTAGCAACAGAAGTGGAGCAGGATATAGTTCGAGCGAGAAGAAATAAAATTAACTCACTTGAATTGAATCTCGATAACTTTGGAAGAGTCATTTGGGTTAGATGCTGACTACACAATATTAGAGAATGACATAATTGTATTTGAATATTATAACATATTGCATTAAGATTAATTCAGAAATAAATGTTTTCACTTGTTTTGTACACTTATTATTAAAACGCTATATTTACCTTCCCAATTGTTTTTATACGGTGGTGTCTGGTAATAATAAGTTCAAAATTACATTTTATTTTTTTTAGTGAGCTGGGTTTTCACGTAATGTTTAGTTATGATCGTTTACTTGAAGGTTGTGAGACAAAACAAATCTTCAGACTGCTATATTAATGAACCTTCATTGACGTAGCTGTTTATTCAATCGTTAAGGGTTTTATTATATCCGTACATAAGTTCATAAATATTATTAGATAATGAATTGATCATATTCCGAGATTTGTATTAACAAACAACTCGTCAGCGTGCAGTTTTTTATGAACAACTTTACAAAAGCTAATTTCGTTTTAAAGACAGACACTTCATAAAAATCGAATAAAATGTTAACAAAAGCTCACTTTTACAGGATAATAGCAGTGCCACACAAGATAATCCCCTTCACTTCCGTCAAGCAGAGTCCAGTTCATCTACAACCACAGTAAATGACACTGACAACTAAACCCAAATGGACTACACGAGCCAACAGTAATAAGGCTAATATAGAAAGAAACGCATTGTATGAAGAAAACGTCATGAATATTTGGCAAAGGATAAAATAACAGTCGGGACTGTCTATAATAGTACAGGACAGACAAACTATTTATATTTATACAGAATGAAATAAAGTTAACTGACATGTGGACACCTAAATGCTGGGGAGTGGAGGAGAATACGTGTATGTTAGAAATTACAATCCTAATCCAGTTTACTCATTACACACAGATTCGCTCATACTATGTACATATTACATACTTCAACGCACACTACACACAAAAACGCTCACGTGTCATTCAAAAAATTGAAATAATGCAATAATAGTAGTTTTAGAGGGACTCTTTTCAATGGAGCCACCTTTACCACAGAAATTCCAGTGCAATACTTTCTCAACCCACACCAGACCATCATATTCAGGTCTTTATATAGAATTTATTTCAGCTTTACTCTTCTCTTTAATGTATATTGCTACAAATTGAATAAATCAAGTAGTCATCCTTCATAAGATTCACATCAGGGATAGCCTCCTAAATTGTCAAAAAGTCCGTCACGCAGGGGCTGCGTAAACTAAGCAGATTTCCCCCATGAAGTTTTACAATATAGAAATCTGCACACTGGTAACACAATACCACCGTGATTAGATAATGAGAAATTTTTCAATTAATTAAAATAAATTCCCAACTGAAACGGCTTCAGAATTGTAAGAATAATTTATATTTTAATAACTCAAATTTTAGTAGTCCAAGAACTAAAGAAGGGGGGGGGGCGGATGAACAGAACGTATTTGCATAAATCTCACAAAGTAACGAAGGTAAGGTAAGGTTAAAAACGACAGGTTAGAAGAAGCTTCCGCCTGAGCCGAGAAATGAAGATGGCCGACGTAATCGAAACTATACCCGACCACAGACTTCATAAAAATATCTCGGTTAATACTCAAGATAGGGAATAAATGTATATAAAAATATTTATAGTACATTTAATTTGCAATAAGATTGGTTCTATACAATTTTTCGATCCGATGCATAATAACGGAGATATTTTGAATTTTCGAAAATCCCCCCTCTAAACCCCCCCTCCCTCTGGTCCGATTTCAGCCATTAACGAACTTGATCTGTCTTTTTACATAAAACGGTTAAATATCGAGTTTCGTAACGATCAAACAAAAATTGCGACCGCTAGAGCGTTAACAGACAAATATATATATATATATATATATATATATATATATATATATATATATATATATATATATATATATATAATTTTGAACGGGCCTCATTTTCGTCATCTTCTGGGTAGGATCGATGGACATTTGAAGAACATTTTCGAAACTCGCGTCATGAGTACGACCTCAATAGCTGATTTCCCTCAAGGGAAATCTGCTAAAAGTCAATAATATATAATTTTAGACTTTTGTATGTAAGACTATTCCATCTATTAGCAGATTTCCCTTACGGGAAATCAGCTATTGAGGTCGTACTCATGACGCGAGTTTCAAAAAATTTCTTCAAATGTCCATCGATCCTACCCAGGAGATGACGAAAATGAGGTCCGTTCAAAATTATATATATATATATATATATATATATATATATATATATATATATATATATTTGTCTGTTAACGCTCTAGCGGTCGCAATTTTTGTTTGATCGTTACCAAACTCGAAATTTAATCGTTTTATGTAAAAAGAAAGATCAAGTTCGTTAATGGCTGAAATCGGACCAGTAGGAGGGGGGGTTTAAAGGGGGGATTTTTGAAAATTCGAAATATCTCCGTTATTATGCGTCGGATCGAAAAATTGTATTGAACCAATCTTATTGCAAATTAAATTTACTATAAATATTGTTCTATACATTTATTCTCTATCTTGAATATTAACCGAGATATTTGCATTTGTATTCTGTGTATGCTCGGCAGGGGTCGGCTATGTTCGGGACGTTCCGCCGAGAGCTCTGGTGGCCGTTTCCATAACTACTCGTCCCTCTTGAATAGGTTTAGAGATATCTTACTACAACAGTTGTTATTGGGCAGATTTATCTACTGTATCACTTCACGTGGGAAATCTGCTTAGTTTACGCAGCCCCTGCGTGACGGACTTTTTTCTTTAGTCACAGATACCAGTTCTACGTTGCCCTTTTTCAATATTTGAATAAATGTGAATTAAAAATCTACAGCAAGTTCTTCAAGATTCCTTGATGCAGATCTTGGGTTTCTTTTTACGTTATACGAAGGTTTTGGAGTTATATAACTCAATTTGATCTTAATCCCCTTTCTCGGAAGAGACGACTTTCTACTTTCCAGTTCTGAAAAATATAGCTTCCTACAGTTCTGAAAAATATATTCACTACAACATTCATGTTCTTCTACTGTAGGTCCACACAGGGAAAAATACTGGATTCAAAGAGCTGACGGGCCTAGATTCTGCTGTCCTTGTTGATCGAGCAGGAGACCCGCTTGACACCTGTACGCACATTTCTATTTATCATTCATACTTCGGAGATCTGAGATTTCCAACGTGACTTTGTAGTGACAGCAGTTTAGCAGATTCATTCCGGATAAATGACAGTGAGCTAGACTTGAATTTAGGGGTCCTACTGGCAACTGAGACACCAATGTGTTGTCCTCGGTTCCCAGAGCGAGGTCAAGTACAGAGACACAGTAGAATTATTGTCATACCTGTCGGTAGATGCCATCAAAACTTGCTGATCGTCGAGTACATGTGACAAGCGCTTTCGGTGTGATGGTACCATCCATTGAGGATTGACCTTTCGCCAGTTATACTAATGCAATCAATGAGCTCTTGTAAATGATTGAAGATGATATCGCACTGGAAGCGCTTACCTCGAGAAAAAAAATTAATTAATTAAGTAATTAAAAATCTGTAATCGCATGGACAAAGCCCGAGTAAGTCCCAGAGCGATCCAGAAGGGATCGGTTCACCACTTGAAGATTTACGAAATTCAGATATTTTGTTCAATGTCTGACACTATATTTTGTATGTGTAGAATATAAAGGGTTGTCATTTACTAATGGAACACATATATAATATTAACCGTCCCGTTCAAATATTAATATTTGGAAAGTGGTTATATAATTTATGAAAAATGTACCATACAAATAATACAGATGTTCATTTGCATAGAAATAGAATTATAATGATTAACCTCCATGCTAAAAAGTTTATAAATAAACAACAAAGAAAAAAACAAGAGACACTGGGAGTATAACTTTTAAGATACCATTTGCTTATTTAAAAGATATATGCGAATGAATAAATATAAAAAAAAAGTATAACTTTTAAGAAAAATAAATTAGAAAAATTATTTCATTAGAATATTAATGACATTCTGTCAATCTATTCATACATGACTGAAATAAGAGTCACAACTCTTATGATAAATGCATTAGTAATAGTCAAATATTTTTAGAACAATATGTTATCGAAATTATAGTCCAAAAGGTAATTGGATTTTGGTCAATTTACCGCTATAGATTAGGATTGTTTAGCTCAGTTAGATAAAACTAAAGATTTAGTTTTGGTTTTAGGCATATATCAACTAAACCACATTGGTTAATTTAATTTTAGTTTATTCTTTTAGTTTGAAGTTTTAGTCTATTTCTCTAGTTACATTAGTTTTAGTTTTGCCCAATAACGACGAATAATATATATGCTGCCACCTACTAAGAAATGGCTCAGTAAACGTTTAAGAAAGGTTTCGAGTAAAAATTACGTAATAAGTTTAGGTAAACATAGTAAATGTTGGAGGACTGGCAAACTTCCACACCGGGCTTTTTCCTGAAAATCAAGATTATTTCTGATTTTACTGTTTACTTGGGACTGAAAATGCTCACTAAATAAGCAGGAAAATAAGGAAGCAATCCTAACGCAACAACCAAGGTTGAGGAGAATAAAGAAAAATAAATTTCCACATAACTATGAGCTCACAGATATCATTCGAATAAGGCGAAACATTTTCCTAGTCAACTTTCACCTCTCGAAACCAAAAACAAAAAGGTGAATGCCCCTTTCACAAATAAATATGCAAACTTAAATTCCACTGCAAGGATGACTTCGAATGAAACTAAGCATTTGCCATTGCTAATGAGGAAGCAATTTCGTTTCAGGATGAAATAAATAAAAGGTTTAAAAATTGAAGTGATGTCAAATGACGATCATGTTCGTTATGTTATGTGTACTACGAGTTTGTTAGGTTTACTACGTATCGATGAAATGGGGTCCAGGAAATTTGTACATTAGAGCTGGTTTTCAGTTAATAACTAGTTCTCAGTAATATTCTGTTGGGTCTTGAATGTAGTCTACAAATATATTCTTAATTGTTCATAACTACTGACAAGTTTGGCGGCTTCGCTAAAAACTGCGCATCACACACAAAAAATAGGGCTTCTTTGGATCTTTAAAACATGGTTACAAGGCTTAAGAGTCCATCAGGTTTTACATTACCCTTCATTGTTCCAGGCTTAATCCATATCAAACGAACCAAGTGATTGCTTAACCATTTTTAAATTTATTTTATTTTTTATCATGTTTCTACTACACAAATAGGAAGTTCAAAAGAGTTTTTTTTTTAAAAAAATATCTGACACTGTTTATGAGTGGCGGCCATTTTGTTTAGAAATACACAGCGGTTTTTCATTTTGAAGACGTTTACGTGCATTGTTTATCTCTGGACTGGATAATGCTACAACATTAGAATTGACATCACTGTTTACACAAGTTATAGCCATGATGCACTAAATGCAAAGTTTACCAGTCAAAATGGTCTCTAAAGTTAGGGGTCAAAAAATTGAGAGATTCCGATTTTTAGAATCCAAAACATTTATGAACCAGTGATTTAAGAGAATTATTATTTTTTTGTAGGAAGACATCATTAAGTACTCGCATTTTATAATGTAACAGCACTGACAATTGTTTCCTTATTTTTTAATGGATTTTCGGAAATTGGGATTTTTTCAATTTATGTCAGGTTGGAGGTTGTATATCTCTGATGGGACTGGATATAAATATAATTTCATTTTTATTGGATTACTTCGTATGGAATGAGCCTCCGTAACAAACCAGCCTCGCATGTAGTATTGGTGAACGGAAGCAAGTCCTGCCTAAAGAAAAGAGTTTGCCTTCATATCACTACTTTGAAATTAGTTATGTACCGTTTTGCATGGATAGTGGAATTTTTAAGAGTTAAGAATACCAGAAGTAAATTAAACAAATAATAATGAAGAATGCCTGAAACAACGTCATAAGTCTCCTTTAAAGCTTGAATTAATGTTGAGAGTATTTGAAATTGTAACTTATGATATACTGAATATAATCAAATTCTAAGCCTAATGAATCAATGGTGAATATAATACGTCTACCCTATTAAACCTATGTGGTGTCTATTTTGTAGAATTCTTCGCCTAGAATAGGGAACTTAATTAGTTATTATTTTTTCGATCGACAGTAAAGAATTAATCAGCTATTGAACTAGGTAATGTTACGTTTGATTCACCTTATTAATGAGATGCTAAGACCTTTTATTAAAATGCAGACTATTAAAGCCCATTTGTTAACTTAAATGTTTAATAGGGTAATTAGGTAGAAGTTTACAAAAGTTTTATTTACAAAACGTCATGAAACAAAAAATAAGAATTTAAACGTAAATCTGAACTGCAGTAAGTAAAGTCACAACAATCAAATCTTCTCGACCTTCCAGCATTCATTGAACTCCACTTCTCAATATTGTGGCTATAATTAGTTGTATCTAAATCACCCTTAAATTTTATGACCTGAAGTATTCTATATTCGGATCAGTACTTGTATATAAAGAAAAGTGAAGATTGAAAGCGATAAAAAGGCAATTATGAGCTAGGAAAGAACAATCAACTAGAAGAGTAAACAAGAAAGAAGAGGATAACAAACCAGGCATACATTACCAACTTCTTAACACTTTACTTGTTTGTATTTATTTTTTAACCAAAGCTTACTTCAGAGCTAGACTTATTTTAGAAAATTCAAGGGCTAAATAAATAATAATAGACAGTCTTCCTGAGAAAGCCTCAGGAGCTATTTCTATTTGAAACAAACAATGCTCAACTCTCTACAAAATTTGTCACTACGAGTAAAAAAATCTTTAGGACAGCTCTTTCATTAAATAATTTGTACAAAACTATAACTAAATATTTAATAAATTCTTCGTTCAAAAGGTTAATAAAATCTGGAGTAATACACGATTCACAAGATATTACAAGAATTAGGTGGACACAGTTAATTTCTCTGTTCTTGGAGTACTTCAGTACTGGCCATTATATTATTTCCAATTATATTTTTGGAGAAGCCAAATAACTAAAAAAAATAAAATACAGTTTTATTAATACAATTCAAGATTTGCAAAGAACTTAGAAATAATCATCAGTTCATTAAGTCTCAATAACTACCATGGGGAAATTTTCAATAAAATATCGTCATGAGACATCGCCAATGAGTTATAACGCAGTCTCTTGGGTTCCAATACGAAAAATGTCTTTGATTAAGAGATATTATTTTTGATTAGTGAGCATTCACTTAATTTAAAATCAATTTCACTTGGAACAATTTTTGGAGTTTAAAATAATTGAGTGCGGTTTATTTCCATAGTAACTAATGTTTTGAATGAGTGTGTGTGTGTGTGTGTGTGTGTGTGTGTGTGTGTGTGTGTGTGTGTGTGTGTGTGTGTGTGTGTGTGTGTGTGTGTGTGTGTGTGGCAGAGAAGGTGTGAGCATATGATTGTGAAGGCTCAAGATATTTGAAAACTTAATTCGTTCATATTATTTATGCATACTAATTTTAATTTATTAGTTTTAATTTCAACCACTGAAAATATATATTTGTTTTCGCAATTTTATTAGTCATTATAGTTTTTAATTATCAAGTTTCTTTTAAGATATTTCCTTTGGCTTGGAATTTAATGATTCGTTTTCGTCTTTGTTTATTTTTTTATTTGGTATTCCTGTTTTTGGTTGCGTATTGTTTTTTTGGTTGTGTTCTTAGTTTGTTCTGTTCTAATTGTATTCTTTATTTATTTTTTCTGTTACTGTTTTCATTGTTTACTTTATTTTTTTTATGAGCAATTTCGCTTCGCAACGAACTCTCCACAATAAATAAATAATGTTTTGAAGCACCATCTTCACTTCCTGTTTGAAATAATTTTGTGTGGTTGTTCCATAGTAACTAATGTTTTGAAGCACCATATTCACTCCCTTTTGCCAACCTTAGAATCATTTCTCCTCAAAAATAATTTATTCTTGGACATTCAGAGTGATGAAAAGATCTTAATAATTCGAACATGTAAAACTATAACAACTCCAAAACAAAAAGAAATGTGAATCAAATATGAGATATGAGAAACTAAAATGAGTGTGTGACAATTAGAAAAGGTTTTATATATATATGCATATGAGCGTCAATTTATTTCAAGCCAGTAGGAATAAAACTTCCTCCTTTTTGGAGTAAAATAATAAATTTCTGAAAAAGTCAGAATATTTGCAGGTTAACTGGAATGAATAAATCGAATGAAAATTGGGATTAACGGAGTTAGACAAGACTAAAATGGTTGATTTAGGAATGAATGTGGTTCAATTGTAAAACAACAAAAAATATTATATTTATGAATTTTGGAGTATTTTAATTTTTCAATATAGTAAGATAGAAGGAAAGTTATATAAGTCTATTAAATTGACATTTAAAATTCTGTTTCATATCTCCAACGCATGATTTCAGAAAACCAAACAACTATTCGAGTATAGTTAGAGCTATGAAGATTTTCATATAGAAGAGTATTTGTGGACGTTGGATTATTGGATTCAATAGAGTTCATTTTAGTCCATTCCAGAGTTTATGATCAAGCTGATAAAATTTAAGATCAGTAGATTCGAAGGTTGCATATCCTGTACAATATTTACAAACGTATTGATCAATAATTAAAGCATATGGCAATACACCAAAATGTATTTCTTTCTAGAGAAATGCAACATTTCCTCCGATCAGCATAAAGAATAGAAAGACTTACATTAATTTTTCCAACAGCTAAAAAATTTGAATTTGCTTTTGAATTAAAATTTTAATATTAATTTCAGAAACTCCTACAAATGGAAGCCAATTAGCGCGCATTACTATTAAATTAGTAGTTACAGGCATTTTGATTTTTTGTTGGTAATCCAGCAAGAAAACTAAACATACATTATCCAAAATGGCATTTAGAACAAAACTGTTTTATCTTTATGTAACTTTGGCACGATAGCAAGATGCACGAGTGCTACTTATTAAAATACGTAAAGCTCAAGATAGAAATGAAAAGAACTCACCATTTCATATTGGCCGATAGGTGAGAAACTGACGCTCGATGACACCAACGAGGCTGCCCCTCCACTTACAGACTATATATACACAAAGGTAGTGCGGGAATGTCTATCCTGACAGCGTGTAGGCACCCAACACAACTATTGCCACGGATAAAAAGGGCGGGTAGTAGTGAGGAAAAAGATAAGCAAAAGATAGGCTGGTAGATAAGAAAATACGCGCACTCGGATAACTTGGTAGCTACACTCGGAAGCCTACTTGTGAGCAGGCAGTTTGTGGAGCCAGTGACGGGAGCGAACGGTTACAGCTTCCTCTTCACCTAGCCGGGAGGGGGGAGACACTCATCCCCACCTACGCCGATAGGAGGTGTATGCTCTCCTCGAAGGTAACTCAAAATATAACACCATCCAAAACAGAGATGTTCCCGATGCATCACTATCTAGCTCTACACGCATCAATAGTGCCCGTATGGCTTAACATTATAAATGGCTTAACAATGATTTGAGTATTAAACACTATTGAACAAGTTCTACCTCAAAAACCATAGATAATTATTCATTGTGCTGCATCCTTTCCGATACTTGAGGCCCGACGTCAATGGTCTAATCAGGAGATAATTAATTGAATAAAATACGGCTTACAGCAGGATAATACAAATAATAGTAAATACGTTATTTTGTTAATTTTATAACTATTTTTTATATGAAAGAAAAGAAGTCGTCATCGATTTCGGTCACACCAATTATTAAAATTATCTGATACATATAACTTCACAAATAAGAATCAACAAGGATCAAAAAGGAATCATTCCTTCACATGAATTTATTATAAGCGGTTTTGCAGCTTACTTCAATTCTTCTTTGAAACAGAGCCAAGATAAGGAATGGATACGAGAAAACATCGATTCATTTCTTGTGTCCCTTGGCCTTCGCCACCCTCTACATCATTCTTCGGAACCTACACTAGCAGGAAGTCTATACAACATTCTGTCATTGTAGCCGTTGCTAGAGGCAATGTCCTTGACGTGCTGTACATCACTTCAAATACATAGTAGTAGGAGTATAATAGCCCGGATGAATGAGTACGTCACTAGCAATACGGAATCACATCAAGGAGAGCCATCATAAGTGACGTTAAGTATAATATCCTCCATGAAGCTAGAAAAGGCAAAGCTTTGACTAAAGCCTATATAACCTGTACACTTAATAGGACAGGATCAAGAATTGAGATCTTATATAAACAGTGTAGGGGAGGATACCAGCTTGAGACATGTCTCAGAGCCCTCTCTTGTCACAATTCAATCCCAGGACCTCAGACACAAGGAATCATTGGGTTAAACAAGTTCTCTACGCCATTGGATCCTTTCTATATTATTCCTTTTTAGACGCTATAAATGTATATTCGCTGTAGTTCCTCTATTGTTTGAGAGTGTGCATTCATTTGTTGTTTTTTAAGATTTTTAAGATGACCATTCATTTTAAATGTTTAGGTATTTATTAGATTATTAACTGTGTTTTATATTACTATAGATTATTTGTATTTATTCTTTGGGACTTTCATTTTTATTTGTAATGTTATATTTTATGAGTTCCATTCCCTTCTAGTTGTACATATTTTTAAGAACTAACAAATATTCTATTACGATTGTTAATATGGTTTGTATTTGCCATACAATGATGATGCACTGCCTCTTATAATAAATACCTGTAAAGGAACGGAGCCTTTTCGTTAATTATTACTTGTAACTAATTAATATTTGCTTTTTTATTAGCAAGATTAATTATGATCAATTATGAAAGGTCAAAGGTGAGAGTTTTCAAAATTAGAAGACATATTCTTCTTTAAGTGGATTGACTTCAATTACCCCAGTCACCAATAGCTGGAATGGGACTAACAAAAGTTACCCGGATATCATTATTATAAGGTAGATGAATAGAGCACAAGGCAAAACAAATGCTATACATTGCTTTAATTGTTCCTTATGGTTAAGACCATCATCAAATCATTCTGAATTTTAAATGAATAGAGAAAGCTCTTCCTAGCTTTCACATATCTTCACGATGAGTGAAAATTAGAGACATCTAATTTAATTCCAATCGGATAAGTGTAATCGTTATGAAGGCTGCTTTTACTTTCACAGATAACAACTAATACGAGTAGGAGGCGAGCGAATGTGAAGGATAAGACAAGCAGCAAGTAGTGCATGGCAAGAAATATAGCTTTAAAATCCTAAAGCTGAAATCAATGGAGGTTAATAGGGAGGATATTGCAATTTATAATGTACCTCATAGCGGTTTAAACGTCTTAATTTGGATAACCAATCGAAGGAACCTTTATTACATTTCCATCCACAAATTCGTTCCTAAAATAGTTTATTCTGCAATCAACGCCCCAATCTGAACTCAACTAGGTTATGGGGGAGGGCGACTTCTTAGCCGCCCTCTTATTGCTCGATTTTATTATTGATACTCGTCAAATAATAAATCTTTGTTTTTCGCATTCAAAGTACAATCGTATTTTGAACTTGGATTTGGGGGGTTGTGTATGTACTCATAGATAAGTATTTGTCTCATAAAAAAAAAAAAAAAATCAGTTCTAGGGCGGGGTTGCAATAACCACGTCATACAGAAAGAGAAATGAAAAAATACGTTCAGATTAGTGAATCCTGATTTAAGCCTAGAGGGTGTTTTATACTGTTTACAACTAGTTCTTGGCAGTATCAGCCTTAATGTACGTAGTGGGAGTCTGCATAATGAGCAAAGCGGCCCCATCGGGAGACCCCTTTATGAGCAAGTTCTCTGCTCGCTTACAATCCTGCTTCCATGAAGGTGATCTGGGCACAGGTGTTCCTAGAATGTAATAGAAATAACAGCAGTAGTTTACGCGGCACACCTCGACCATTTAGAACAATAAACATTTATAGCTCGAGCTATATACGTTCTTCGAAATTTCCTCAGCAAAATTATGGATATTTCTTAGGAACTTTAAATGATAAAATGTTAATAATATATGAAAAGGGTAAATTTATTATTAATAGGCAATAAATGGAATATTTTAAGTGCTAAAATGTGCTTGAAAAAACGGAATTAATCCATTACCAACATATTAATTATATATAACTCACCATTTTGAGAATATCCAAGTCCCAGAGGAGAATCTTCGTATTTATCTGAGAACATCTGAAAATAAAGGACACAATCAAACATGTAGAATAACTGTATTGAAAGCATTATTCTGAATTTCTATAATGGGGCATAGATATATAATAAAGTCAAGCTAAATTACTAAATACACAATTTAGAACACAGGAGCATCATCTTTCTAGGAGTGTGAGGTTCCAATATTAACTAAGATAAGCCAAGATTGAGCGTGGTCAGATCCTAGGCTGTGCTCGAATCGTGTTCCTATAATGCACGTTATAACAAGAAACAAAAAGAAGTCCGTCACACAGGGACTGCGTAAACTAAGCAGATTTCCCACTTGAAGGTTTGAAACAGATAAATCCACGTACTATTAACACTTAACACACCCGTGAATATTAAGTGAATAAATACAAACGGAAACGAGAAATCTTTCGGTCAATTTTAATAACCTCCCAACGGAAACCGGATGAATTATAATCAACCAGGTCTGCCAACGTCTAAGCTCTTAACAGGTAAACAGAAATATTCTTCACCGGAAAGAAAAACAATTAATGAAATATATCTGAACATAACATATTAATTTTATTGAAAACTATTTACTGTACTGTAATTTCAAGATTACGACCTTAAGGGAAATCTGCTAAAAAGAAGATAAATGCAGAGGGTAGGGGAGGTAATAGACATGAGGAAATTCTATCGAAATGCATCCAAGCAATTCCAGGAAGCAAGAACAAGAAAGTTAAGATATTATTCTTGGAACGAGTCTATATTTAAAATAACAACTTACTGATAGTAATCCACTATTAGGTAGAATCATTATATTCAAGGTTTATTGACTTAAATGAACTTTCTTTCTCACTCTGGATCTATCAGGGATGTATAATATATTGTATTAAAACACCGTTCCGTACGCTACTGTTTACATTACAATGGGTACATCATTTATTGTCATGACATGCATGCAACTTGTTACCCTGCTATATGTACGTGCGAGTTATACGATAAGACTATACTTGGTATACTAAGGTTAGCATCCGCATTTTTATTGGAATAAGAAATTCTTTCTAAAAATAAAAATACCAACATCATAGGAATAAACAAACTTGAATTAAAAACAATGGAATATGTACGAAAAATTAATGCCTAACCATCCTGAGTAAAGAAAGTATACACGAGAAACAGATCCTAAGCTGTGCTCGAATCGTGTTCCTATAGTGCACGTTATAACAAGAAACAAAAAGAAGTCCGTCACACAGGGGCTGCGTAAACTAAGCAGATTTCCCATTTGAAGGTTTACAACAGATAAATCCACGTACTATTAACACTTAACAATAGCGTGAATATTAAATGAATAAATAAAAACGGTAATCAGAAATCTTTCAGTCAATTTTAATATCCTCCCAAAGGAAACCGTCTGAATTGTAAACAAAGAGGGCTGCCACCCCCTCAGCGCTGAACAGATTGATGGAAATATTATTCACCGTAAAGAAAGACAATTAATGAAATATATCTGAATATAACATATTAATTTTATTGAAAACTAATTACAATATCTAGTACTGTCATTTATAATAAATCAGAATAATTTGTACCACACACTCAAATTTTCCAAGAACTTAAGACGGAGGGGGGAGGGATCAATAGAACATATTTTCATATATCTCGTATAATAAAGATCTCATGAAAAAAATAGTTGGTATTCAAGTTTCGAATAAAATGGGTCATTATATAACAGAGTATTGTTTATGTAAAACTATAAAACCCAAATATCTCGGTTAATATTCAAGATACAGAAAATTTATAGAACATTTAATTTGCAATAAGATTGATTCTACACTATTTTTGATCTGACGTATAGTAACGATGATACTTCGAATTTTTAAAAATCCCCTTTTCACTGGTCCGATTTCAGGGATTAACGAATTTGCCCTTTCTTTTTAAATAAAATGATTAAATACCGAGTAGGGAACGATCAAACAAAAAATTGCGGCTGCTAGAGGTTAACAGACAAATAAATATAATTTTGAACGGACCTCATTTTCATTATCTCATTGGGAGGATCGATGGGCATTTGAAGATTTTTTTTTTCGTCAATACAACCTCACTAGCCTAATTTCCCTTAATCTGCTAAAATGGCGAAGTATGACACGTATTCGACGCTTAGTGGTCGACGTAGTCTCACGGTTTCCTAAAGAATATGGCCATAGTATTTTTCCAGACTTTCACAGCTTCATACATTTTAGGTTCCAACAAGAATCGGGTGGCTTTCAGTAATTTCTAAGCAATTTTTGCAAAGTGAAGTTCTACTGCTCTTAGAATAATTGTAATAATCTCAACAAATGTTAGGATATTAGGGGAAGAGAGTTTGTAATGAAATCATAGTAAATCACCAGTTTGCTTTTTAATTGAAACTGGGAGTGGTGGCTAAAAATATGGTTAGATCCCACAACTTTCATAAAAAATTGGAAAATGATCACTGTCATGTGCTCTACGTCCTATGTAAAAGGAGTAAATATGGGTGGATTACATAATGAAATACCGATTTGTGATAAAGTTTCAGACCTGGGGCATAAGTGTGTTGGTAGGTCAAATTATGACATGAAATCAAAGTCTTCAAATAAAGGTCCCCGTTGGGCTTCTCTGTTGTTTGAGGATTAAGCATTCCACTCCAAACTTTGTGCACTTTGATCCCCTAATAAAAAAAAACTGAGGGTGGCAATCGTGTAAATAAAGGGGATTTTTGTTGATAAGCGTAGAATCTAACATTGAAGTCTAAAGAGGAAATCTAACTTTTACACATGCTTGTAATGTTATTTTTAATCTAAAGACAATAATACGGAAAATTAAAGAAATGGTAAAGGAATTATGATTCTATCCTATAAGCAAAAGTCTCGTACAGTTTCCATGTTGAATGGCAATGCACCATAAGAAATTTGATAGCTGCCACTCTGACCCTATGATCCCTATCAATCATGGAATCGTCACTTAGTAAATTGATATCTAAATGAAAAAGTCCATCACGCCGGGGCTGCGTAAACTAAGCAGATTTCCCACGCAAAGGTTTATAATAAATAAATATACATACAGGTAACACACATAACGCTTGACAGGTAACACTACCGTGAATGTTAAGTGAATAAATACAAACGGTAATGAGAAATCTTTCAGTCAATTTACAATACAAGTTAATAATCTCTACAATGGAAAGCGGCTGAATTGCAGACAAACAGGCCAGCCAACCTCATAGTGCTGAATAGATAGATAGACCGGAAAGACAAACAATTAATGAAATACGTCTGAATATAACATATTAATTTTGTAAAGAATTTACTAAAGCTAGTGGTGTAATTTGTAATGAATCAGAACCAGTTTTTTCTCAATCGCTCAAATTTAAGTAGTCCAAAGACTTAAGAAGGGCGGGGGGTCACCAGAACATATTTGCATGTATCTCACAAAGTAAAAGTTCAATGAAAACGATATTCGGTATTTCACCTTGTAATGAAGTGGTTTATGATATATCAGCTTATTATTAATGACACTAGTATGAGTGGGGGTTTACTGAAAGCGAAAACCTATAAAGCCCAAATATCTCGGTTAGTACTCATTATACGGAAAATATGTATAGAGAAACATTTATAGGAAATTTAATTTGCAATAAGATTTTTCTATGCACTTTTTCGATCTGCACGTTTAGTAACTGAGATATTTCGAATTTTCGCAATTCCTCCCCTCTAAACCCCGCCTCCCCCTGGTCCGATTTCAGCCATTAATTATTTAAATGATTTTTCTTTTTACATAAAACTATATAGAGATAGTATATAGAGATTATAGAGTTTGATAACAATTAAACAATAATTGCGACCGCTAGAGCGGTAACAGACATTTGAAAAAAATTTCGAGTACAACTCAATCCTGAAGGGAAATCTGCTAAAACACAGTGGACAAATTGTTAAACAAATGATAGGAAAGTTAGAATCAAGATGGGTGTATGTAAGGCAAAGTGTACACTTTGCCCATTTATTTGTTCAATGTTTTCACCGAGGAAGTAATGACAGAAGTTAAAAACTTAAGTTAAACTTGGGTCTTAGGCTATACTAATATTCTCAGAGACGAACAGGAGTGGGAGTATAGTGATATTTCGTTTCCAATTGATTTTTCGGCAAATATGCACATAACAATAGTTGTTTATTTTGTTATTTAGAGTAATTTTTGTTACATACACTTTTGTCGTATAACGAAGTATAAACGAAATATACACTAAAAGCTGGAGCCAACAATTTTGAAGGGTATAAAAGACAGAACCGAACATAACTAAACTCCATGTGTGAATTAGCATTAATTCTTCCATGATTATAAGCTACATTAAAATGTTTGGTTTCGAACGGGAATGGGAGTGTAAGGGAGAAGTGAAATAAAAATTAGCAACATTTCATTTTCTATTTGTTGAAAGGCAAACGTGCACATAACCAAAGTTGTTTTTGTGTTATTATTTATTTATTTATTTATTTGAGCTTCGCAGCTTTGGCGATGTTGCTCTAAAATAAAACTTAAAAAACAAAACAAAACTCAAATAAAAACAAAACAATACAAAAAAAAATAACAAAATTAAACAAAACATAAATACGTAGAACATAGAACACAAAAGGAACACAAACACAAAAGGAACATAGAACTCAAAAGGAACACAAAATATAAAAGGAACATAAAACACAAAACATAAAAGTAACATAGAACACAAAACATAAAAGGGACATAGAACACAAAACATAAAAGTAACATAGAACACAAAACATAAAAGGGACATAGAACACAAAACATAAAAGGAACATAGAACACAAAACATAAAAGGGACATAGAACACAAAAGGAACATAAAACATGGAGAATCAAAAAACATAAAAGATTGGAAATCAAAAAATAAAAATGGAACACAACAAAGAACAAAATAAATGAACGAGGGAACAAATAAAGACAAAATTCAAAACTAGGTACAAAACTGAAAATCGAAACTAATGATATTGGGCAATAGGGAAATCATTAATAAAATATTTAAATATTCAATAAATAAATAAGTAAATCGATATTTAAAATTAAATTGGTATATAAAATGAATAAAAGAAGTTTAAAATTATTAAGGTTTTGATAAAATATAAGTTGGTTTAGGTGACTATTTACATAAAACTCTGTACACACTCAAGTGAGTGAAAACTTGAAAACAAAAAAATTGAGGTTTAGATAAAATGTTTATTTTTGCATCCAAAAATGTTGTAAAAATAAAAATGTGAAACAAATTTAAAATGTATCAGATTTTTGAATAGATGTGTATAGTCTTTAAATGTTTAAGAATTGTATTTATGTATGGACTCCCCTTTGTCAGTAGTTCGTGTAAATTATGTGGTATCTGTAAGTAATTGCGTTGCCTGCAGTCAGTATATGTTTAACTGTCAGAGCTTCATTACAACTTCTACAAATCGGTTTGTCTTGTTTGTTCATCAAGTATGAGTGCGTTAGTAGAGTGTGTCCAATTCGTAACCGTGTAAGTATTACTTCATCTCTTCTTGCTTTAAAGTCGTAAGGCCACGGCTTAACTGAATGTTTAATTTCTCTAAGCTTACTAGTCGAGTTCAGCCAGTGACCTTGCCATATGTGAAGTATTTCTTTCTTTGTCACTTTGCATAAGTCCTGTGTAGTTAGTAAGTTCGTGTCTGTAGTGTTTTTCCTTGTGGCTAGTTTTGCATGCTTGTCTACTATAGTATTCTGTTTAATGTCTTCGTGTCCGGGAATCCATAACATAGTTATGTTTATATGTTTAAGTCTGTTAATGTGAGAGAAAATTTGTGTGATTACAGGATGTGAATTGTAAATGTTTCTTAGTGAGAGTAATGAGCTTATTGAATCTGTGCAGAGAAGGACATTTTTCTGAACGTTTGTGTCTATATTGGAAAGAGCGAGTAATATTGCATGTAGTTCTGCTGTGTATATGCTTGTGTCATCGGGTAGTTTAATGCTGTGAATATGATTGTCAATGACTGCCGCTGCACCTGTACCACTGGTAGTTTTGGAACCGTCTATTTGTGTTATTAAAAGTAATTTTTGTTTTAAACATTTTTTCGTATAACAATGTATGAAGCAAGTAATTTCCGTAGAAATATTGATATGCTCAACAATTCATAAATATATAATTTAAAAAAATGATAGCTGGAGAGGTATACGCAGTTATTTCTGGAATTTATTAACTCTGCACCGTTAATATATGTTATACTTTATTGAACTTGCTGTGCACCATTAATACTGTACAGTTCACTTTCCAAACAGACAAAAGAGTATTTTTAATATTGGTTATTACGTATATAAAACAGCTGTCATCCAAATGGTGCTTTGGACCACTGTCGAGGAAATGAACGTTTATTTATACATGGTTCGGAATGCAGAATTCTTTCTATGATTATGAATAATATGTTTAATACGATAATCTATGATTATGTTATATATAAAAAAAGATACGTGCACAGGAAACGGGTAATATAAAAATATTATGTATTTTGTAGAATTATGTACATAACAAATACAATTATTATTAACATATCAAAAATCCTAAGCATTGAGACCGGAAAATGTAAAAATATTATACAAAGTTAAGCCCAAAAAAAATACCATCATCATTTAGCCTCAAATGATTTCCCGGGCGAGACCGGGTACCTTGGCTAGTTTCTAATAAACAAAGTTTGTCAAGACATTTGTTTTGAGTACACTACTTAATGGGACTGAAATTTAGGCACTTCATGATAGAGAACATTATCGAATAGAAGTAATGGAAATGTGAATTTGGTGCAGAGTACTAGAACCAACTATACTCAAAAACAGTCAATATTGGGAATTCTACGTGAAGTAAATGAAAATAACATCAGTCTTATAAATTATCTCAGTATAAATGCATTGAAAGGTTTGGTATCGGACATTGAAGAAAAGGGAGACCCAAAAAGTATTATTCAAAAGAATCTAATATCTAATAGATTTTATAGAGCACCAACAAATTTAAAGAATAGCATCCAACAGAAACCACTTATTGCAGTGGACTTGCAATAAGGCAAGTTTTTATAATTTAGGAATGATGATGAATGGTTTAAATAAGAAAAATAGCAATATAAATAACCCCTTTAATTCCACTGAAATTAATAACTATCTTTGATGTAGTGCCCGTAAATAACTTGAATAATAACGAAATTGAGAAAAACTGTGTGAATTTTACCTAAGCATGCCAAATTAAAAAATCTATATTTTTGGAAACTACTTTGTACTTAGAATAAGAAGAGCTTCATTTGAATGTGTGTGAAGTAGAAAGTATTAAAATCAAGCTCTTTAATCTTTAGGAAAAAAATGAGGTTTTAGATTTACACTCATAGATTTGCATAAAGTTTATATTTTCACCTAAGGGCTTTACTTTCCGTAGAATTCCCCCAATTCAGATTTTACTTTAAACCAGGCCCACGGGAGAAAATATGTTCACACTACAATTTCAAGTAAGGCCTTTTAAAAGGCAATATAATTTCAAATACTCTGAGCTGATACTTTTTATTGTCTCAGTATGCAGTATGTGTTTCACCTAATATTTCTCAATTAAAATGTTGACACCCTGAAATAAAATACAAGATCATGTAGTAGCACTTGCTAGTCCATACTATTCAGAGTGTTGTTATTTATATTATATAGCTTACGTTAACCTTACTCTACAAATAGGTGTGCCAAATGAATGTGTGCAGATATGCATTCAACCCACTTACATTCTTCAATTATGCAGAAAAACTAACATGCCTCAATAATAGACAGTGTACAGAGAAGGCCAAGCAAGGGGGGAGTTGGCTTGTCCACCTGGCCCACTTGGACAGAAAAAAGAGACGTTTATTTAAAAATACTGTATCGATAGTTTGACAAGTTCTTTAAGAATTTATTCAGCTTCCTCACCATGTGGTTTATTTTATGTTTACTTAAGTTGCAAGTGGCTGATGAGTTTGGCAGTTTTGAAGCAGCCTTGCCCCACATTATTGATACGGTTGAGTGTCACTTGCGACCCACTGGGCTCTTATCCAACAGGTACTTCTACGGAATAACAACTTTTTTTTTTTCTTTTTCATACCTTTATGACCCACTTTGTCATCAAAATCTTTTTTTAGTAGTCATATATTATCCTTATTTTTCTTTTATAGATCTATTGTACAGCCCATTAACTACAAGGATTTATATCAAGTTATGTCTCGCAGATTATCAGTTTATAATCTTTTCTAATTGAGCATTACGTGGATCACCACCAACAAATAAGACAGACTTATTATTACACTAGTCGTCTTGTACAACGTCATCATGTTGAACCAAAGGAGGGTTCACATCAAAATATAAATATTGGATTACAGGAAGCACTAAATAATCCATGCATTTGCATTGTTCATTCTTTAAAGTAATTGTCTTCTTACATCTGTAGATTAAAAAGTAGCTGATGGACGAATGTAGGCATAATTATCTTTAGAGTAGCAGTTACTCAACAATGAAAGTTAGAAATAAAAACGTTTCCTATCAACGATGTTTTAAATAAAATGTTGTTTCATCTAAATAAAAAAAATTGAATAAGCTAAAGAAAAAGCATGGTCAAGTTTAGACTAACAGCCAGCAATGACAGTTAGAAATAAATAACCTTATCCATCAAAAGATCTTATTATCTGTAAAATATGGTAGCTAATTTCCTTTAAGCTAAATCAGCTAGTGGGTTGTACTCATGTCGTGATTTTCGGAAAATGTCTTCAACCTTTTTATTCATCTGTGTAGTTAATAATGCATAAACTGAGCAGACTTCCTACGTACTAAAACGCTCATCTCACGAAGCCTATGCAAATAGGACTAAAAATGTAATCTGGAAATGAGATATTAAGTATGGTTCCGTAGACCACTTCACTAGGGCAAATGTTCTACCTCCCCACTTTGAATTTCGGCTCCAGTAGATTCTTCGTCAAAATACAAGAAGCTGATTTTCGTTAGCTGTTCGTCTACCTTCTTCAAGTAATTGCCATCGTCGCTGCTACTGCTGATCTGGTTAAGCCCCCGTCCAGGGACAACATACTCCAAAGCGATGTGCAGACTGAATAAAGTAGCCAAAAATTAACTTACAGGATTTTGACGAAAACCCGCTGGAGCAGAAAGCCGGAGCGAAACAAAAGAGAATTAAGTTCTACAAGTTATTTTAAGTGGGAATCTTAAATAGCGTTGGGGGTATACAGAGGGCTGAAGCCAAAAAATGTAAATAACTCAGTTAATATTCCATTTAGCGAAAGAATGTAAAGAACAAAAATTGTAGCACACTACTTTGTTAATAAATTAGGTTATAGAACATTTTTAGATCGACAAATAACAGAGATATACATGGTTGTGTATAATACTTATTTTAGCAACTGTTGTATAAAACCCCTACGTCTTCCAGTAACGAATATGATATTTAATTTGTCATGAAACGGTTACGTATCGAGTATAGTACTAAAAAATTAAAGGTCCGATGAAATACATAGAGTGACGAAAAATGCGTACCGAGTCTAAATAACGACTGAAATGGAATGCCGAGTTATTTTCATTTTCCAGTTGTTCTGTTCAGCCCCCCCCCCCAGTTATTTTCGGTTGTAAACCCCCCATTCCTGCTTATCTTACAAAACACATCTCACTGGGTAAATCTAGAGAGGCGAGTTCGATTTTGGCATGGGCAATAGGAATTTATTTAGTAATGAACTCAATAAATAAAATCCTTAGTCGAACCCAGACTAGAAAAGGGTGGTAACCTGTAGATAGTTCGTCCCAATTAGCCATAGTAGCCCAAAGGGGACGTTAATAAATAATAATAATAATTACAATAACAATAAGGTAAGATATCACGAAACATATTATTCCAAGCTTAAACCGGTTAAATACCAAATATATATATATACTAGCTCAGATACCCGGCTTCGCTCGGGAATTCATTTGAGGCTGAATGGTGATGGTATATTTTTGGCAAGGCTTTACTTTGCACAATATTTTGGCATTTACCCGTTCCAGTGTTTAGGGTTAACACCCATCATTTCTGTGGATTTGTTAATAATAAAATTAATTTTTTATGCAAGACTTCACTGTCCTACATATTGTCATATTTCCCGTTTCCTGTGCATTATGAATAGATTTGAATTATTAAGGAGAAAATATTGACATACTTTGAATTATTTTTTTTCAGGTGAGGTACCTGGTAGTTCATATTGAAATGAAGTGTTGAGCAAATTTCTCTAAATAACAAAATATACAACTTTTGTTATGTGCACATTTGCCGAAACCCCAATAGGAAATCACTATTTTTAATTGCAGGCCTCCCTTATAGTCCCCACTCCTGCCCGTCCCTAGAAATAATATGGCTTATTATAAGGAAGGCGTTAGTGCTAATTCACACTACTGAGTGTTTTATTTATTTCGGTTGAGTCTTTTGTGCCAAATAAAATTGTTGACTCCCGCTATAATTTTTAGCGTATAACGCCTTTATACTTCCGTATACGGCAAAAGTGCATATAACAAAAGTTACTCTAAATTATAAAATAAACAATTTTTGTTATGTGCATATTTGCTGAAAATGCAATAGGAAACGAAATATCGCTATTTTTAATTTCAGGCCTCCCTTATAACCCCCACTCCTGCCCGTCCCTAGAAATGTTAGTATGGCTTATTAGAAGAAAGGCGTAAGTACTAATTCACATACCGAGTTTGGTTTAGTTCGGCTGAGTCTTTTGTGCCAAATAAAATTGTGGACTCCCGCTATAGTTTTTAGCGTATAACGCATTTATACTTCCGTATACTGCAAAAGTGCATATAACAAAAGTTACTCTAAATTACAAAATAAACAACTTTTGTTATGTGCATATTTGCTGAAAAAGCAATAGGAAACGAAATATCGCTATTTTTAATTTCAGGCCTCCCTTATAACCTCCACTCCTGTTTGTTTTAGAGAATATTAATATAGCCTAAAGTCTAAGTTGGGCTAGTTGTAATATACATACTAAGTTTCATAAAATTCGGTTCAGCCGTTTATGCGTGAAAAGGTAACAAACAAACAAACAAACAGACACCAAAGAAACAAAATGCAGTTATGGTGTCTATGACATGTGAAACGAAAAGTTATCGTGAAATTTCGCGAAAAAAATCAATGTACAGACAGAGGTTACAATTTTATATATATATATATATATATATATATATATAAAATTGTAACCTCTGTCTGTACATTGATTTTTTTCGCGAAATTTCACGATAACTTTTCGTTTCACATGTTATAGACACCATAACCGCATTTTGTTTCTTTCATGTCTGTTTGTTACCTTTTCACGCATAAACGGCAGAACCGAATTTTATGAAACTTGGTATGAATATTACTACTAACCCAACTTAGACTTTAGGCTATGTTAATATTCTCTGAGACAAACAGGAGTGGGGGTTATAAGGGAGGGCTGAAATTAAAAATAGTAATATTTCGTTTCCTATTGCATTTTTGGCAATTATGTAACTAACAAAAGTTGTTTATTTTGTTATTTGGAGTAACTTTTGTTATAGACACTTTTGTCGTATACCTAAGTATAAATGAGTTATACATTAAAAACTACTGCGGAAGTAAACAATTTTATTTGGCACAAAAAACGCAACCGAACTAAACCAAACTAGGTATGTGATTTAGCACTAACACATTCCTTATAACAAACCATACTAACATTTCTAAGGACGGGCAGGAGTGGGGGTTATAAGGGAGGCTTGAAATTAAAAATAGTGATATTTCGTTTCCTATTGGGGTGTCGGCAAATATGCACATAACAAAAGTTGTTTATTTTGTTATTTAGAGAAATTTGCTCAACAATTCTTTTCAATGTGAACTATTAGGTACCTCACCTGGAAAAATTAATTCAAATGTATGTTAATATATTGTCCTTAATAATTTAAATCTATGCATAATGCACAAGAAACGGGAAATATGACAATATGGAGGACAGTGAAGTCTTACATAAAAAAATAATTTTATTATTAACAAATCCACAGAAACGATGGGTATTAACCCTAAACACTGGGACAGGTAAATGTCAAAATATTGTGCAAAGTAAAGCCTTGCCAAAAAAAATACCATCACCATCCAGCCTCAAATGAATTCCCGGGCGAAGCCGGGTATCTGAGCTAGTATGTATGTATATATATATATATATATATATATATATATATATATATATATATATATATATATATATATACTTTCTTGGGCCCTCACCCCTCTGTTTCTCAATGGGTCCATTACCGTATGTACTTGACCATACTAATCTTTCACCACACCTATTTTAAACCATCACACGGATCGGTAAACATTTAATGAAAGTCTTGTGTTCAGAATAATCTCAGTATCTGCTAAAAATAGGAATATACAATAAGAAACAAAGAATTAATCCATAAATTTTAAAGCTCTTTCAAAATAGGAAAAATATAAAACATTACTTTTAATTAATGTACACAATGTATTAAATGTTTTACTAAGTTAGTAAATTTGAATTTACCTTAATAGCACGGTTTTCAAGATTTTTGTTATTCATTCAGATAATTTAACCTGACTCAAATTCTTTATTTGACTTATTAATTTTTAGCTCTAATTTACTTTACTGGTCTGGCTAAGAAAAGGATTCATGTAACCAGCCAGTGGCATGTAATCAAGGTCTTCTATACAGCTCGGGTGATTCTAGAATCCAGCCAGAGGTAAGCAAGCAAGACACTTGTTACAACCTTCAAGTTTATTTTATGTCACTATTTCTCGTCGATGCTCGCAAACAGGCTATCCATTGCTGAACAGAGGTAATGGATCAAACTCATTATCCAGCTCACATGGAATGAGCAAGATGACAGTTGACAAAATGGAAGTATTGAGGCTCTAAAGGGTTTACATTTAAGCCCATAACTACACGAAAGGATATGTTATCATGCCAGAAAATAACATAGGAGATATGTGAACATTAGCTCATGTACTGAAGAGTGGGACCAAACCAATAAGAGGATAGTTGCAGGTCAAACCTCTTTATTGATTATATTTATGTGCATATCACACCAGAATAGAAACAAATAAGAAAATTGCTAACATTTTTAAAAATAATGTTATTCACATGAGTATTAATTGTAGAGTATTTTACAGTATGTAAAATCAAGAATACATAAACAGGGCTTCATAAGTGACAAGCTTAGGTTGTTCGAACAGAGCTGTTTTCAAAGAGCGAAAAAATACTGATTTGCAGCTTCAGTGCCCTTCCAGCAATATCCAGTTCATTTGCATACCCAAGCAACTGAAAAAGTTTACATAGGAGAGTCTCTGAGTCTGGATTCCTTAGGTCCTCACAGCTCTCTCAAGAGCCAAGTTAAATACGAGACAGGCCAAACCATGGCTGACAGGCTCCCGTACCCATGTTGAAGCTAACGCCCCATTGTTATGCATATGAGTCTTACTAGTTTTGTAGTTATCTGCATATTGATCATAGCTTTGTAGCCTTCATTCCTCATTACAGAATAGAATTGTGTGAAATGTGGGGTGAATGTAGTGCACTGAATGGATAGTGCTGTGTGTGTTTCAGTGTAGGTGGACCCCAACCTAAAGGGCCAGTAGCTGACTTAAGCCTGACACTGGGCGAAAGGGACCACATACTGACACAAAATCCCTCAAAAGAAATATAAAGAATAACAATTGCATTTTATTCGCCATGATTTTTCTATGTAAAATTATGATTGACAAAGCCTATAGCTTAACTCATACAATTGCACGATACTAAAGCCAAGCAACATTGGGTGTCATCAGTAATGGAATGAAAGGCCATGGAGAAATTTAATGTAGCAATTCACTAGAGTGTGCTAGCAGTAAAATGGTGTAGCCTATATGATGGGAAAGCAGAGGTTGGTTTACCAGCAGTAAACAGTTTACTGGAGGCACATAAACAGGTACTCTTGAATATGAATGAAGAAATATGTCACATTTATTAATCACAAAGTGATAAAAAAGAAAAAAATACTTGAGCATTCGTATACAAATAGGCTGGTGAAGTCTGCAAATCAGTCTTCCCTAACATTCGTATATACAAAATAAATATTGAAGTTCAGCCAAAATAAATTATAAATAGATAACAAAAAAAAAAAAAAAAAAGGAAATCACTAACACTTATAAATTTCAATGAAATCATATGCACAATATAAAACAACATAAAATATAATGTTCATTTACTAGCCTAACGAATAACTAAAAGAGCATAAATAAAGATACAAAAGGGTCAATATCTGCTTCTGACTTAGTGTTTAAATATTCTACTTAATCTTTGAAATTACAATTCTATCTAACCTCTTTTAATGAAAGGAAATTTAAAAAAAAAAAAAAAACCTTAAGAATGAGCCACCAGTATTGGGAACCCATGAACAGTTTTCTACCAATTTAAATAATTTTAAAAACTTATAAAAAAAGAAGAAAATTGATATTTGTTTGAAAAAAAAAAAAAATTGTTTTTCACTAAGTGGGACATAAATTGTTAGTTAAATATTTTTTAGCAGATTTCCCTTAAGGGAAATCAGCTATTGAGGTCGTACTCATGACGCGATTTTTGAAGGTTTTTTATAAGGGCACTCTTATAAAAACGAGTGGGTTCAATTGCAACCAGGGAAATAGACATTTATTTAGTGACAAACTTATTAAATAAAATCTTTAATCCCACACTAACTAACCTGCAACTTGTAGATAACTAGTCCTGATTAGCTGCAGTAGCATGAAATGAGCATTAATGAATAGCAATATAATAATATAATAACAGTTACCCCTAGAACAAATTACAGTAATTAAAATAAGTGGAAATTAATGATAAAACAAATATTACATAATCAATGACATGACTATTTTGTTTGCTGTGATTACCAGCACAGGAACTAAATTCAAAAGGTAGCTACTCTATATGATTTATGACTAAAAAATAGTTAGACATTTCTATTGGATTCAAAAGATCATGTCCAAATAAGCAATGTGAAGTAATTATTCAAGTGTCCGAGATTAAAAATTTAACACAAACTAAGAAAATTAAATTAAACATTCAAAAATATTTGATTTTGCAGGTAGCTGAAGGTTTGAAAAATAAGTGTTAATATGTAAGAAAATATGAGTCATTTTGAGGATAATCAAAAAGTGGCCACCTCAGTTATATTTTCATTGGAAAGTTCATTTTTTTTCAAAATACTGAAAAATGTATTTGCTTTTTTCTCAAAGTATAAAAAAGCAAGGTGTTCTGTTTCTAAAGTAACATCATTATAAAATTTTGTTGGTTATATGTAGTTGGAATACTTAGTTTTTAAAAACGTGTAAGGGAGGGAGTCAAGTATCATCATTATGAATGCTCAAAAAAAAAAAAAATTAAACCATAAATTGGCAGGATTAATATAATTATTATTAATATAGATCAATCTACTTCGCACCAGGAAAAGCATTCAACAATAATTTATTCAACCATTGTGCTATTTTAATGCCAAGGCTACAATTTATATTTGTTACAATTAAAATGGTGAAGTGAAGGTTATTTTCTTTATTTAAAGCTGTCAACAATAAGAATGCCTGAAATAAAAATATATAAAACTCTATTTTGAGAAATTTAATGTTCTTCTAAAATAGAATATGGAATTCATATATATTTTTTTTTATTTTATAATTGTACAACTTTTTAAGGTTGAACAACAAATGACAATAGCATTGCAATTTTTATAGGGTTATCTTATGATATATTTATCTTTAGATGTCCAAAAACTGAGTTTTGAAAAACTATTAATAGGATGGTTTTGATCAGATCAGAATAAGTGAAAGATCAACATCATATTAATGCAAATACCTTTACTTGATTTATTTATTTATAAGCCAGTGCGTAAATCTTAATCAGTGTAAAACAAATGTGTTAGAAGTAAGGGCACCAAATACAGATAGATATGAAACAAAAAAAAAAGAAAAAAAAAGGCCTTTCTCCTTCATAACACCCATAATTGGGTGGAATGCAGTTTAACCCCACCCTTGGTGGAAATGACCGATGACGTATTTTAGAAATTTTTGAATTTTTGGTCACTAAAGTCTATCCCCCACAGATTAAGGATCCACCAAATTAAGTGTGTTGAAAAAGATAAAAAAGGCCGCAGTCGCCATTTTCAAAAGTGTGCTGCCAAGGGTAGGGTTAAACTGCATTTTCACCCCCATAATTCTGTACTATATGCTGTCAAAACCTCCTGCTTCCCTCTTCAAAGTTCTGAGCTGATGACAGTGTCAGGAATACTTAAGGTCTTAGCAGTGTTTAATCAGTGTCTTCAATATCTGTATAGTGTAGTAAACCCACTAAGACACAATGCTGCAAACATGAAAGCGCTTTGACTGACTTTAGACTGGTTCCTAATAGATTTTACGCAAAACATCAGAGAGACGTAAAAGATTTTCAAAATAGTGTAATTGAAATGTTTCAAATACTGTTTTCAATTATCTACATTTCTTTTATTGATTTTAAATTCGAAACCATCTTTAGAGATTACAAATAAGAACACATCCAAACAAGCAGGTGTACTTACTGTAAGGCGTGAAAATTTTGAGTTTAAAAATATTTATTCGAATAAAGAAACCTAAATTGTATACTCGGACATATCAAGCAACTTACAGCATGTCTTTCATACTTAATCTATATATGTCATACGTAACCAGTCCTTACAAAGGCACATTTCCTTCTTTCTAAGGAGAATAATAAGGATGTTTTATCCAAAACAGGCAAACCTAATTTCAATTGGTAGAAGAGACAACTATTAAAAACTTTTAACAAAACTGCATTACTTCCCAAGTTAGTTGTAATCAATGTATTAAGTACCAAGGCAAAAGAGGATTTATACCCACCCCGTAAGAATATTTTGCCCTCTTCCACTGTTGTAATTAACAGACAATTTAAACCACAACTTAATAATATTTATTTGCAAGTTATATATGTCACTTAAAGGTACTTTATTTTAAAAACGAGGCGTTACATGTTTTAAATTATATCTCACTCATATCTCCAATATCTCACAGTAAATTAATGAACATAAAATAATAAGAGACAGAGAGATCGAACAATATCCCTCCAGAAGGGGGGAAAATATACCACAACTTAGCCACTCAAGAAATAAAACTCATGGAAATCAAAATGAAATAAACAGTATCTAATAAAATAAAACTTCCCTAGAAGTTATAAATTTAAACTTTCTAAGTATACAAATGCAAATGTAAAACAATAAATAACAGTTGACATTCTGAAGGTGAAAATGAAGATTTAATACACGCAATAGAGATAAGACTCAAATCAATCATAAAAATATTTTATTCGTGTAATATTAGTCTTATAAAAGAAATTAAAGGAGGACTAATAAAATATCATTCTGTTAAAACAATATATCAAAATCATTAATATAATATTCAATGGAAATATTAATGCAGTCTTTCTGCCCTGAATGAAGGTCCAAAGAAGTAGAGTAAAATGGAAATGTCATAAAAAATAAATTATATTTTTTAAGATATACATATATAATTCTATATTAGTAACTACCAATACAAATCAATATTAATAAAATATTGTCAAATGAAATCACTTACTTCTTAAAATCAGGGTTAAGCAGGAGCAGATTAAGTTGACATAAATTAATCCAAAATGAGAAGACTTAGTTATACACAACCTAATCTATAAAAAGTCTCCAAAATAAGACATTTTCAAGGCAACAGTAAGGAACTATAACCTTAGTTAGTAAGCAAGCACTGGGAGGTTAAACTATTGTCAAAGACAAGTAGGAATAAATGACAATTTAATTCCATGAGACCAAAATACATTATTTATTTTATTAAACTTCATAGAATTACGATTTAATATAATACTAAGGTTTTCAACTAACAAAATTAAAATATTTTCTTATTACTTCTGAAAACTTTATTAATATATAAAAAAAATCGTATAAAATAAATAAAAAATCCCATTTAAGGATTCAAAATGAAAAAAATGGCTACATTTGACAGATATGCAGTTGTTATTTACACTTTGGAAGTCAAAAAGGTAGGTAGGGGGGGGGGATGGCCTATAACAAACAGTTGAGCTTGACAACTGTTGGCAATCAAGAATGCCTTGAATGATTTTCATCTTGTCATTATCAGCTGACTGTAGTTGCTTAGAGGTTATGTGCTGGTTATAGGAGTCTTGGTTATTAGTATTTTCTGTTTAATGGTCTGTGTAATGGTCTGTTGATGTTCAAAAAACTACTCATGAGAGGTAATGTTGAGCATGTATTTCTCGAATCGTTTAGTTTTTATCATCACATGAACTTTTTATTTTCATTTATTATGTTGAAGTTATATTTAAGTATCTTTTTTATTTTTTATTATTATTATTATTTTAATTTCCTTATATTTTTCTTCATATTTTATTTGTTTTATTTATATTATCATGTTCACTGCAGTGTGCTTATTTTTTTTTTTCATTTACTTTATATTATGTTTTTTTAGCGGAAATTCATTATGAATGGAAATTTATTGCGATCTCAGGGTTTATTGGCAATAGCTGTTGGTGCAGGTGTTGTGATAGGAGCTGCTGGGGTTTTCCTATATGAACACTTTTTTAAAGAGAAAAGAAGATTGATTCTTCAAAAGGATGTTACGAAGCTTGGCATTTCTGTTTCTGAATTGAAGAGGGAACTCCAAGAGTTGAGGTACTATACTCGATAATTATTATTGTTTTAGGAACAATTTACTAATAATTGCAATGTCTATCACTTTCAAAGCTTGAAAACTAGTTTTTGAAAATTGCAATTTCAATGGTTCTTCCAAAAATGATAGCCTTTTTACTTTCAAAAAGCTTTATGATAATAAAATGAATAGAAAAAGTTCTTTTTTTTTTTGCCTTTCAAGTATATCTGCTTCTTTTTTTTTTTTTTTTTTTTGTTTTTTTTTTTTTTTATTTTTTTTATATTGATTACTATTTTTATAATTTTATTACAATTTTATCATTTCTCTACTTGTATTATAGAAATGTGAAGATTACTCATTAGTATTAGGCATATTCTTCAAGATATTTTAGTTAAGTACTGTTTCTTTTTTTAGCAGATTTCCCTTAAGGGAAATCAGCTATTGAGGTTGTACTCATGACGGAATTTTCGACATTTTTCTTCAAATGTCCATCGATCCTACCTAGTAGATGACGAAAATGAGGTCCGTTCAAAACTGTATATATATATCTATATATATCTATCTATCTATCTATCTATATATTTGTCTGTTACCGCTCTAGCGGTCGCAATTTTTGTTTGATCCTTACCAAACTTCATATTTAAGCGTTTTATGTAAAAAGAAAGATCAAGTTCGTTAACGGCTGAAATCGGACCAGTGGGAGGGGGGGGGTTTAGAGGGAAGGATTTTCGAAAATTCGAAATATCTCCGTTACTATACGTCGGATCAAAAGATTGTATAGAACCAATCTTATTGCAAATTAAATGTACTATAAATATTGTTCTATACATTAATTCTCTATCTTGAATATTAACCGAGATATTTGCATTTGTATTCTGCGTGTCACCAATAGGCTATGTTCGGAGTTTCCGACGAGAGCTCTGGCGGCCGTTTCCATAACTATCGTCCCTCGTGAATAGGTTTAGAGGTTAGGTTAACTGTTAGAAACTACTGGGTTATTACGCCCTAAATAATGTTTTTTAGGTTTAGAGGTTTCTTACTACTACAGTTGTTATTAGGCAGATTTCTCTATTGTAAAACTTCACGTGGGAAATCTGCTTAGTTTACGCAGCCCCTGCGTGACGGACTTTTTAATATGAATTATGTTGTACTGAAAGTTAATGATGGTTTGCTTTTTTTTTTTTTTTTTTTTGTTTCTCTAATAGTAATCTGTTAATTGGTTTCAAGTCCTTGGAGATAAATCTCTGTTAATATTTTCTCATGCTTAGAATGACAAAACAGTAATCAACAAACAATGATATTAATCTAAGTGTTAAGAATTCTAATGAGTTAAACATTCTTGGTCAGTGAAAAGATATATTTTTTTTCTATGAACATTAGAATTACTGCTTCTAAGAATTATTTGTTAAAATTATATGTTTATTTATCTTTAAAATTTTTATTAAAACCTCCTAAAAATGAAGCCAAAACATTAAGTTCTTTTTTTAAAATTCCCTCTTATCATCCTAACCACTGTTTTTATGTAGTTAAAAAAACATAGTTTGAATATGAAAATATTAAATTATTTTTTTCAAATTGTTTTTCATCTGATGCAAAAACCTATGCCTAATGTTTCGTGCAATAAACAGATACCTCTATTGCAAAATTATATTTCTTTTGAGGTGATCCAGTTACCAACTTATTTTTTGTATGCGGTGAAGCTCTATCCAGTTTATCCCAACTGCAACAACTAGAACAAAAAATACTGGGGCAGTGATGATTGGTGAATGTCGCAGGTGTGGCCTTCTATTTTTGTGCAGACGAGCTGACCAACATATGGCCTAGGGTTATCTTATTGCAAACTAATAGTTACTATTGACTATTAGTTTTTTCTTAAATAGCTTGTTCCAAACCCATTAGTTGCAGTCAATAACATTGGGAATTTAGACGGTCTCAGCAGCTCATAGTATACTACACCCTGCAAGCCCCACAACATAAAGAGCATGGGCCTTTAACCCTCCATCGGGCATACACTGTCTGAGAGGCCCATGATGTCCATAAACATCCACGAGCAAACAGCATATTTCCTTAACCCTTTTCTACAAGTTATAGTAGTGTAACTTTCTGCATATGGTGTTTTTTGTTTTTTTGAAACAAATTCTGATATTTTCAATGTGAAATGAATAATTGCTGTTCTCACCCCAACAAAAGTCTTATACTGCATTTAACAGCTTACATACTTACCTTTTAAATCCATGTATCGAAATGTTAGGTAGCATGAAAGTGATTCTATTAATATCATCTACAGTAAAATGATTAAAACTTATTCTCATACTCATTACTAAAACAAGATAAAGAAAACAATTTAAAAGTCTTACACGACACTGTGTAAATTATGCAGATTTCCATATGCCAGAGTAAATGTCTTCAAAAGCTGGAATGTGTTAAGTGATTTTTTGAAAGGGCTCAAAACACCGTGAAAGGCTGTTTTTTTTTTTGCCTGTGTTCCAGGCAATTGAGAACCAATATTTTACCAGTTTTATATTTTCAGGGGACGCTATTACTTATTTTAACAAATCTAATTTTTAAAAGTTAGTTTTGTTTTGAAATAGGTGCCATATGATAAAAATTTGTATTCGTAAATTTTATTATCTTGGAAAAACAAAATAAACCAATTATAATGTAATTTGTATGGTATTTGAACTGATTTTGGAAAATGAATTATTCTCTGTTTACAAAACACAATTTCAATTGCTGGTCAATTAAATCTACAGATCTTAGAATATATTTTGGCAATCCGTAAAAAAGTTGAATCATCCTCTCCTTTTGGTTGATCTGGTGAAGTGAGTACTTTGGAGTGTGCCTTCAAATGCCTCACAAAAAATAGGTGAAATGAGTAAGGTTAGGAGATCTTTGTTGCCAAGATTCTGGGCCTCCCCTCCCTAACTTCCGAATGCATCTTGTAATGCATATCAGGCTCCCTAAACATAAAGAAAGACTCATTTGGTTAATCACAAAACTTTTTTATGGCTCCTCACAATTTTATTTCTTATAAACGCTGAGCGCTTTCGGGGACTAAATCCCCATCCTCAGAGCTACAAAATAATGTAACACCATAATTAGGAGTCTAAAAATCAGATGTTAAAAATGTTTTACATAATTGGTCATATAACAAAAACGTCTATAACATGGTAAAATTTTTTACAATAATAACACCTATATTCAAAAACACATTTACAATTAAAATATAACACATTAATAATTACTATTTAAACAATAAAATAATATTATAAGCAAAAATTACCGTCAGAGCGTAGGGCGATCCTATAGACTTGCTACCAGGCTAAACCCTGCCGATGCACTGAGGCCAAGGGGATCATTCCAAGCCGCTAGGGAGAGGGCAAAGACAAGTCTGGACATGAGAGACGCGTTTGTGTCAGTCTGCACATTTACATTGTCTTTATTTATGGCTTTTTCAAGTTTTATTTCAATAGCCTCCACCATGTCCAAGAGATAACCCCTAACATCACTATGAATTAATTTTATCCGGTGGTCTCCAGCATGGTGGTTGTGCTCCTTACAGTGTGCATAAAACTCTGAGCCTGCTCTCATGTGTTCCTTAGCCCTGATCCGTAACTTCCTCTCTGTCCTCCCAACGTAGCTGGCTTCACACATCCCACACTTCATCATGTACACCCCTGATCTGTCTCCTAGAGGAGTAGCATCCTTGATTTTAGAAACAAAATTCTCAAGTGACTCCCTCTTTCTGTAGGCTATTCTAATGCCCTGCCTGTTTAGTTTCCTTCCCAGGATTTCTGATAGCCTGCCCAAATATGGCAATATTCCCCAGGATTTAACTTCTTCCCCTCCACCCCTAAAAGTCTCCCTCATCAATTTTTTAGAAACCCTCCTGTCATATATTTTTCTTATAAATTCCCGACTGTGGCCATTCCGTTCTCCTAAGTGGTAAATATGGCATAATAAAAGTTTTGTGATTAACCATTCATCACCCTCACCACCAGCTAAAAATAAATATGAAAGACTCATTTATTGGTGCTTAAAAAAGAATGGTAAGATAATACTTTAAAAAATAAGTTCTAATATGCTTACATAAGAAAAATGATCAGACCAACCTTGCTTAAACCACTTGACCTGGCAGTTGAGGGAGGGTCTATCTGACTGAAGAGGCAGCTGTTCTCATGAGGGAAGTAGTTTTGGCCAATAATTTTACATCCTAAGATATTACAGCAAACATTGACATCCACCAGTTCTGCCTCTCAACTCGCCTGTTCTGGAATCTGTCACTGCAAACTATGGTCTCGTCATTGAACGAGATTAAATATATTGAATGATTATTGAAGAAGTGGTAACCTTCTGCCAGACTTCTGAAAAGCTTTGTTTGAGATTTCTGGTTGCCTAAAAAGCTGCCTTATACTTATATGTGGTTTCTTGTACAGCTTATTAATAATATGATTTTGAGTCCTTAGACCCCTATAAGTGTTAATTGTCACTACATTTCAGTGATTGGAAAATAATATAAATTAGTTAGAAAGATTGATATAGCTTGCCCATACTGATCACAGCCACTTTATGGCTTTAAACATTCATTACTAATCATAACTAATGAATTAGGAATATTACTTTTTTTTTCTCATTTTAGAATATCTGTTGGTTGCAGCTTTATCATTTCATTTGATTTTAATTAAAGAAATAAGCAATTATAACATGCTCCTAATTTTAATTTGTATCACACATTTCATTTATATCTTCTTTCATATACTTATGCAATTTATCTCAATGCTTCAGTGATCATGGAGTGATATTTGTGTTATAACTTCCCTTTATAATAATTGAATGGACAAATTCAGGCTAGAAGAATTTACAAATTTTGAGTCCATTTTTTTTTATCTCAAACTCTTAAAATTTTGCTAAACCCATCAAACGTTATGGAAATGTAAGTATCAATTTTACGCAGTTCTTAAAACTCTTTCCCTTCCCAAATGAATGAAACTCGGATTGAAAAGACTAACCAGAGTTATTCCATTAATTCTTAAAGACCTGTATTCCTAACTGACCATGTTACAATGTTCCTTAGCTTCTAAAATGTTTGGTGCCCACCCAAGTTTTGGGGACAAAATACAAACAAGTTGATTTTGATACTTTTCAATATATTTAATGAATTGATAAATAGTTTATTTTCCCTTAAGCAGCACTTCCCTATCATTAGAATTACATTTTTATCTACAATATAATCTATTAAGTGAGAAACATTGATAAATTTCCTACAAGTTTATAAGTTGATAGTGATATCTTATTTTGAGAAAAGTATTAGTAATAATTCTAGAAGTAATGAAGCCTGGAGGAAGTTTCTGCATGAATTAACTTTCATTTTCTTTTTCTTTTATAAATTTAGATTAACTTCAATTCTATTATTTTTTTTTTTTGTAGAAATTGACTACGAATCAGATTAAGTTGTTTAATATATTAGTTCCCTTTTTTTCAGTAATATATTCCTCTGTTTGTCATGTATTTAAAAATAATAGACTTGCAATTTTTTAATTGTAAATTCCCCCCCCCCAATCCCTAAGACATTTTGAAATTAATATTTACATTTTCTTCTTTCTGGTTTTTGTAAAATTTATTTGTTTCTATTTCCTGAAATTTCCTTCACAAATACATTTTCACCTTAAAAGTCCCTCCCTATAATACACCCCTTCTAGAATTTAGTGCAATTCAGTGATAGCATCTGAAAGTCTACTCTCATCAATCTGGTTTTTAGACGTTGCATTCATTATTTATTTTGATATTAAATACTGTAGAAGAAAAATAGCTACAATTAAAATTTGTAGAGCCAACTATTCTTTTTATTTATTTGGAATGTTGAAACATCAGTTGATGAAAATTATTTTATATGCATGTGGATATATTACATAAAATGACAGGTGGTGAAAACTGCTAGCCAACTCAGAAAGAAAGGGGTGTGGACTGCTTCTGGGGGTAGACTGTATCTTCCACAAGCAGAGTGCATCTTTTAACTCTTCATTCGATAATGGTTCCTTCAGCAGAAGCTTAATTTTTCATCATGTCCTCCTCAATTTTTATTTATTTCATAATAATAATAATTGGTGGGCAAATAAGTTAACAATTCCTAATTTATTTATAATACATAAAACAACATTCAGGAAGGGTCGTCTCAAAACCTAATAAATAAATAATGCCCTGCCCACTTTGAATTTTAAAATTACCAAGAATAGTTAGATCAATTTTATAACATTATTGGCTTCCTAGAGGCCCTAACTTCAAATCTTAACTTCTTTCCATATATTGAATTCTTACTAAAATTTATAATTGTTTCAGTTACTCTATCTTTCGCTATCCTCATCTCAAAGTTAAAATAACTAGTAATGATTGAGAAACTGAATCTCAATCTAAATCAATCTTGTCTAACTTCTGCTTGAGCTCGTTCTTCAAGACCATTCATCTTCTTAGTTTACAATGATGTGTACATGTCCTTAGTTTCCACAGTAATAATTTGAGTCTTGCAATAACCATGGGAATGGCTGAATTCATGGAATTTAAAAATGTCTAGTAATAGGGGTAATAGCTTGTACTCTCTATGCACACCAATCTATTAGGACACCTCACTACTTTTATCGATTGCAGGTTTTATTTTTGGGCTAACTTTTGAACCTAATACCTGGACTGAGGTAGTTTCTTAAACATTGGAGTGGATTTTTCAATATCACCTTTTAATTCTGCCCAAAATAATTTGGAAACTATGATCGCATGCATTTCGGCAGGCATTAAAATTGCATTCAACCTGCTCTTGTGTTACTGCCATTTTGTGGGGATGGAAATCTTGTTGAAGAATTCATCTCGCAGAGCGGCCAGACATCCCCAGAGCAGCTGCATGTTTCCACGCCAAACATTGAGGAGATCAGGGGAATGAATCTTGCACCCGTTCAACATTTTCTGGAGTACGGGCTGTCTGATGACCTCCAGACCCGGGTTACACTTCCACTCAACCTAAATGTGTTCATCCACGAAACAATTGATTGCCGGACAGAATTGGTACCTGCAGGATGAATATTGAACCGAGTATAGAAGACACGTTGAATGTGTGGCGATAATGGAACAACCATTGGCCTCGCAGGCAAATGCACACTGCTACTTCGCCCAATGCATGATGGGAGAGAAACAAAATAAAAACTTCCTTTCTCCAATGAAACTGGGCTCATCTATATATCGACACACAAGGCGACCGATACAAATCAGCAAGTTTCTGTGCTACACCCTGTGTTTACAGAGCTTTTATAAAAACAATTATTCAGGAATTTCCATATTTCCATTTCATTAAAGGAAAGTGTGTGTATAATTATTTAATCCATTAATTTCTTTTGGTGTTATTCATATCTGCTAGTTCAAATAAGTGTAACTCTGTAACTTGTTATTCCCTGCATACAACACTAAATGTTGTAAATATTGAACTAAATAAATTTATTTATATTTTTAACCATATAACTAAATAATTCCATTATTTTATTATTTTAAAAAACCATTTGGCACAAATTGGATTCAAACTTGATAAACTTAATGGTTAAATTAATATATTGTAAAAAATCTTATACACTTTGTTCAATTTCAGGGAAGCACAAAAACGTTTCAGGCGAAGTAAAGTTAGAGCTTTAAACCCTGCTCCACCTGAAACTGAATCAGATGCATTGTCTACTGGTGAAGAAGATGATGAGTTTTATGACCTCTCTGATGAAGATGAGGTTACCCAAAGCAATAATTTGAATGATGACTCGGTTACTCCTTTCAAAGAAATTGACCGTCTTCTTAATGGCTCTGCAGAGGATAAGAGTAAATGCTTGGGAGATCTTCTAGAACTTTATGAAACGGTATTAAGAAAACTTAATAAGCACCATGATATTTCTTATATCAAAGAGATAAATATTCTTAGTGCCTGCTTGTGTATGTGGTGTAATAGGATGAATCAGGGTAAATGTACATTATCATTTTCTCGTTTCTTATTCTTGTTTGAGTTTATGATTTTTTGGGAAAACCATTCTACTGTTTCTTACTATATCGACTTCTTATTTCTCATATCAGATTAAGCTTACTCTGTATTTTGTTGTTTATGAAATTGCAACATGTATTTAGTGGTGATTTTTGGCATATATTTCAGAGTAAAGATGACCCTGAAATATTGTGGAGACTTGCCAAATGTTGCCATGGAATGTCTTCAGTTAAGGAGGCAGAAGGTGACCTGGAAAGGAAGCAAGATTACATTAATAAAGGCTTGTATAACTTCCATTAAAATTGTTAGTTACATTATAAATGTGGTTGAGAGGATAATTAATGAGTTAGGAGAACTTGCTGTTAGGGAAAGGCGTAATCCAAGTCTGAATATCACTGTCTAAGTTAATGTTCTGGATACTAAGTTATACAATATATTTATCTACCCCTCGGACTGTGCTGAGTGAATTAATTTAGCTAAAGATGAGTTCTAATCAGACTGTTTTTTGATATCTCTACCAAATCCTTGATATATAACTTCTTGGTCCTTCAGGGCCTCTTGACTAATTGAATTATTTATTAATTAATTATATTATAAATACTTGTCATACTTTTTGGATTTATTGATGTCAAGGGAAAGGACTAAAAACTAATTTATTATGTGGTTATCTTTCCAGCATTAGTAGTCTAATGTTTAGAATAACTATGAACTACACCGCTTTTTAATAGTGAACGACATATGCTTTCGGTGTGTAATCAAATAATAGTTAAATGTATATTTCTGATAACTTCTATTTCCATTAGGCCTTGAATATGCTACCAAGTGCTTAGAACTTGCACCAAGATCATCAGATGCCCATAAGTGGTTTGCTATTTGCATTGGAGCAAGATCTGAGAATCAGGGAGTTAAAGATAAATTGAAGGATGGCCTTGAATTCAAAGAGCATGTGGAAGAAGCTCTTACATTGAAACCATCTGACCCTACATTACATCACCTGCTTGGCAGATTTCTATTTGAGGTACAAACCTCTAACCATTGCTTATTAGAGGTTTAAACATAATAATTAAATAAGTGTCTGGAAGAAGGGCATGTGTTACAATTTTAAAACTTTATTTTAAATGCAAGAAAGGAAAGCCAAATCTTTCTGAGACCAGAAAAGCCTTGAAAACCACATAAACCCTTCTTCCACTGTTTGTATTATTTAATGTTGATAATGTTAGTTCTTCTTGAACCAAAAAGGAAATTATGTTCTATAAGTCCTTTTTTTCTCCAGTTTTTGTGCAGATTTGTTCAGGGCATTCATGTGCATGATGTGGTAATTGCTTCACGGGAAAGATGATGCCTGTTCCTCATTTGTTTATATATTCCTTCCTAGCATTCCAAAGAGACATTATATTATTATTTCATTGTAAAAATAAATAATTATAATTTATCAAGTTAATTCACTTGTTATTTTACAATTCATTCAGGTAGCAAGTTTGTCTTGGGTGGAACGGAAAGTTGCAACTACTCTTTTTGGTGATGTTCCATATGCCACTTACTCTGAAGCTCTTGAATCTTTGACCAGAGCTGAAGAATTAACTGAAGCTCCTTGGAAAGAAAATCGGCTGCTTGTTGCTAAGTGTTTCATTCAGGTAAATCTGTTTTCCTAATGCAACCTTATTATACTGTACTCATATTTATTCCTAAGCAGCTTATGCCAACTGTTGATAGATGGCTCTCTTTAGTCAGTAGTGGAGTCTTTAACTCTTCCTGATGCCTTTATTGATGGCTAGTCTCATGTATTGGGTATTTTAAATTATGTAATTTCAATGGGAGTTGCTACATAATATTGTGGCTATACATATCATTTTAAAGCGCATTTTTTGCTCTATCTATTTGTTGTACTGGGTTTGTTTTCAAATAATTTCTTACAGTTTTGCGAGACAACTATAGCATGGGCAAAAGGAAAATCCACACAATCTTCTTGTTACAGTTCAAACTAGGCTGAAATGCTGCCCAGACTGCTCGTGATATCAACGAGGCCTTTGGAGCAGGAACCCTGAACGAATGTATGGCACAATGGAGGTTCAAGATGTTCTGCAGTGGTGACCAGCACCTGGAAGATGATGAGCATAGTGTTGGCCATGACCCACTGAAGCCAATCCACCCACAACTGATTGAGAGCTTGCTGCAGAAGTGGATGTAACACCTATGGCAATTACCAACCACCTACAACAGATTGGCTTGTAAAAAACTCATTAAATGGGTGTTGCATGAGTTGACTGGGAATCAAAGAAATCGTTATTTTGAGGTGTCATCTGCTCTTTTTCTGCGGAACAAGAACAACCCTTTTCTGGATAGGATTGTGAGGTGTGATGATAAGTGGATCCTTTATGACAAATGGCAACATTCGGCGCAGTGGTTGGAGGTCGGGGAAGTTCCTCATCAATTCCCGAATTGGACATCTTCCACAAAAGAACATGGTGACTGTTCAGTAGTCTGCAGCTGGTTTCATCCATCAGCTTCCTGAATCCGGGCAAAACAATTACAAATGAGAAGTACTGCCAACAAATTGATGAAATGAACCAGAAGCTTCGATGTATGTGCCCAGCACTTTTCAACAAAAAGGCTACAATGGTTGAGCACATTGGGTTACCAAACTTGCTGGATCTCTCGTTCATCAACTACCACTTTTTCAGGCATCTCCAAACCTTCCTCAGTGCAAAATGCTTTAGCAGCTGAGACGATTCTGAAACGGCTTTCAATGACTTCGTCAGTTTGAGAACTCCAGAATTCTATGCTAGCGACATTAATTTTACTTCTTGCACGTTGGCAAATGTGCATTGGTTCTTATGGTTCATATTTTGATTAATGAAGATTTGTTTGAACAGACATTTGCTCGTTTGAAATAGCAGGCTTAAAACTACAAGAACTTTACTCAATACAAGGCATCAGGAGACTAATACAACTTTAATAATTCTAAATCTCTTGTATAAAATACGTCACTAAAACAAATAAAGAATTATTGATTAGTTGTTTTTAATTCTCATGTTTCTATTTTTCTACAATTTTATGCTGCAAATATTGTGAAATGTTGTAATAAAAGAACTGTATTCACAAATTTATTCTTAAATGTTTGCTAAAATGTACCGTAATGTTGTTATTTAAGTTCATAGTTTTTAAAAATAGACTGAGTTATTAATGCTATGGTCATTCTATTTTTATACCAAATTATCTTTTAAATCCTTCATAATAAGTACACAAATTTATTAGTTTTCAACACTGATGTATAGAATTTTGTCATGGTTAGATCATATTGAGACTTTTCAAACTCACAATAAGTTTTAGCAGATTTCCCTTAGGGGAAATCAGCTATTGAAGTCTTGCATCTCTGTTATCAAAAAAATATATTGAATTAATTTTATTGCAAATATAATGTTCTATAAATATTGTTATATATCTTTTTTCACTATCTTGGTTATTAACCGAAATATTTGCATTCTTTAGTTTTTGGCCTTCAGTAAGCCCCTACTCCTACTCATGTCATATTAACAATAAGCTGTTATATTATGAAGCACTTTATTTGAAGCCTAAATACTAAATATTGCTCTCATTGAACTTTTACATTTTGAGATAAATGCACATTGGAAATCTGCTTAGTTAATGCAACCTCTGTTCTCTAAATCCGAAACTTCTGATTCACTCTCTTTAATTTTGATCAAAGGAAGTCCTGTGAGTTAGGAGGAAATGTTTGAAGTGGGAAATTTAAAATAGCTAACAATTGTGCTAGCACATTGATACTCTGGTTGGTACTTATACTGGATAATTTTTGTGAGTCTAGGAACATATTTGTTTCTTTTCCATGTTATAGAATTTTAATCAGTGGCAGACTCCACCCTGTATGTAAATTTTTGTTGAGCCATGTTGCATGAAATTTGAATAACATTAAGTAGATTGTTTTTCTTCCACTTTATTCTTCATTTATTTTTATTTTATACTAGCTGTGATACCTGGCTTTGATAAGGTATTATTTAACTGAATAATGAGTTTGTGTGTAATTCATTGCAAGTCTATACTCTACACAATCGAATAACATTTTCTGTCTCAGTATTTACTTTATTTCTCTCTTGGAATTATGAAGATGCGCTATAGCAGAAAAATGCTGCCAAAATAACAAAATATTGATCTCACATGAATTTCACACTTCTTTAAATCTAATTTCATCTTCAAGTATATCTACAAAACTAATTCGTAAAACTTCCATATTCAAAAATTCTCATCTTATACAACTTTTCTTCAACTACTTGTTCATTATTATTTAGCATATCACCTATTGGGTTACTCCACTGGCACATATATTATTACTGTTAAATATTATACCTTAAACTTGTACTGACTAGTGGCATTTCATAGTTCAACTTGAAAATGGTCTTGGGGAACTTTAAAATGGTGGCCTTGCAACAAAAGTATACTTTCCGATCAGCCAGTTATGATTCCACCTACCAGCAGATTTGAGAATAGCATTACTAATTATTATTATTTACACTTTGCTTTCAATCTAATTAACCAATAATGATGATTATTCCATTTTATTTACCCAAACAAAATAACACATTCTTCTTAACATTTCAGATGGGAGAATATTCTCAAGCTCTTGAATGGTTAGATAAAGCTGAAGAAGTGGAACCAATTTCCAAGGAAGTAAGTCATATTTATTTGGTTGTTAAATGCCTTCTCTAAATCTACAATAACCAATAACAACATATACTACCACATTAGGGCATTCATCATTTAATATTTTAAAATTATTTTAGACATCATTTTTCCTAGTGTTTCATTGAATTTTCCTGTTAGCAGGCTTTTAACTGTATGGTTTTCTATGCCTACTATAAAATGTTTGGAAGTGACCATTGACTCCAGTCATTTTTCACACATTTTAGCAGATTTCCCTTCAGGGAAATCAGCTATTGAGGTCGTACTCATGACGCGATTTTCAAAAAATTTCTTCAAATGTCCATCGATCCTACCCAGGAGATGCTGAAAATGAGGTCCGTTCAAAATTATATATATATATATATATATATATATATATATATATTTGTCTGTTAACGCTCTAGCGGTCACAATTTTTTTTTGATCGTTACAAAACTCAATATTTAACCGTTTTATGTAAAAAGACAGATCAAGTTCGTTAATGGCTGAAATCGGACCAGAGGGAGGGGGGATTTTTGAAAATTCAAAATATCTCCGTTATTATGCATCGGATCGAAAAATTGTATAGAACCAATCTTATTGCAAATTAAATTTACTATAAATATTGTTATATACAGTTTTTCTCTATCTTTAACCGAGATATTTGCATTTTTATGAAGTCTGTGGGACACGTGGTCAGGTATTGTTCAGATTAGTTGGGCTGCTTTCGTAACTGTTCGGGTCTACTGGAAGCCTCTTCTAACCTTACCTGTCGTTTCTAACCTTACCTTACCTTCGTTACTTTGTGAGATTTATGCAAATACGTTCAGTTCGTCCGCCCCCCCCCCTTCTTTAGTTCTTGAACTATTAAAATTTTAGTTATTAAAATATAAATTATTCTTACAATTCAGAAGCCATTCCAGTTGGGAATTTATTAAAATTAACAGAAAGATTTCTCCTTACCGTTTGTATTTACTCATTGTGGTGTTGTGTTACCAGTATGCAGATTTCTCTATTGCTAAACTTCACATGGGAAATCTGCTTAGTTTACGCAGTCCCTGCGTGACGGACTTTTCATCAGATATATTTGCTATGTTGTATTTACTCAAATTATTTAAAAAAGAATATCATTTCACTAACTGTCAAGATATGGCGGAAATTTATGGTTTAAACTACAACTATTTTTATTGAGGGATGAATTTATAAAAATGAATTATTAGCATGTAGTTGATTTTACTAGATAAACTATAAGTAAATATTGTGTACTCTTTTCAAAAGAAGGAAAACATATTCATTTCCTTGGGGCTCAGTTTAGCCATGTGAGTTAAAGAGTTAGCTTTAATCTCATATGATAAACCTGGAGTGGCGAGTTCGATTCCTGCCTGGGCAAATAGGAATTTATTTAGTGACAAACTCATTAAATAAACTCCTTAGTTCCACCCTGGCTAGAATAGGGTGGTAACCTGTTGATAACCCATCTCAATTAGCCATAGTTGCATAAAGTGGACATTAATAAATAAATACAAGCATTCATCACCTGTCCAGTGTGGCAAACTTCCTCAGTAATCTATTGTTTTTAGCAGATTTCCCTTAAGGGAAATCAGCTATTGAGGTTGTACTCATGACGGAATTTTTGAAATTTTTCTTCAAATGTTCATCGATCCTACGTAGTAGATGACGAAAATGAGGTCCGTTCAAACTATATATATATATATTTGTCTGTTGCCACTCTAGCGGTTGCAATTTTTGTTTAATCGTTACCAAACTCAATATTTAGTCGTTTTATGTAAAAAGAAAGATCAAGTTCGTTAACGGCTGAAATCGGACCAGTGGGAGGGGGGGTTTAGTGGGGAGGATTTTCAAAAATTCGAAATATCTCCGTTACTATACGTCGGATCGAAAAATTTTACAGAATCAAGCTTATTGCAAATTACATTTACTATAAATATTGTTCTATACATTTACTCTGAATCTTTAATATTAACCGAGATACTTGCATTTGTATTCTGTGTGTGGTCGGTAGGAGTCGGCTATGTTCAGTACTTTCCGAAGAGAGCTCTGGCGGCCGTTTACGTAACTATTCGTCCCTCTTGAATAGGTTTAGAGATACCTTACTACTACAGTTGTTATTGGGCAGATTTATCTACTGTATAACTTCATGTGGAAAATCTGTTTAGTTTACGCAGCCCCTGCGTGACGGACTTTTCTCTTATTCATATCAAAATTTGTTTTGAAAACCACTATCAATTGTGCTATGAACTCATTTAAACATGAGTTGTAAACAAATAAATGTGTTGCTGAACTTCTATAATTATTTCATTTTAAAGTCATATAGTATATCTTAGTTTCAATGCATTGGATCAAAAAATGTCTCTCACAAAATTTATAAACTTTCTTAGTTTAAAAAAAAAAAAAAAAGAAAATCTATATTTAAAAAAAATTGTGCATTCCAAATATTATGTATCTCTAATAAGTAGGAAGAAATGAGATTTTTTTTTAATTTTTACCTTCTAAACCCCTTTCCTCGCAGTAAAGCTTGATCAAAAGGTGAGACACAATTTCGACCACCCTTAATATGAAATTTCAACATTATGAGGCTAGTAATTTTTTATGCACCTAAAAAAAAAATTGCAACTAATTGCAATATTGTGTTCAGGGAGGGTCTCTCTTTCCTTTATTTTGCAGTGAGGTCCCTTCATGGGAGCTTGCATGGCTTGACTCGTGATTTAGAAACATTTAATATGATCCACTAAATTATTAGTTCATGATTTCATTATTCTATAAAAATGGAAGTTTAGCATATCCCATATTTTGAACTACAGGCCTCTAGTAAACAGTCAAATGAGATACAATCATAGTTTCTTTAGGGCTTTACTCTTTCTAGGCACAAGCTAGATTTGTTGTTTGGATCTCTAGCTTTGGACATAGGTTTGGGCAAGGCTCATGGTTCTTGTTTTGGAAAATGTTGAAAGTCATATTTTTGAATTTCGTTAAAGCAATCAAAAGAAAAGAAAGTAATCTGTTCTATAGTTTAGACCCATGTATTCCTTTGTTTTGAACCTATTCCACATAAATCCATTTGACTCATACTGAACCCTCTATTTTTTTTTAATACACCTACTGCACTCATTTGTAAAAAATATTTGGAATCTACTCTCCTTGTTCTCATACCAACAAAGTTTAAAAAATAAAAACATTCAAATGTGGTTTGCGATTTTGACTAAATCCATGAGTTTCAATGCTTTTGGATCTATTGAACACAAAAATAACGAAATGATATGACAAGCTTTGGTATATGATAATATTGTAGGGGGGTGTGCAATTTTTATATTCCTACCATTTGATTTGTACTTGGTTGAAATAACATCTAATATAAGTGCTGAAGTCAAAACAAGTTCAAATTTGAATTCAGTAAATCCACGAATATGCTAATAATCAGGATTTCATGTAGATCAATTTCTTTTTTGCCAGTATCGTAGATGATTTTAACTAGAAATTTTGATCTCAAACTGACTTTATATTTGTGTTCAGTGCATTGAAGAACATGGGAGCACAGATCTTTTACTGATATAGATTACGCTCATTATATTTTTTTGAGTATACATTTTACATTTGTAAGAGCAGAAGTTGACATAAATGAAATCATGATTGGTCAAACTGAATTTAATTTGTCTTTATAAGAATACATTGCTCTCCTGTATGGCAATGACCTTATTTTTGTTTTGCTTGCTCGTACTATTTATCATAAGTATCAATATAAAAATTTATTCTATAATTTTTTGAAGCTGGTAATTAATTTTAAAACATTTTTCAGTTTTCCTAACTACTGTGTTTAATTGTGGAATAATACTATTATGTTTGATTATGTTTTTCTATTCTCTTTTTATTATTTTTTTATGCCACTGATGGTTTGGTTTTATGTTTCAAAACAATACATTGTTTCTATTTGTTTATTTATTCATTTTTAGGATCGCAAAGCCGAAGCAGAAATAGGAAATCTCAAAAAGAAGTACCAGCACCATAGAGGTCTTATTTAAAATTTTATTTATGCCACACTGTATGTGCTCTCTAATACATTCCGAATAGAAGTCAGTCCCAATACTTATACAAGTATAAGTTTTTACTTGCTAGTATATAAAGTATGATATTTTGTTATTTTAAGTTACACTAGAATGACTAGTATTTCACTTGGTTAGAGGGACCCTGATATATTATTAATACATGACTTAGACCAGGTTTATCATTTAGTTTAGTTTAATTGGCTGTGCATGTGAATTACCATGTACAAATTACTATTGTTCTATTGTGCTCATGGCATCAAACTTTCAGTTTAAGGTTATAAATTATATATTTGTTTAACAAGTAATATATCTCATCGTTGACTATATTTTAGGTAAAATATATTTATATATTGATAGTTAATTTATGTCAAAGTGTTAAGAATATTAAAAAGGAAATAATAGAATGATAATTAACTGAATATACTTCAGTTATTTTAAAATCAAAACATTTTTTTTAATATATAAAGATATATTATTGATCAATTGAAAAATTAATAGATAATTGTTTTAATTCACATTATGGAATATTCATACTCATTAATTAAAGAAATGTGGATATTTTATTATAATTGAATATATTAGATAATTGTTTATATACATTCATTTTATAGGAAGGTTTTGGGTGATTTGGTTTCTAGATTTTTCACTTTTTGAAATAAAGATCATTTAGTAGAAGAATAGTGAATATATAGCTCCGGATATAATTGAAATGACACCCTCTAAGATTTCCTTATTTAAATAATCCTCACTTTCTAGATCTCATCCTTTTTGTCAGTGTACTAGATGTGAGCATGCTAAATTCTTTCCTTAGTCAGGTTTAGTGCAGAGATGTCTAGACCACCGATCTCTGATGATGAGGATATGAACATGGAAGTAATTTGTGCTAAAGCAAATCTAGAGATGACCTTTTAATCTATGTTTAAAATAGAATTGGTGAAATCTTTGTGTTTGTGCTAGTCATACTCTTGGCCTAATGCTAATCATGAAATAAGCTTTCATAAATTGTAGGCATCTGTTTATTTTTTGTTTTGGTTGCACAAAGAAAATGGAAACCAGTTATTGGAAGTACAAAAAGTATGAGGTGCTTTAAGTCAAGCAGCATAAATACTGTAAGTCATTTTTTAATATATCAGCAATTGTTGCCTAATATATTTTATTGGTTTAAAGACTGATTAGTATATGTTAATTATTTGTTTTGTATGTATTTGATATCATTTATTTAAAAACAGAAGTTTTTGAAAACCATAATCAATTCTTGTCCCATTTAATTACATATTATGCCTTACTTTATTTAAGCTTATAATTTAGTAAAATGTAACATAATTTGTCTGTTTCTTTAATAATACTCTCAAAGTTCAGTATTACCATAAATTTTGTCCTTAAACTACTTACAAATGTATTAAAATTGAAAAACAAAAGATTAAGGAATAATAATTTGATTTTATCAGTATACTGTATTTATATTTAGATAGAATTGCCAAAGAGTAATTGACTGTTTCATATAATGTATATTTTACATATTTTTGAATTTTATTTAAAGTTACATTCACAAAATTATTTCTTGTTTTAGCTCAATAAGTTTTCCTCTCAAACACTACTTTTGGGATTTTTCTAAAGTCTTTTGCAATATTGAGTAAATGCATGTAATTATCATTATTTTAATATAAATAATAACTTTCAATAATTAATTATATACTCTGGATTTTTCATACAACAATTTTAGTTTTGAAAACTTTAATTCCTTCCAATATAAATACTTCCACATCAAGCACATTTATATAGATTTTGCATTTATCTTTTCTTGCACAATCTCTTAGTAGTTTTGTTATAATTATGAATTTACTTTTCTGTATTCAAATGGGAATGGGTTATTTTTTCATTAAAAGAACTGAAGTAGTATTTAAATAATATGGGTAATTGTGTTGCCTTTCTTAAATTACTGTGTTTTAATTTCTTGATGAATTCCATTTAAAAAAAAAAAAATAATAATATTTTTTCTCCAGTAATACGTATTATCTTTATGAAACATAAATTTTGACAGGTGTGTTTTTAATGTGTACTTTTTACATATTAGTAGCTGTGCAATGTTGATTTCACTTAGAATGGAATAGAAACTGTTGGCACCTACTATTAGGGATTCCTTTGATATGAATTGATTAAGTTATCCACCTAACAGTTTACTAAGTCCTATGTGTTGGAATCATTCCAAGTATTTTAATTGTGTATTTTTATGTCATAGGTTATCTATCATTTTTATAATAATCATAATGAAACCTTTGTTTTCCATTAAAAGATATTTCACAGTTATTGTAAATATAAGAGTTATTACTCACCACTAAATATATTCATTGGTCAATAAACAATTAGGAGTCTTGCAAATGAATAAGCAGACTTTGATTATCTTAAAAATATTTATTTATAGGACAATTATATCTTAATTAGAATTTATCAAAAATATTTCGGCAAGCCTTTTAAAATACTAATTTTTTCATGGTTGTCCTTAATCATTAATTTAATGATCTATAGAGTTATATAAAAGATAGGTTTGAAGAATAACGTCTTCCCACAATAAAGGTGTTTTTTTTTTAATATTTATTGCATGAGACCTTTCAGCAGATCTGTGCTGTTTTTAAATGCTAATACAACAAAATATGCGTTAAAAATGCAAAACATAGGTCACATTACAGGGTTACATTCAATTTAAAGATTTTTCCAAAATAACTATAATACAATTAGCCAGTGTTTTTAAAAAATAAATGTGAATAAAAATGTATATTCATATATCGACATGCCATACATTTATAACAATAAATAGAACACAGTTTCTTTTTTAACACAAAATTATTATTTTTTAAATGGTAAATAAATAATTAATGAAGTTATCAAACTGCTGGAAGTTACCTGGGAGCAGTAATGAATGCTACCGATTTTACATTTTTAATCAACTTTTATATTTGATAGCATCAGCAAAAGAAGTAAAATTATTTAATTATGATTGAGGAGTAATACTTTAATTTCAATTACTACCTTACATTATTTTCTATTGATATGTGTTATTGCAAAACTAAAAGCTCATCTATGATGGTCCCATCATCATTACATCCATGAATGAATAAAATTGTTATTTCATTGTTTGATATTTTAATAAAGATTGTTGATGTTCTGTCCTTTTCCTTCAGGGATCAATAATTTATTCATGTTATGAAAATCCATGAGGTTGGTTGAGTGCCAATGTGAATATTATTCAATCTTCTGTATTTATGTCATAAGTATTAGATTAATTCCACAGAAATGTGTTGTGTACCAAAAATGTTATATTAGTTTTACGTTGAGTTTATAAATATCTATTATGGTTTTTAGATTCTTGTAACTATATTGTGTTCATATATTCAGAATATATTGTTCTAAAACTTTCTAGTTTTGTTATTTCTCTTATGTTTCCCTACTTTATTTAGTTTCATTATACTATTATTTATTGCTTTTTTTTATTCTCAAGTTAAAACTTGTTGTTATAATGGTCTGAAACAAGAAGAAATGTTATCCCCTGAACTTAAATAGAACATAAGACATAAAGTTTTATTTTTATAGATTTCTCACGTAATAGAATCCCATAGTAAACTGGACTTGAAATTTGAGCTGTAATCAACATGTTTGTTTTAAGTGAAAACCGTATGAACATCTGAAAATTAAAAATACATAAAACATGGTTAATATTCAGTAAGAGGAATAGAACATTTGTTGAACATCACAATTCCAATTGTAAACATGTTTTGGTCCTTAGATATTTCTTATTTCCCAGCCTTCAGCATACCCCCCACTTCTACTCATGTCACACAAACAATACTCTATTAAATAATAAACCACTTTATTTAAAGCATAAATACCAAATATTGTTTTCAAGAAACCTTAATTATACGAGATACATGCAATTATGTTATGTTGATCCCTCCCGTCTTAAGCTCTTGGACTTCTAAAATTTGAGTGACTGAGATAAAAATTATTCTGATTCATTATAAATTGCAGTACTAGATATAGTAAATAGTTTTCAATAAAATTAATATGATATATTCAGATATATTTCAGTAATTATTTTTATTTCCGGTGAAGAATATTTCTATCTATGTTCAGCCTTGAGGGGTTGGCAGAGCTGTTTGTTTACTATTCAGATGCTTTCCAATGGGAGGATATTTTTGTTAGAAAATATTTTTCTTTTATTCCTTCTCCAAATCCCTACAGCTCCCCTATCCCATAAAAAGAATACTCTGTTTAAGTTAAAATCTAATCAATTCAAATATCTCGCTTAATTTTGGAGTTGGAGAAAACATTTTAAGAACAACAATTACAGAAAATTAAATTTGCATAAGTTATAACAACATACTTTTTAGGTAAGCCCTTCTCTAACCTTCCACAAACTAGTTTGATTTCAATTATTTTACAAACTTTAGTTTTATAATTTCCATGCAGTTCGTCTAACTTGTACCTGCTTTTCGGTGATCCAGCTTTCTTGTTCATAGAATAGCTAATTTTCTACAACTCTTTAAGCTGGTGCAAGTCAGGGGAAAACATTAGCTTTACATAAAATGATTAAATGAAAATAATATATTGCATTTAAGATCAAAATAAGACGAATTTTATATATGAGAAATGAGCAGGAGTGGGAGGAGGGTTTACAAAAGACTGAAAACAAAAACACAAGAAAATAAGCGGAAATGACTTAAATTTTAAGCAGTTCTCCCATAAGGGTAGTCAGCTATTGAGGTTGTTTTCATGGCGCAATTCTATCTAAAATTTCTTCAAAATGTCAATGGTCCAACTTATGAGGTGACAAAAATGTGATCCCGTCAAAATTATATATATATATATATATATATATATATATATATACACTAGCTGAGTTACCCAGCTCCACCCGGGAACTCATTTGCAGCTGACTGATGATGGTACTTTTTTGGCAAGGCTTTACTTTGCACTTTGACATTTCCCCGTCCCAGTGTATACTGTTTATACCCATCGTTGCTTAGGGTTTGTTGAGTAAGGCTTTACTGTCTTCAAAATTTTTATATTTCCCGTCTCCTGTGCATGTAGGTTTTTTTGTTTTTTTTTTATATAACGTAATGGACCATATAGTTCATATTCATAGAAAGTATTCTGTCTTCCAAACCGTGTATGATGCAGTACACAGCCCAATGGTGACAGCTGCTTTAGGTACATCATAACCACTATTAAAAATACTCTTTTATAAGTCTCGGTTATAAACTGTATATTCATTTTGGTGCATAGTGGGTTCAGTGAAGTATATCATATATTTGCGGAACAGAGTTAATAAATACCAGAAATAACTGGGTACACCACCCCAGCGTTCATCGTTTTAAATAATTTATTTATGATAATTAAACAAATTCACATTCCTGAGAATAACACTACATTCCTAAAAGTATAAGCATCAATTAACTGTAAACAGAGACCAATATGAGGTCGGCAGGGAAGTGACAGAACTGATAGGACAAAGGAAGTATCACCACACCTTCCTAGGATCAGTGGTGCCAACCTACGACTCATTTAGGATCTCAGTCCTGTAATACATTAAATTATATTAACAAATCTGATTACATTATTTTCACAATACTAAAACTGTTTGTTCAAATAATTTTCACGTTTTAATTAAATAAAGTGTTTAATACACTTAGATGGTTTTTCGTACTAGGTGTTCCAATCTCCATATATATTTTCTAGCCGGCAGTTAGCTTTGTATTTGTGAAACAAACAGGTCCGTCATGCAGAGGCTGCATAAACTATCTACATTTCCCACGTGCTGGCTTGAGACACTACTAATCTTTTTCACTATTTCTAAAATCCGAAGAGCAGAAGTGGGGGTTTACTGAAGGCCAAAAACAAGAAAGTAGGAATAAATCGCTTAATATTCATAAAATTACTTACAATTGTAGATCATCAATAGCTTATCAAAATTGGTTCTAAACCCCCTTTTCTCATCCTGTTTCAGCCACTAATTAAAATGGCATTTAGTGTTCAATGAAACAATTTTATATCGAGTATGGTATAGATTAAATGAATATTTATGAGTTAAAAATGTAAAATTTCAAAATTACATTCTTAACTCATAAATATTTATGGAGTATATAAATATTTATAAAAGGATTACGTAATCGTATGCTACATATTTGCATGTACCTCACAAAGTAAAAATTCATTAAAAGCAATATTTTGTATTTAAGCTTTCAATAAAGTGGTTCTTGATATCCCAGCTTATTATTAATATGACTGAGTAGAAGAAGGGGGTTTACTGAGGACTGAAAACTAAAAAGTGTAAATATCTCAGTTAATAATTATGTTTTAATGTATATTAGAGACAATATGTAAATAGCAGCATTTATAGGAATTTGCAATGAGACTGGCTATATGCAATTCTTCTATCTGACGTACAATAAGTCTCATACTCTTCCCCTGTCTGATTTTAGCCATTAACAAACTTGATCATTTCTTGATTTGTACTTTGTAATAACATAAAATGCTTATATATTGACTATGGTTACGATAAGAGTTATACAATTGAGCGGTAACAGATATATATATATATATATATATATATATATATATATATATATTGATATACGCACATTTACATATAATATTGAATTTGATTCCTAACTAGGATCCATGAACATTTGAGGAAATTTTTTTAAACAGGTTATGATTACAACCTGAATACCTGATTTCCCTGAAGAGGATTTAATATAATTTCCACTTACTTAACTAGTAAGTTAGAGGTTGACTTAATTAGTAAGTTGGTGCACAGTTAACAAACAAGTTAGTATGTATTCTAAAAGGCATTAAACTTGAAGTTTGAGTTTATTTTTCCAGAGTTGTGTTCACTATAGAAGTGTAGGTATACATCGTGTTACTGTTTCTGAGTCTTTGATTAGTCAGAAAAGAGTTGGTAAAATTATTACTGAATTTTTCATTCCTCCATTAAATATGTTTGGCAAAGAAAGTTTTTGATTATCTTCGATGAAAAGATTTTGATTCAAATAACTAAAAACAGTTATTAATTATAAACATTTACGTTAATGACAATGGCGGGATTTAAATAATTATTCTTTGGGAAGTGTAAACAATTCTTAATACAATTTCTTCCTTTAAACTTCCTAACTAGGATCGCTTGACATAAGAGAAAATTTTTCGAACATCGCTCCTTGATTACAACCTCAATAGATGATTTCCCTTATTTTCGGAAGCTCGCGGACGATATTAAGTGTCGATTACATCTTCTCAGCACCATCTCTGGAATCGTATAATTTATTTTCAATGATCTATACTCCTATAGGATAGAAATCGTAGGGTGATCATATTATATAAATAATCCATTCAAAATTAGTTATATTGTTGCAGCGGCTAGGAGATTCGCTTGAAGTTCCTAACACCGACTGCTGTTTTGTTATGGCCAGTGTTGGCTAATACAGCTGGTCGCAGCAGAGAAAGGGGGGTTAGATCATAAAAAAATGAATAAAATGTATGGTATAGATATTTAATTATAAAATTAATAATGGTCTTCTCCTATAATAATAAAAAAATAACAAGAAAGATGCTTCCTTTAAAGGTAATGATACTAAAATTAATATTATATTATAAACTAATTAGTCAACTACTGAGCTCTTAATAACATAATAATAATGATAAAGATAATCTTAACTGTAGACAGAGAGAGAGAAAGAGAGATGGCCGGGAACACTTGGTGTCCGCTTGAGGCGAAGTCATATAGGCGGATGTACCCGTATGAAATGATGTGGCAGCTGGGCCGGTGTGAACGGTGATGCCTTATTGAAGGTCTAGGCCGAACTGATAGGTGATGGGCAGCTGGGCCGGTGTGCACGATGTAGCCTTGATGAAGGTCTATGCCGAACTGGTTGTTTGGTTAATCCCTGCAGCCTGGGAAGAGCTTGAGAAAACTAGGCGATAAGAGAGTTTGGGGATTATCCTGGCGTCTGGCTCTATCTCTCTCTCTCTCTCCCTCACGCTCTCTCTCTCTCTCCCGCTTGGGCAGCTCTGTCAAGTGCTGCCATCATGTGGCAGCTACACGTATTACATTTATTACGGTTACATTACTTAATGCTATTGTTGCCGCAACATTCCGCCCACCAAAATTTTAATAAAAATTTTTAAATATTACCATCAGAATTGATTGCCTTCAAAGGAACCAATTTGGCAACTGGCCTTTTGTACACTCGGTTCCAGAAGTGTTGAGAAGTCTGACGGACCATGTCCCATCTCCTTAATGGGCTGATCTTCTCTCCTATATAGTTGTCTTCTGGTACTGACGTAAGAGGACGGCCCCCCAAGAAGTGTCCTGGAGTGAGATACTCGATGGCCTCGTTGTCGCTTCCTACAGGAGTTAAGGGCCTAGAGTTTGAGATGCCTTTGATGTTGCAAAGGACTGTCGCTAATTCCTCAAATGTCATGGGTGTGTCACCAATTACTCTGTTGAGGATGGACTTGGCAGCCTTGATTGCTGCCTCCCAGATTCCCCCAAAATGTGGTGCAAAAGGTGGGTTGTATGACCACTCTATAGACTCGTCTGCAGCATGGTTTGCCATTGCCTCTTGGGTTGAAGAAGACTCGAAGAGCATGAGGATGTCCTTCAACTTGTTGGCAGCACCAACGAAGTTCGTGCCACAGTCCGTGTAGATATGGACGGGTCTTCCTCTGCGAGCCGAGAATCTATCTAACGCTGCGAGAGATGACTCGGTGGAGCAGCGAGAAACTAGCTTAAGGTGTACAGCTTTCGTGACCATGCATATGAAGAGGCAAAGGAATGCCTTTCCGAGGGATGCCTTTCTTCTTGAAGACTCGCGGACGGCGAATGGCCCGCCAAGGTCAATGCCAACATGATGAAAGACTTGGTCATCCTTCAGGCGATAATCTGGTAGGTTTCCCATTTGAGGGGCTTCGGAAAGGTGACTTGTTTTATAGCATTTGATGCACTTAAATATACGATCACGAACAAGATTTCTCACTGAGGTTATCCAGAACTTAGTGTGGAGCATGGCTCTAAGTCCCGTGGGGCCTAAATGTAGGTAGGACTTATGGTGGTGGTCGACAATTAGTCTGGCTAAGTGGCTTTTACCTGAAAGAATGATTGGATGCTTGGCATCATACCTCAAGTAGGAATGCTGTAGTCTGCCGCCCACCCTGAAGACTCCGTCTTCGTTGAGAAACGCATTCAAGGATTTCAAATACTTGGGGTCCAACTTGTGATGGTCATTGGTGACTCGCACGCATATTTTCAGAGTTTTTCTCAACTCTGGAACTGTAATAGGCCCTGTTCTAGCTCTCTGGTTTCTCTTGATACTCAAGAACCGGAGAACATAGGAGAATGTTCTAAGGAGTTTCAAATAAGATGAACACCGTTGGAAACAGGATATGATGTAGGGTGTAGGATCTTCTTCCGACGACAAGAGCACAAGGTGTTCCTTCTTCAACTCAGGCAAGTCAACGCTCTTCATTTTTGGAGATGACCATTGGTCAGGTGGAAGTAGTAACCATGTTGGCCCCGCCCACCATAGAGAATGGTAGGCAATAGCAGCTGGCAGGAGTCCTCTAGAACTGCGGTCAGCAGGATTATCCGTGGTCCTGACATAATTACATTGGCTACTGTGAGTAAACTCTAAAATCTGTACTACCCGATGCGCAACGAATGCGTTGAGCATCTTTGAAGGAGTAGACAGCCATCCTAGAACCACCTTAGAATCTGTAAAGAGTTTTACATCATGTATGTTTAACCTTTCGACAAACTTGTCACAGGATCTAAACAGTTTGCTTAGCAACAAGGCACCAGATAGTTCGAGCCGGGGTATCGTCATAATCTTGATGGGAGCAAGTTTGGTTTTCGCTCTAAGAAGGTGAACATTCGAGCTGTCATCAGTCCTGTTTAAGAGATACAAGACGGCTGAGTAACCTCTTTCTGATGCGTCGCAAAACCCAACAATGGTGGAAGTTTTCCTGAATTTGGGAATGATGCAACGCTGAACTCGAACTTCAGAAATTTTGTTAAGCTGGGACAGGAATTGATGCCATTGCTTGCATACTTCTGGAGGACCTAACTCATCCCAACCGCAATTTGAAATCCACATATCTTGGAGAATGATCTTTGCGTAGAAGACCACGGGCGAAAGAAAGCCCAAAGGGTCGTAGATAAGTGGAATACCGGACAGTATTGACCTCTTGGAGGAATGCCAGTTAGGGTTGGTGTGTTGATAGGTAAAGATATCACGGGATGGTATCCATTGCATACCCAGAAGCTTAAGTTTTGGTTCATCTTCTGAGTTCAATGTAACGGCTGAAGCTTGACATTGATTCTCTTCAAGCTCGGATAGCGATTCATGACTATTGCTTGCCCATTTGCTCAATTGGAAGCAACCTTTACCTGGAAGTGCCATGAGTTGTGTCTTAAACTCTTGAGCCTCTTCAACAGATAGTGCACCAGTCACGACGTCGTCAACATAAATGTCTTCCATGAGTGCTCTTGAAGCTAGGGGATACGAAGATTCCTCGTCCTGAGATTGGATGAAAAGGTTGACGCTGGTGTTTGACTTGGGATGGGCCTTGACAGGGCCTGCTACAATGAAGCCGAAGGTGGTTGGCAACAACTTCGGAATGGCTGGGTTGACAGTTATTGGCTTGCCAGTGATAATGTCAAAGAATAAGTCACCTCCAAGGAGGAAGTCGATGGATCCAGGTTTCCAGAAATCAGGATCCGCGAGAGCGTAGCCTTTGTAGTATTCTTGAATCGTCATTGGCAGCTGGGTGCGAGGTAGATCAGTAGTGATATGGGAGACGACTATGACATCAGTGCTCAGAGGATGAGAGGATGATTTTATAACTGGCCTTATGCAGCATTGCACCTTGCCAAGAGTGTTGGACAAGCTTACAAGGCCAATTCCTGAAATGCTGTGTCCACTTGGCTGGATAGGAAAGCCGAGCCTCTGTGCACAGTCATGAGTCATGAAGGAGAATTGACTCCCGCTGTCGGTGACAACTCTGATTGTTCTGAAATTTCCAGAAGCGTCCTTTACTTGGATTTGAGCAGTTCCCAAGAGGACCTCACCTTCACCTGAGACATGATGTGCATTGCCAAGGGTGATCCCTTCTGAGTCCTTCGCCACTGAAGCCGAAGTCGGTGTTGCGGAAACAGGTACGTGGGGTTGATGGAGCCATGTGTGGTGTTTCTCTCCACAATTCTGACATCTCCTCTCCGATTGACAGGCATTAATTTTATGTTTTTGGGATAAGCAGTTTAGGCAGCCAGACCATGCCTTCAACAACGTTCTTCTTTCCCCTGGGGAAGAACTGCGGAACGTAGAGCACTGGTAGAGGTTGTGCTGAGCCTTGCAAACCGGACAGCTGAGTCGAAGAAATCCTGAGCCTTTAGTCGTCTGTTTCTTAGAAGATAAGCTATTCCCAGAAATTCCGTCTTCTTCATTGACGAAAAGAGAAGTATTGAACTTCTTGTTCATGCAACCTTGCTTGAACGTACGGTTAGCGTTCGTGGAATCCTTAGAATGGTTTAAAGAAGACTGCGGGACCGAAGGACTCTTGAAATCGTCGGTCGTCAAGTCCAAAGTTTTCCACTCCGCCTTTATGAAGGTCACTAACCGCTCAAATTGAGGAAACTCAACGTGAGCTACTTCCCTTTCAAAATCCTTCCGTGTTGCTGGATCCAGGCATCTAAGTACCAGATAGGATAAGATAAAGTCATCAGCGTCTTTGATTCCTAGCTGCTTAAAAGCGGAGACGCTCTCCAGAACGACTGTAATAAAATCCTTAAGGCTACTGGCAGTTGGCCTGCTCCTGAACGGAACATAGTTCAAAATTGTCCTCAAATAGCTTCCGGCGAGGCGTCTCTTGTCATCGTAATTCTCCTTCAAGATTTTCCAAGCCTGCTCGTAATTGGAGTCCATCAGAGGAACACTTCGGATCAGAGAAAGAGCGGGACCTCTCAAACATGAAACTAAAAAATGAAATTTCTCAATGTTAGATAAGGTAGGCTCGTCATGTATCAAGGAGACAAATATGTCCCTGAAAAGCGGCCATTCGCTCTGATTTCCTGAGAAATCAGGGAGGTTGATCTGTGGGAGGCGTGCTCGGACAGATCGGGACTCATTTAGAGAGCTACCCGCTAATGTACCTGCGTTAACCTCTGAATTCTGGGTTAAGGGAGCAGAAACAGGCGTTGGATTCATGTGCGATTCATAAATTGCACAGGCCTCATAATAATAACGCTTCGCCGCTGTGTGCAATTTCTCCTCATTCTCACTTGGAAATGAGGCAGAAATGTTTGCTGCCGAGTGGGCTTCCAGCAGCTTCTGCCATGTATCTTTGAAGCTTTCAAAGTATGGCTTCAGCTCGCGGAACATACCCTTAAATAAGAAGAGTTGAGTGGCATCTTTGGCTATTAGACGTCCTTGGTCCAGTATTCCTTTTATTTCTGATGTGGTGTCCCGAAGTTTTGACTTCAAGCCGTTAATGTGGGCCGCAGTTTGCGAATCCAGCTTCTCCATGTTGTTTATATTTTAAAAATGAAATAAAATATTAAATACATTAATACTTTAAACCAGTGGGCGTCATGTGAGGCGAACCTATTGAATACATAAATATAATGATATTATATAAACAAAAGGTCACAATAATTGAATAATAATATTTTAATCCTTTTCTGCTGCGATCCACGCTGGGAGTACCAAAATGTTGGTAAAGCCTTTAATCCGGCCGCCGGAGGACCAAAGTGTTGCAGCGGCTAGGAGATTCGCTTGAAGTTCCTAACACCGACTGCTGTTTTGTTATGGCCAGTGTTGGCTAATACAGCTGGTCGCAGCAGAGAAAGGGGGGTTAGATCATAAAAAAATGAATAAAATGTATGGTATAGATATTTAATTATAAAATTAATAATGGTCTTCTCCTATAATAATAAAAAAATAACAAGAAAGATGCTTCCTTTAAAGGTAATGATACTAAAATTAATATTATATTATAAACTAATTAGTCAACTACTGAGCTCTTAATAACATAATAATAATGATAAAGATAATCTTAACTGTAGACAGAGAGAGAGAAAGAGAGATGGCCGGGAACACTTGGTGTCCGCTTGAGGCGAAGTCATATAGGTGGATGTACCCGTATGAAATGATGTGGCAGCTGGGCCGGTGTGAACGGTGATGCCTTATTGAAGGTCTAGGCCGAACTGATAGGTGATGGGCAGCTGGGCCGGTGTGCACGATGTAGCCTTGATGAAGGTCTATGCCGAACTGGTTGTTTGGTTAATCCCTGCAGCCTGGGAAGAGCTTGAGAAAACTAGGCGATAAGAGAGTTTGGGGATTATCCTGGCGTCTGGCTCTATCTCTCTCTCTCTCCCTCACGCTCTCTCTCTCTCTCCCGCTTGGGCAGCTCTGTCAAGTGCTGCCATCATGTGGCAGCTACACGTATTACATTTATTACGGTTACATTACTTAATGCTATTGTTGCCGCAACATATATATTTGTAACCGCGACGCGATTTTCGAAAAACAGTCTTCAAATGCACACCGAGTCTACTTAGGGGCTGATGAAAATGAGGTCCGCTTAAAATTATATATATATATATATATATATATATATATATATATATATATATATATATATTCACACACACACACACACACACCCAATATATGTTTGTTCTGAACTGTTAGCACTCTAAGGGTTGCCATTTGTTTTTATTGTTACCAAAATTGATATTAATATTAATTAATAATAATAATATAATTAATTGATTGATATTAATGCAAAAACAAAGATCAAGTTCGTTAACTGCTGAAATTTACCTTGAGGAGGGCGTTAGAGATAGGAAATAGAATATAACCAATCTTGTTGCCAAATTAATGGTCTATAAATGAAGTAATGCACACTTTTCCTTTATCTGGAATATTTAGATATTGTCCTATCCACTTTTTAGTCATCGCATATTAACAATAATCCAATATAACAGGAGACATCTTATTCCAACCTTAAATATGAAATATTGCTTTAAACGGGTGGCTCGAAAGTGCTTATTTGATCTGTAGCATACTCAATATTTCACCGTTTCACTCAACACTTACGATCATATTCGTTAATGGCTGAAATCGGACCCCAAATAGGGGTTTTTAGAGGGGGAATTCGAAAATTCAAAGTATCTCCATTCTTATGAGCCGGGTGAAAAAATGTTATAGTACTAATCTTGTTAAACCGATACTCTACAGTTGTTGTTTACATTTTATTGTATATTTTGTTGTATACATTTTATTGTAGCTTAGCGTTAAGTACAAGAGTTATTCGGTCTTTTTTGTAATCAGTCTTCAGTAAACACCCAGTTCTACTCATCGGATTTTACTTAAAAATAAATTCCGTCACGCAGGGGCTGCGTAAGTGAAAATCTATATTTCCCACGGGAAGGTTTACAACAGATAAATCTACATGCTAGTAACACCACTGTGAATGTTAAGTGAGTTAATACAAACGGTAAGATGAAATCTTTCAGTCAATTTTCAAATTAATAATATCTACAACGGAAAGCGCCTGAATTGTAAACAAACAGAGCAGCCAACATCGCAGGGCTGAATAGATAGAATTATTCTAGACCGGAAAGAAGAACAATTAATGAAATATGTCTAAATATAACATATAAATTTTAGTGAAAACTATGTACAATAGCTAGTGCAGTAATTTGTAATGAATCAAAATAATTTTTATCTCTATCACTCCGATTTTAGTAATCCAAGAACAAAGGAGGGGGGGGGGTGGTGGTCAACAGAACGTATTTGCATGTATCTCGTATAATAAAGGTTTGTTGAAAACAATATTTGGTATTTAACCTTGTAATGAAATGGTTCACAATATAACAGCTTATTATTAAAAAATGAGTAGGAGTGGGGTTTACTGAAAGCGGAAAAGTATAAAATCCAAATATCTCGGTTAATATTCATTATACGGAAAATATGTATAGAGCAAAATTTATAGATCATTCAATTATAATAAGATTGGCTCTATACAATTTTTCGTTCCAATGGATTGTAATGGAGATATTTCAAATGTCGAAAATCCTCCCCTCTAAACCCCCCCCCTCGCACTGGTCCGATTTCAGCCATTAACGAACATGATCTTTCTTTCTACATAAATGAATTAATGCCACGTTTGGTAACGATCAACCAAACATTGCGACCGCTAGAGCGGTCACAGACTATATATATAACGTTTTGAGCGGACCTCATTTTCGTCATCTCCTAACTAGGATCCATGAACATTTGAGGAAATTTTTCTAAATAGCGTCATGAGTACAACCTTAAGGGAAATCTGCTAATAGAGGATATAAGGTTAGATGAGAGCATCAGTGTGTCATCAAGCGTGGGGGAAATCTGCTCTGTTTACGCAGCCCTCTTATGTAATCTATACATGCTTCCTATTCTATACATGTTTCTCTACCTTAATAGTAACCGACTTTTTCGTTTGCCATGAGTTAACTCCAGTCCTACAGATCTCGTATTAACAATAATCTGATACTCATTTAAAAAAAATGTTTTCTTAAATGTCTAATTTGGGTTTCAACAACTATTTTCTATGTGAGACGCATGCAATCGGTTCCAGGTGTCGTCCAATAACTAATATTATATGTTCCAGGTGTATCCAAAAATATTATATTTTCTAGATACCTCAATATTATTGTGATCTATATTCCATATTTAAACTATTCATATAATACTAAAGTGACAGATAAAATTTGTTGATTGTCGTAAACTGACTACGAGAGAGGATAATATAAAATTTAGAAATATCTAGATTATTTTGAGACCGCAGGGAGAGGAGTTAGAGGCAGGTAAATGGGACGCAACTTCATTATACGTCGGATCGTACACTTGTATAGAATCAATCTTATTGCAAATTCTGTTGCCTATAAATGCTGTTTTGTACATATTTTCTCTACCTTTGAATATTAACCAAGTTATTTGCATCTTCTATCCTTTAACAAACCCCCACTCCTACTCATGCCATATTAAGAATAAGATGTTATATCATGAACCACTTTATTCGTACCTTATATTGTTTTCATTAAACTTTTACATTGTACGTATGCACTTTAACAATACATTGTGAAATATATGCAAATATTTTCAGAGTGAGGTCATCATTTCAGATTTTACGTTATGAACTATATGGTTCTTATTTGCTGTACACTGTGTTTGATATTTTATCATGGAAAACTGATGCTTATATTAAAAGCAGGTAATGGCTGAAATCGACCTTAGAGATTGTGGGTTTAGAAGGGGAGGGAATAATTGAAAATTCGAAATATTTCTGTTACCATGAATTCGATGGATAAGTTTATATAACCAACCATGTTGAAATTTTAATTTTCTAGAGCTATTATTCTACACTTTTTTTTTCTTCTAACTCGAATACTGAGGAAAATATTTGTATTTTTATGTTTTCAGCACTTTGCAAACCTCTACTTGTTATCATCTAGTTTTTTTTTTTTGTTTAAGTCATTAAAAATCTCATTTTACGCGTACATGTCAATTTCTGTTTTAAAACGTGCCTTACTACTAGTAAAATCCATTGTGAGATGAGATGACCAGTGTGTCATTTAAGCATAAAGGAAATCTGCTTAGTTTACGCAGCTCTGCTTGAAGAACTTAATTTGAATTTGGTTTATAGTAGCGGATAACTTTATTTGGCATCAGAAAAGGATTGCCTATTTTATAACCAGTCCTAAGCCTCTGATACCCAATTGTACTAATTAGTTACGTAAATTTTACAACATTCTGGTTCTTCTACATTATTTTTTGGGCGACCTTTTTTATTATAATTACAGTTCATCCTTCAGTGATGAACATCAATATGAACTGAATTTCACTGTCAAAAATAATCAGACTAGTTGATAAGTACGACAAATAAAGCCCGTTCAATGTGAAGCTAATGAGAGTTTAATGTAGCCGACAGAATTACCAACTGCTGGCATTCAAGATGTGAACCCTATTGATTTCATTGAAACTCCTTGTTTAGTGATTTGTATATGCATTACTAGGTTTAATATTAAAAATTATTCATTCTTTTTAGTGGGCTTATTTTGATATTATTATGATATTCTTGGGGGGCTCAGGTTAGCCATGTGAGTTAAAGCGTTGCCTTTAATTTTACATGGTAATCCTAGAGTGCGAGTTCGATTCTTGCCTAGGCAAAGGAAATTATGTAGTGACGAAATTCATTAAATAACATCCTAAGTCCCATCCTGGCTAGAAAAGGGTGGTAACCTGTGGATAACCCGTCCCAATTAGCCTGAGATGCAAAAAGTGGACGTTAATAAATAATAATAATGATATTTTTGGCACGAAATGAGGGTTTCTAAGGAAATAAAACATGTTATTGAGGTAGAAAAGTTTCTTCTCTCCATAATTGCCTTTCAGAAATATTATAGTCAAAATGTGTTGCCGAGATCGTAGTAGAAGTTGGAGCGTAAGGCGATGAAGAGGGGGGGGGTCTAAGTTGTTGTCACCTTAAATTCAGAGAGAAGTAAAGCAGTTTTTCAGCGGTAGTCCTTGTGGGAGCTGAGAAAGAAGTTAGAGGAGTCTGAAAGAAAGGCTGACACGGGACCAGAGACTATAACTCAAGCTTTTCACACCCCAACAAACCGACCAGTACCCAACCCTCCAGGGTATTATAATGTATTTTTATACCCTCCGACTTTGTATTCTTTCCCACTCCAGCTTTCATTATTTTAACCCTACAGCTACATAATTTAAAGGAATTACAACTGCAGAGACTGAGTCTTTTTTTTTTTTTGCTCCCGACAAACTTTGGAACTGTATTTTTGATCTGAAGATTGGGTTGTGTAGGTTGCATGGGTATTAGGTTCAAAAGTCTGGAAAAAAAGAACCTCTGTCACACGTGCAGGTATTACACACTACTGAACTCATCTCACCACAAGTTGATCCAGAGTGGACGAATCAATGATTTATATATTCTGACCTTTGTGGACATCGACAAGTTGTTAGACCAGAAGAGCGAAAGAACACCGGTTAGCAACCAGAATCCGTCAGTCTAATTCTTCCTCAATGTTATTCCGAGTATTCACTTGCTAGCCTGAGTAAACAAATTTTCGCACCACTTTCCTACCTGTTGATGCATCTAATTGTTGCGATGGTAATAGTCCGAAGTAATATGATCCAAATTAGACAATTTTAACAAATTCTCGCACCACTTGTATACTGCAAGAGCCAAGCTATATAAAACCTTCTTGGCACAACCATGTACATCATTTTTGTATTTATGAAGAGTCCCATTCGTGATGCTGCTGTTTCCAAAGCTTGAAAAACCTTTCTGACTGTCTCAAGTGTCGTTTCCGCAATGTCCAAATCATCTGAATACCCAAGCACCTGAGCAAGTCTATTTAGGAGAGTCCCTGAGGTCTGGATACTTTATTTCCTCACAGCAGGGTTGATGCTTCTTGAGAGATCTCAACACTTGACGTTGTACAGGTTAACCTCCATTGTTATGCGTATGCAACTGCCCATTTTTGGAGGTATCTGCATATTGACTACAGCTTTGTACCCGCCCTAAGCCTTCCAGGCCTGTGTTTGGTACTTGAAGGGCTTCGTTCCCTCAATAACAATCTGGAAAAACCGACAACTGTTGTCCTTAAAAGCCGTTTCTAGATCCGCCAGCGTTTTTATTTCCCACACTTCCGGTTTTCTCTCCGGCTGAGATGTCTCTTCTTTTCAAAGGCGCTTATACCCCTGATTAGTTGCCCTTCTATGCTTACGTGATAGAATTCTTCGATAGTCGTCATTTTCCTTTCATTTTGGGCTTTATATTCTTAGTCAAACCATGGCTTACGCCTGGCTTTTGTGGCCTAGCACCAGCTGATTCAATGAAGGCTTCCTTACAGCAATGCCATATAGAATCGATGCCCACTCCATAATCAATTCTTCGTATCTTGGATTCTAGGGTTTCGCTGAACTTGGCACATTTATCAGGATTTTTTTTTTAGCTTTAGAACATTATAACAACTTAAACTTGTAATTTACCATGGGCACCTTCCTTCTAATCTTTGCTACAACAAAATTGTGATTCGAGTCGATATAAGCACCTCCACCATACTACTGTACAGCAAGCAGAGAGGACCTGTGCCTAGTTGTGTTAAGGAAATGACTAATTTGCGATGTAGTAACGTCCATACTGGCTCACTACTTGCGCCAAGTACCATTATGAGCTCCTTTGTGGTGAAAACAAGTATATCCCACTGTGTGGCCTTTAGATACATCTTAATTGAATACAGCAGTCTTTTGCCATTATCATTTGGTGATTCGTGCAGGCCTTGGCTTCCAATCCCTCCTAATGGTCCCTCCTAATCTGAACATTATAGTCTCCCTTGACATTGTCATACTTAGAAGATTTGTTGAAGCACTTTTTAAGTGTCTTGTAGAATGTATCTTAGTTTTCTTCACCTGAGACCTCTGTAAGTGCATGAGAGCAAATAATGGATTAGTTGCGCGAATTTCCTTCAATTCTTGTAGCACATAAGACCTATCAACTAGCTCGAGAATCTTTTGCCTGTCATGGACCAGTCCCTAATATGTACAGCCTTTCGTTCCAGCTTACTGTAATATATTATAGATTTACCTTTTTTAAAACCACCTGGTCCTGTCCACCTATGGCTTATTGAAAGACAGCAATGTCTTGTTTATAACTAGTCAGGTTATCTAGAAGTAACATTAGTGCTCAGGATCGGTCCAATGACAATAACTTCCATGAAGCTATTGAAACATCCCGTTGTGTTTTTTTTCCCCTGTCGATCAATCCTGCTAATATTTGAGGAGTGTTTGCTATATGATGGTATAGGAGTTGTGGGTCATCAGTCCACTTTTCCGAGTCAAGTTGTAGCAGCTGCTACCTGAGAGCCTCCTAACCTGGGCCCCATCCCCGAGAAAAGTGACGCTAGGGTGTTTACTGTAAGTGACCATTATGTGGAAGGAGGGTGTGTGTAGTGTACTGTATATAGAGTACTGGTTGAGTGTAAATGTAGGTGTACCCCAACTTGGAGGGTCAGCGTCTAATTGCCGTGTGAGACTGGGGCATGGCGCCGTCATATCCCCACCCCAGTTTAGTTTTACATAAAACGCTTCAGTTTTTAGCTTTAGTTTTACATCTATCGAGTATAGTACCGATCATCAAACAAAAATTGCGAATGCTGTAGCGGTAACAGACAAGTGAATATATTTTTATAATTTCGAAGGACAACATTTTCGGCATCTCAATCGATGAACATTCAGTAGAAAATGATTTCGCGTCATGAGTATATCCATTGAGCAATTGAAGCTTAATTACTTAGTTTTGTTGCTGTAGTTTATTAACGTTCACTTTTACACTACTATGGCTAATCGGGACGGGTCATAATACAGGTTACCATGCTCTTTTTATTCAGGGCGTGACAAAGGCTTTTATTTAGTGAGTCCGTAAGTAAATAAATTCCTATTTCCCTCGTGGAAATCGAATCCATGACTCTAGGTTTACCAAGTTTATTATGAAGAGTTTATTATTATGGGAATCAATTTCTTTAAGACCAATGCCTTAACTCACATGGCCAACCTCAGCCCCCTTAGCAATATTATAATATAATGCTTTGTATATATATATATATATATTATTTATTTATTCGCTGCTAGACTGACCTTAATCAGGCCGGGTGGATGAGTGAAGGGAGTACGGAATATGAAAAAATTCTAAGACATTGTTCATTGTTGTACACCTTAGATAGATTAGATTAGAAAGCAATATACAACCGATATTGTTGACAAAGTTACAAAATATAATTGCTGGTACATACATTTTTTTCGAACTCCAAAATAACAGACTTCTTCCTAAGTATTAAAATTAATGGTCTTTATAGATGCTTTATTATAGAAATAATGAAGTTCTTTTTTATGCAGATGCCTTTTATCTCAGTTATGATGGTGGTGAAAGCTTGAATACTGTATTATTACAGTTTATTACCCGTAAAGTTAAATTTGACTATACTTTTGTAGCAAATTGGCCGTTTTATTAAAAAGAAAAGAAGGAAAGTGTGGAAAGCCTGGAAGTTAAGCCTTTTATTGAAGGGAATCGTCGTTGTATGAAATGGCTTTTGTAGGTTCGGACCGTCATAGGGTGAACTTTGGAGAGGACGGTGACCAAACGAATAAAGATTCTATCTTTATGGACACTTTAATGTATTCAGCGGGTCGATAGGGTCCGGCTTCCCAAGGATTAGGGACAATCTCCAGTCCTTATACTTTAGGATAATAGCACCACTCCCTCGGGAATATTCCCCATTTCGTCATGATCTATACTTCCTATAAACAATAGCTTGCCCCTGTTTACGGCGATCCTCTACTTCGCAGTTTAAATCTGTTTCATTTTTACTCCCACAACTTCTAAAGGTATCTGGGACCTATGTAAATATTTTGCTAACAGCTCTGGAACTGGTACTCATGCTGCTTATCTACCACTATCATTTCTCTTCCATCACCCTCTGTTATGAAATGTTAGGTGGATCTTCAGTATCATAATGGATTCATGATAGAACAAGCCACCCTTGTGTAGCCACCATAATCATTACGGACACATAATCATACACATTGCTTATCGAGTACTCAATTACTACATATACAAATTAGGCTAAATACGAAATAATTAATATAATAAATAATCGTAAGTTAAAAAATATTAGCAAGCAGTTTATACTTTACTTTTGGATCCTGAGACCCCTCAAGTCATCGACTTGACCAGACACTTGAACTATTTTTCTTCAGAACACCATGAGTAACTTAGACAACGTGATGTGAACTATTATTTCAAAATGACCCCGAGCCTGCCACTCAACTAGCTCACGATATATCTTTTTTCCTATTTCTCCTTATGTAACTCTTTCTATGAGTATCTCTAAAGGCTTGGAATATCTTCTTCGGGGCTCAACCACGCAGAAAAAGAGACAAAGGGAGTTTTACTTGGCATTAAGCTGCGATTCACAAATCGTAAGTTGCCTTGGGCCTCTTGATCATTTAATAAATTTATTAGCAAACCCTCCTGGAAATTCTGTCAAAGCAGGCACCTCTCAAGAACACTGCTACTGTTTCCATAATGGCTTTTATAACGGCGTCCATGTATATTTTGCATGTAAGGGTCAAGTAATTCAATTAAAAAGAGCTTATATTAGTCTCTATGTTGCTCGGGGGTTCTTTGATGTTAGAGAGGTTTTCTGATATTTGAATAAATTAAATTTGGTTTGATTAAATAACAAAAAAGATTGTAATAACAAAAAAAGAGCAAAGAACTTTTTAAAAAATGTTTCCTTTTTTTCCGTAGAACGTAATTTAAGAATCATCATCTTTGCCTAGTCCTTAGTCCCGTCGTGGCTAGAAAAGGGTGGTAACCTGTAGATAACCCGTCCTAATTAGCCTTAGTCGCAAAAAGTGGACATTAATAAATACATAAACCTTTGCCTAGATTTTGAAAATTACTATTATCTGTATTATAAATCCGAAGTATAGTTGTCTGTTTTTTTTTTCATTTAAAAATAACACACTGTGTTATTTATTGTTTCAAAGTACCAAAAAAATTTCAGATTTGTTCTAAGAAACTAGCAGATGAAAGTAAATAGCTCAAAGGAAGTTGATACGTATTCGTATAAAAAAAAATTGAATTCAACTTAAAAATGAGGAATAAATAAACATACTTTAAAGAGAGTTATTAAACAAAGAAACAATCACAAACTATATAATAAAATAATGTACTGATAGTATGCATGAAATAACGTTAACGTTAATTACCGACCATTTCTAGCCGGGGTTTGGGTAAGGTCTTAATGTAGGGAGTTCCTCAGTAAATAAATTTCTATTGTACACGTAGAAATTAAACCCACGACTCAAGGTTTACCAAATAACCTAGAAAATGTATTAAGACGTCGCTTAATACTTTAGTGGCTATAGCCATAACTCCCAATGAAATCTACTTTCGACCAATACGTATGTCAACCCAAATCATTTAAAATTAATTCTATTGTAGAAATACTTGTAAGGAGTACCGTTTATTTAGTATTTCGTGTTTCTCTTGAGGTATGCGAATATTTTATTCTGCCCTAATATACAAACAGTACATTTTGGCACTGTGATTTTTCGTATTAGATTAGAAAGTCAAAGAGACTACGGTCCTATTCTATGCAGATTGTTTTGCGATCACAAAACAAATTGTCCGTACATTGTGATATTTTCTCCGGGGATCTATCAGTACCCCCCCCCCCCTTTGCACACTCATTCTCAGTACCAGACAATTAAGTACCTACTTTAATAAATATGTCCTTGTTTTTGATCCATAATGGCTCCAAAACAGAGGATGTATGCGTTTCAGGGTTAATGAAGTAATAACAAATTTAGATAAATAAATTAAACAACCCCTTCATTTCACAACTGTAAAATGTATTAGAAACACGCTCTCTTTACATTTTCCCGATAGAATGAATATTAACGAAGATATTGAAGATACTTGTTTCTTCGTCATAGTAAACACCCACTCCTGGCAGTAAAGTAAATAACAGAGCATTTTTACGATACTCATTCCCTTAATTCTTATCAAAAAATATTTTTCAATTATAAGCATTTTCATGAAACATGAATAAATTCTATTAGGCGCCAGGACGTCGGAAGACAAAACTTCGTAATTAATAAATATCAACTACGTTTTAGAACCATAATCGTTATTCTAAACCCAATTTTATCTTTATATTTTCTGGATAAATCTATTTTAATATTGAAGATATTGATGAATATGCGTTTTGACGTTGAAGTTAAATCCAACCTATATTTATTTATTTTCTCTTTGAAGTTACCCTTCAAAGAGGGAGTTTATTAGCTACATGTCCCGTACAGCTTAGTAAATCACATGTATTAAATTTATATACAACACATTATTACAATATATAATTTAATTCAATTTTTTCATTTTTAAATAATAATAAAAGAAGGAAATTAGGTATAGTGAAATCAGAAGTTTTTGAAATATAGAATGAAAATAATTAATAAAAATATAAAATAAATAATTCATTATGCCTTCAAATGATATAAGTTAAAATTGTACAATTCTATTTGTTAAAATTTAGCCATTATTAGAAGTTTAGTTTCTCACGTTAATAAATCAGAAAATTTGTGTAGTACCTTGTTGCGTTTACCAAATAGGATTCTTTCCTCAAAGTCAGTTACTGGTTGATCATATTCAATACATTCCCGTTGTTCGTCCACTTTGTTCGTTAGTAACAATCTATACGCTTTAATTAATTGTTGGTAGGTCAGTTCTGAAGTGGAATTACATGGGCACAATGGTCGGTCTATTAGTTTGAACCATTATAAACTTGACTTGACTTCCCCATGCCTTGCAAACATTTGGGTTGTGTAAAAGACTGTAATTGTATTACGTGTATCAAAGTGTATTTTAAAGTATGGTATGAATCTTTTTAAAGCGTGCCCTATTAGTGTTGTCCAGTGTTGCGTCAGATTTTAAAAAGTTCTGTAAGGGTTGTTTATGATTTTTGAGTAACATTCTGGAATTTCAGGATTCTTAGGAGAAGATTTCTCTGCGTTATCTGTTATTTCGTTCCCCAAAATCCCAGAACGTCCTTTAATCCATTGGAAGTGAACAGTGAAGTTGCCACCAGGCTTCATTTTAGTAGATTCCCCTTAAGGGAAATCAGCTATTGAGGTTGTACTCATGGCGGAATTTTTGAATTTTTTATTCAAATGTCCATCGATCCTACCTAGGAGATGTCGAAAATGAGGTCCGTTCAAAACTCTCTCTCTCTCTCTCTCTCTCTCTCTCTCTCTCTCTCTCTCTCTCTATATATATATATATATATATATATATATATATATATATATACCATATATATATAACCCGGCCCAATTAAACCGTAGTAGTAAGTACTTTGGTAATCATATGGAGTACCTAATCACATGTTTACTGTTATGTGTGCTCGTTGACGTCAATGTTCACGGGAATCGAAATTACACCATGTATCTCAGGGGGCTAACACGCACTCAAGCCCCTTATTAACTTTGCACTCCAATCACCAGATGTGACCGGCCCAAATATTATATCTCCACATACTCGTATTTAGCAGATTTCCTTCAAGGAAATGGGCATTTGAGGTTCCACTCTAGACTGAAATTTGTCTGCTAATAACTTCGTGCCAGCGACCATTTTTATTTGATCATTAATACCTTAAATCTGAATTAGAGATGGGGTAAATTTTAAAAACCCTTAAATCGTCGACTTACTCGTCTACGGATTGAAAATCTCGATGCTGTATAGAATTTTACTCCCACGTGCAAAGTATAGGAAGTTATGATCCTATTTTGGATAGTACGTTCGTGCCTAAGTATATATATATATATATATATGTACATATCTCGCATAACGTAAAAATTACCTTTGTTGGAGAGGATTAGAAGGGACAGAAATAAAATAAAGAAATTCTTCTAAAAATAAAATTATTTCTTTACATACAATATTTTGGTTCTAAGGCTGATACTCATCTATGTAACTAAATTCTACCACTACTGTCAGTTAGCTGTAGGTAAAAATAGATGTAGGTTAGATCCCCAACGAGAGAGAACATTAGTTCAATAGTTCGGCCACCAGAGGGCGCTAGTGTCGCGAATCTTATGATTATATGAGTCATGCTTGGACGCGACTAAAGACCTCTCAACATACTACATACACCACAGCATCGGGTGAATTGGCAAAGGGCTGATATAGATGACCCCTTGGTCGATATCATCGCACTTGGCAAGGATGCCTTGGTAGAGACGTCCATAAGATCTGTAAACCACCACTGAATCCTCACAACCACTCGCAGTAGCACCTTAGGTATTAGAATAAGTTTAGTTTAGTTTAGTATGTATATAGTTTAGTATTAGGTTATTTGTAGGTTAGATTAGGTTAGGCTAAAGTGGCGCACATCCCCCCCCCCCTTCTCATACTTATCATTTATAAAACACGAAGCCTTCTCACGGTATCGCTCCCCTGTAATGGGAATCTTTCTTCTTACCTACTCTCCTACTATCCTATCTCCTTCTTTAGTTTTCTACTATCCCCGCTTTACAATTCCCACCTGATACCGCCAGATGCCAGGTCAACCCACAATACCTTACGCTCTAACACTCATCTCACTTTTCCTGAGATAACCTGGACTCAGATAAAAAAAAAAAAAATAAAAAAAAAAAAATAATGATCTCTTCCAATTAAGGGTCGGCGACTCCCTATCCTCAAGATATCCTTTCCTAGTGGGAGTACCTCAGGGCTCCCCCCTCTCACCTTCCTTATTCACGGCATACACCGCACAGGTGGTAAGTCAACGGTTTCACAACACTGAGGTAGTAGCATAAGGAGATGATGTGACGATGTCAGCACTTCCCTGAAAACCGCGGCGTTCAACATCCTCTTATCAAAGAAATGGTTTGTTGTATAAAAAAACGTTTTAAACAAAATTTATAGAAATTTTTATTCTCTACAATATCTTAATATATATAAATCTCCTGTCACGATGTTTGTCCGCGATGGACTCCTAAACTACTTAACCGATTTTAAATTAAATTGGCACACCGTGAGCAGTCTGGTCCAACTTGAGAGATAGGATAGCTTAGATCTTTAATTATAGTCGCAATTTTATTTTATTGCAAATTATTTGTCTATAATTAATTGACAGTCCCAATTATCTGTGGGGCTCAGGTTAGCCATGCGAGTTAAAGCGTTGACCTTTATCTCACATGGTAAACCTAGAGTGGCGAGTTCGATTCTTGCCTGGGCAAAGGAAATTATTTAGTGACGAAATTCATTAAATAATGTCCTAAAATCCCACCCTGGCTAGAATAGGGTGGTAACGTGTAGATAACCCGTCCCGATTAGCCTAAGTTGCAAAAAGTGGACGTTAATAAATAATAATAATTATCTGTTAACTCCAAAATATTCTAACAGATGTGCATGTCATATGTTATTCATTAACAACTTTGTAATATGCTCATTCGTTACAAAATTAAATGGAAATAAAAAATTTAAAAATTAATTCTTTTGTATTGATTTCTGCTTAATATAAACTGTAAGAAAATTTTAATCAATCGTGTTCAACGTCCTTCCCCTTCAAATCCTAATCCCTTGAATTTGTGTACCAACTTCAACATTTCCGTCTTGGTTCGTAAATAATTTCATTGTACTAAAGAGTTGTAGTCGTAGAAAATCTGTCATGGAGGTCACCATATTTTTTTACAAATACCATCTATGTAAAAAGCATGGTGGACCCCGTGACTGATGTTCTCCTATCGTTCCTCTTAAATTGTATACTACAATGTAATATAACAATAACTTTAGCCACAGCAACGCGTGGCCGGGTCTGCTAGTTTATTATAAATATAAATAACATTAAAGCCATAGGAAACAAGATATTAGCATAGTACCTTTTTTGACCTTTCACCTTCAATATCTTAGGATGCGAACACAAGATTTTATGAGACTTATTACTAAACTTTTAGAGAGGCAAAATAAAGTTATATACGAGTTTTCAGCTAATCTTTCGTTCTGAGGGTGACACTTATTTTTGTCTAATATGACTGTACGAACTATATAATTCGTCTACATTAGAGGCAGTAAAATCCCGGGACTTAGTCTAAAATAAGTAGTAATAATAAATCAAGAATCCAGGAAATCTGAAAAGATAGTCTTAGTAGAGCCCACGCAAGATTTCGGGGAAAATGTTTTAAAAGGCGAAGCGTAACGATGATGTTGTATTTTTTATTAGGGTGTATTCATTATATGCAAGTTTAAAATATGGAAGCGACAAGTTATAAAGTACTGAGTTTTGATGACATGTTGTTCTACACTCGGAGAAAGAGCGAGAGGATAGAAGAGGAAGAAGCAGCTCCTAATGATTAGGGATTGGGCAGAGATAATGGAGTGGCGAATGGAGGGAGATGGGAAGAAGTAGCTATAAAGAGAGGAAATGGAGTGATAGGAAGAGGCACACTTGGAGGAAATGGAAGTACCGAACAGGAAATGAAAGGCCTCCCTAATCAAGGTTACATTAATTCAGCATGGCCACCACGACGGCTACTAATAAACTACCATTCTCACCCCTTAGCACCCTTTATACTCTACTCCTCATCAACATTTAAATAATTTATTTCTCTAAAACAATGGTGAAACCTTTTCAAGAACATTATTTTAGGCTTAAACAACTGGCGCAATCATTTTAGTAAATCGGAAATGGAACTCTAATCGATTTAAACCTCCCTCCAAAAGGGGAAAAATTACACAAGCATTCCGAAGAGGTAGGACAGTATTTATTTTTTTATTTGGGATCCCATTATAGACCTTCGAGATCTTTAGTCCTTATTTTATTTTTTTAGCAGATTTCCCTTAAGGGAAATCAGCTATTGAGGTCGTACTCATGACGCGAGTTTCGAAAAATTTCTTCAAATGTCCATCGATCCTACCCAGGAGATGACAAAAATGAGGTCCATTCAGAATTATATATATATATATATATATATATATATATATATATATATATATATATATATATATATATTTGTCTGTTAGCGCTCTAGAGGTCGCAATTTTCGTTTGATCGTTACGAAACTCGATATTTAACCGTTTTATGTAAAAAGTCAGATCAAGTTCGTTAATGGCTGAAATCGTACCAGAGGGAGGGGGGGTTTAGAAGGGGGATTTTCGAAAATTCGAAATATCTCCGTTATTATGCATCGGATCGAAAACTTGTATAGAACCAATCTTATTGCAAATTAAATTTACTATAAATATTCTTATATACACTTATTCTCTATCTTGAATATTAACCGAGATATTTGCATTTTTATGAAGTCTGTGGTTGGGTGTTGTTCGGGTTAGTTCGGCCGTTTTCGTAAGTCGGCTCTGGCGGAAGCTTCTAATCGAACCTGTCGTTTCTAACCTTACCTAACGTTCTTTGTGAGATTTATGCAAATACGTTCTGTTCATCCGCCCCCCCCCCTTCTTTAGTTCTTGGACTACTAAAATTTGAGTTATTAAAATATAAATTATTCTTACAATTCAGAAGCCGTTTCAGTTGGGAGTTTATTAAAATTAACTGAAAGATTTCTCATTACCGTTTGTATTTACTTATGGTGGTGTTGTGTTACCAGTATGCAGATTTCTCTATTGCTAAACTTCACATAGGAAATCTGCTTAGTTTACGCAGCCCCTGCGTGACGGACTTTTTTATCTGATACCCAGTTTTCAAATGTTAATTTTAGCAGATTTCCCTTAAGGGAAATCAGCTATTGAGGTTGTACTCATGACGGAATTTTCGTTTTTTTTTCTTCAAATGTCCATCGATCCTACCTAGGAGATGACGAAAATGAGGTCCGCTCAAAACTGTATATGTATGTATATATATATATATATATATATATATATATATTTCTGTTACCGCTCTAGCGGTCGCAATTTTTGTTTGATCGTTACCAAACTCGATATTTAGTCGTTCTATGTAAAAAGAAAGATCAAGTTCGTTAACGGCTGAAATCGGACCAGTGGGAGGGGGGGGGTTTAGAGGGGAGGGTTATTGAAAATTCGAAATATTTCCGTTACTATACGTCGGATCGAAAAATTGTATAGATTCAATCTTATTGAAAATTAAATTTACTATAAATATTGTTCTATACATTTATTCTCTATCTTGAATATTAACCGAGATATTTGCATTTTATTAAATCTGGGCGGATAACGGATGAGAGTGACTTTCCCGCCGAAAGCTAGGTCGGCCGTTTGCTTAACTGTTCGGGTCTCATGAAATCTCTCTATTGTAACACTTCACGTGGGAAATCTGCTTAGTTTACGCAGCCCCTGCGTGACGGACTTTTGGTAATAGGACAGAGTGACCTGCCGTGGTTGTCCTGGCAGTTCCCCTTCTTCTGAACACTCTAGTTCCATTAGAAGGGGGTGTTGTGAATTGAGATGTGTGTAATGGCACGAAGGGTCGTGGATAACCCGACAAATAAATATTAAAATTTCTATGGTTATAAATTAGAAAATAAAATTAACTAATTTATAACTTATAACTAAAATTAATTAATTTATAACTTATAACTAAAATTAATTAATTTATAACTTATAACTAAAATTAATTAATTTATAACTTATAAACTAAAATTAATAAATACCTATTATTATTTGTGCTACTGCAGAGTGCATGGGTCGGGTTGTCGTCGGGCTGCCAAACTCATGTACCCAGAATGGGACTTCTAAGGATTTATTAGTGAGATCGTCACCAAATTAGGTGTTAATAATATACTTAATTAAAATAATATACTTTGACCTTTTATAACAATCTTTTATTTTAAGGCCTTGAATCAGTATCGATACCCTTTTGAAAATAAATGTCTATCTGGTTTGTTATGTCCTTCAATTTTGGCTACTTCAGGGAAGTCTGACGGACCTTTGTGTGGTTTTCCATTTTTACCCATGAAAACAAAGAACTTAGGCTCTCCATAGACGTTGACATTAAGAGACAATCCACCTGTTTTCTCCTGTTCTCGGCGAATTTGACTAACGATAGGCAGTTCAGTCATCTTTTTTTGCAGGTTAACTATAGGTTGAAGCGGCTGTACAACCATTGACAGTTCTTCCTTACCAAGAGATTCACACTTAATACGCCCTACTAAGTATGGGCTAATTAGTCCAGCTGCAATTAAAATAAGAAGCTATTACTCAAATACAGCTTTCAATGATCTACTTTTTTGTGTTACTACTATAAGGGCCAAGCCACGTTTAGGTCTCATACAGAGTCGAGAGTATGTCTCGTGGGAAAGTGTAGGCATTTACATAGTGAATAGGTGACTAAATAAAATCCAACCTGGCTGGAGAAGCAATATAATGCCCCGTCCTGCTTAGCCTTAACAGCATAAAGTAAGCGTAATAAACAATGTGTTATTTACTCATCAATTGGGCTGAATTCTAGCATTGCTCATTATTAACCTTTGAACGACAAGGCTGTGTCATACGTGGCACCTATGTCATAAGTTGTACACTCATGAGCTTGTAACAAACAGGACCAGACTGGTGTGCCTTAATACCCCCCTATTCAATAATCAACTACATGTCAAGGTCATTGAAAGCTCTATCCTTCTCCATTTTTCGTACTTTTTGGGAGTGTTTGTGCCGGTAGGTGTCGTATTTGACACAGCCTTGTTGTTAAGTTCCCTCTCGTAAATTTTCTATGACAATGAATTCCCTATATATCACTGAAGTTGAGATTAGAAATGAAATTTTAAGACAAATGGAAGAAAGTGATAGTAATTTATAAATAATAAAAAAAAAAATAGAAAAGGTACCTTTCTTTGCTATAAATGCCAAAGAAGTATTTCCGGTGAAAACATAATATACTATGGTTTCCCTGAATGTTTTGCCAATATCGAATCGTCAAGTGAATAGTTTCATGTTTTTTTTTTGTTTGTTTTTTTTTGCATTATTTTCTTTATAAATGAGTTTCCTTTGATTTTTTTTTTGTACTTTGTAGGTTATTATTCGTATATAATTGTTTATACTAAGAAATATTTTTGTATAATAGCAATAAGCTACTAATATATGCTTCTTTGCATATTACATAGTACGTTATTATATAATAAATTACATCATACATTATTGAACTGTAAATATATTTTTTGCTAATTTTTATTTAATATTTCATTTTAAGCTCTCATTGGTAACGAGGAGGGGAGGGGTGGGGTTACTCACAAGCACAAGCACACACTAACACACTATTCTTCTTAACTTTTCTAAATGCTATTTTTAGACAAGAAGTGTGATTCTGAGCAGAATAAAATGGAAAATATGCATATAGCAGGTAGGTATCATGTATGACACCTACTTGTCGAATTTGTCCTGGGCCACAGCCTTGTCGTTCAAATGTTAAATATTCCGGTTGGAGTTGGATCCTTGTTTCTTGTTGAAGTTACACTTTGATTGATTGAACCGAAATGATTGAAGAATTACGTTCCCCTCATTATTAAACAGACTAGGAAGAGAATTGTAAAAGAGGCCAAGAATATTGCTTAAATCAAATAAAAAGTTATTTTCCACTGCCTTATTTTCGAAATTTTAATCTGAATATTCCTATTAGTTGTTTTTATATTCGGCAACACCTTTCCATCGGTTGCTGAATTAACCCGTTATTCACCAATATTACACCATTAAATGCAGAGACAATAGTCTAGGTGGATACATGAAGATTGCAGTAGTAAGACTTCCAGACTGCCTCAGGCCGACTAAGACAGAGTTGGGCAAAATTATAATTACAATTACAAGTTATAACTACATTAGTTGATATATAGTTACAACTACAACTACTAATGTAATTACTTTTTGATAATGGGCAACTACATTTTTCAACTAAAGTAATTGTAAATACAATTTCACAACTTCAGTTAGTAGTTGAAAAAATCAGTAGTTCTAAAAACAACTAAAGTTAGTAATTGTAATTGTAGTGTTAGTTACAACTACAGTTACTAGAGAAATTACTATAAAAAAACTGTGAGAAACACTGATTGAAGTATTTGAGGCTGTTAAGAAAGAACTACATCCAATGTCTTTATATTCAAAATTTTATTATATTACATAAACTAGTTTTAGATGCGTGCCAAAAGATAGATTTTAAATATGGCCTCTGTATCTTAGATATCTATGATTTTATCTTAGACTAATTTTTTATTTCATTCTTATTTTCGTTCTCCTTTAAACTGCCCCTCTCCCTTAGCGATTGGGATCAAAAGACGAGGTGCACAGCTAAACATTACAACACTCCGAAATATGAAATTTCAACATTTTAAAAATAGAAGTTGTTGAATTATTCGAGTTACGTATGTAAGTATATTCATACGTACGTCGAAAATAGTGAAAATGGGTTCAGGTCGGGTCAAAACAAATAATTCCGATGAAACAAATCATAACTATTTCGTTGATAATCAAAAATGTTTGCAAATACAATTCTTCGTTTAATCGTTCAACGAAGTAAAAAATTCGACAAGAATGACAACTAGACTAGGATTAACTACTGGCGTCTATTAACCACTTCTACCTAGACATTCGTCCAAGAAAAAATGAAATATGGATTCCTTTGGAAGTACTCTGTGATATTAGGAGCGACCAGCTTTCTAGGTTAGTAAGCTGCGGCTATTAGTCACTGTAGTACAGCTATTATTACATTAATAATAAGAAAAAAACGTTATTATTTACTTTCTCAAGTTAAAGGCAAAAATAACCTATACTATACTATACCTATACTATAACCTATTTATTACCTGAAACAAATAGAAGAAAATCAAATATCTTAACAGGAAAATTCGATGAGTTCAAGATCATCTACAACTTCATATAGCCGAGCATGTCTTATAGGATTAATGTGAAATGAATTTCTAATATTTAAAATCTTCAATTAAACCTCGTTCATATTGTTTAGATCATATGTTCAGCGTTTTCATAGGTATTTCATTTAGTGACGGAGTTCATTAAATAAAAAGAAAATCCTTAGTCGCACCCTGGCTAGAAAAGGGTGAAAACCGGTAGATAACCCATCCCAATTAGCCTTAGTTGCAAAAAGTGGACGTTAATAAACAACTTAAATTTTGATTTTCGAAACTAAAGGTTTAAATTTAAATTATTAATGTCCACGTTTTCAACTAAGGCTAAAACTAAAGGTTTACTTAGCCTTTAAATTATTCCCGTGTACAGGGAGGACTGTACATTCTAAAAAACGTAGAAATCTACCAATTATTGGCCGTAGTGAATGTGATTTTACTTTGAGACGAATTCATTAAAAAAAACACTGTTGGGAGTCACAAGGACATGTATGTTTAATGCTCCTATTAGCCCCTGTAGCACAAAGTTTGTACGCTAATAAATAACAAACAAACATCCCATTAAGTGAATATATTGTTATTCCCTAACGATATAGTGTTATATACAGTTGCAAGCAGTGCTGACGATGCGAAAAAGACATGCAAGCTTCACTGGATATATCCTAGAAGCGGTTTAATGGGATGGGCTTTATGATTTCTTTAAATCATAAAGCACTTATTGACAAAAGCAATATTGTTCAAGAAATCAAAGAACTCTCCTAAGTATCCCAACCTTAAAAATTGATAATTGCCAATTTCCTAAACAAAATCTTTCAAATTTTTAGGTATGATCTTTGACCAACGACACACTTGGATTCCTCACCTGACATACGTTAAAAATAAGTGTAATGGATCTTTAAATATACTGAGAGCAATATCGACCATGTAATAGGGAACAGATCGACTACCGCTTCTAAAGCTCTATAAAAGTCTGGTAAGATCGCTTTTGGATTACGGATGCACCATTTATTCTAAAGCTCAACCCATGGATTTTACGATTCAGTACACTATAGTGGCGTGAGAATGATATCCGTTGCATTCAGGTCCATTCCAGTAATAGCATTGTGTGCTGATATTGATGAAGAAACTTTAAATTACTGACGAGATTGGTTATCCATAGCGTATTAATTTAAACTTTAAACTCACAAATTATACATCTCTCAAAGAACAATAATGATGACATTCGTCCTATTAAAAAATCAATCAGGAAATATGAGATGGTTGATTGTTCTTGATAAAAACTATCAACTAGAACCATGGCTCTTATTTCGGCCTAATGTACATTGGGAATTAAATAAACATATAACGAGGAATGAAGGAAGGAAAAGTATAACCTATTATATTTACTTTTACAAATGAATTTAGTAAAATAGTCATGCAAATTATCCCCAGATTGTGTACACAGATGGATCAAAAACTGACAAAGATGGATCAAACTGAGGTATTGGTTCAGCCGTAGTATATATTGAGCCAAGGATCTCTGAACACTCCCCATAGTAAGTAGTGTGTTTACTGCAGAACTTACAGCTGCAATAGTTGCTCTTAATTTATTATTAATTGAAAAAATGAAGGTTTTAATATTTTCTGACTCTTCCTGCAGCCTTAAGTTGAAAAGATGAAAAATGAGAATCCCACCTGTAAGGAAATTCAACAGATTTTACAATAACTACACAGACTTAAACATGTTCAAATAGACTTTTTATGGAATAGACGGAGATACAAAATGTGATTTCTTAGACGCAAAAGCTGTTGCAGAGGGCACACTAATGTCGGAAGTTTCAATCGCTGACGGTATCACTCATGGAAAAATAGGCTTGTCAATGGCATGAGTTACGCGACTGTTAATAAGCTAAGCATTGTAAAAATAGTGTCAATGCCTGGAATACTTCAGCAAGGACTAAAAAATGGATGAATTAATGATCATACTGTCGCCTTAGAATTGGCCAAACATGACTCACTCACCAGGATCAGATGAAAAGGAAGAACCTCCAACTTGTATTGCTTGAGGATTAGAGCTAACAGTTGCACACATATAGAGTGTAGAAGATATGAGGACGCAAGAAAGCCCCTTAGTATATCAGAAGTACTCTCTGAAATATTAGGAGATGATAGTCACTCTAGTAAAAAAAAAAAAAAAAATTTTAAGTTCTTAATAATTATGGGCCTAATTAAAGTTATGTGAAGAGGACTTCAGCACATAGTCACACAAATCACTGAGATAAGAATTTATACATCAAACTGATTATAAAATATACTGCTTTGTTTTTGTTATTATCCACAGGATCGGGATAGAGGAAAATAGGAGAGATGCTAAATAGGCGAGGGGTAAGGAGTATGGACGGGGTCTTCTAAGAAGACTGACTACTCAATAAAAGGAGAAGGAAATAGCCGCTTTACCACCTTCCTAGGCACCTCTCGCGAGTACGGTGCCTATTAACAATAAATAAGCTTCAATGAACGGGTTTTTATAACGTACAATAAAAAAACTTGAATGTAATAAATTAAATTATTTATTAACGTCCACTTTTTGCAACTTAGGCTAATTGGGACGGTTTATCTACAGGTTACCACCCTTTTCTAGCCAGGGTGGTACTTTGGATTTTATTTAATGAATTCCGTCACTAAATAAATTTCTCTGCCCAGGCGGGAATCCTAACGGGCTAACCTGAGCCCCGAAATTAATAATTAACTTCCACTTTTTGCAACTAAGGCTACGGGTTTTATACAGGTGAATGTAATAATTCCACTATAATTTATACAAAAAAAAACCAAAAATTTATACAACAAGTCTTTGGATAAATAATAACTAACAAATTGAAACAGAGTTCTCATAAAAAAAACGGACCACTAATAAATACAACTGCGAGGGTACGCCATTAATTTTCACCCTAACTAAAAGGTAATTTTGAGGTTGCTTGCAGTGTACCCACTTTAAAATTAGAGTAATTGTTTTAGGTTAAATTAGTTTCTGGCAACACTGCCACTGAGACCAGGTGGCACCTAGTAGAGGTTAGGTTAAGGGTTGTTATTGAGCCAGCCAAGCTGCTACAAAACTTATTTATGATAGTTTCTTGAGGGTGGGGTTACCCCAAAATATATATTCTCTAATGAAATATCAGGGGCTCAGGTTAGCCATGTGAGTTAAAGCGTTGACCTTAAAATCACATGGTAAACCTAGAGTGGCGAGTTCAATTCCCACCTGGGCAAGGGAATTTATTTAGTGACGGAATTCCATAAATAAAATCTTTTGTCCCACCATCGATAGAAAAGGGTGGTGCCCTGTAGATGCCCGTCCCAATTAGCCTTAGTTGCAAAAAGTGGACGTTATATATATATATATATATATATATATATATATATATATATATATATATATATATATATATATATATATAAAATTGTAACCTCTGTCTGTACATTGATTTTTTTCGCGAAATTTCAAGATAACTTTTCGTTTCACATGTCATAGACACCATAACTGCATTTTGTTTCTTTGGTGTCTGTTTGTTTGTTTGTTTGTTTATTTGTTTGTTTGTTTGTTTGTTACCTTTTCACGCATAAACGGCTGAACCGAATTTTATGAAACTTGGTATGTATATTACTACTAGCCCAACTTAAACTTTAGGCTATATTAATATTTTCTAAGACAAATAGGAGTGGGGGTTATAAGGGAGGCCTGAAATTAAAAATAGGGATATTTCGTTTCATATTGCTTTTTCAGCAAATATGCATATAACACAAGTTTTTTATTTTGTAATTTAGAGTAACTTTTGTTATATGCACATTTTCCGTATACGGAAGTATAAATGAGTTATACGCTAAAAACTATAGCGGGAGTCAACAACTTATTAGGCACAAAAGATTCAACCGAACTAAACCAAACTCGGTATGTGAATTAGTACTAACGCCTTCCTTATAATAAGCCATACTAACATTTCTAGGGACGGGCAGGAGTGGGGGTTATATGGGAGGCCTGAAATTAAAAATAGCGATATTTCGTTTCCTATTGCTTATTCAGCAAATATGCCCATAACAAAAGTTGTTTATTTTGTTATTTAGAGAAACTTTTTTATATACACTATTGTCGTATACCGAAGTATAAAGGCGTTATACGCTAAAAATTATAGAGGGGGTCAACAATTTGGAGGTCAGTGAAGACTTACATAAAAAATTAATTTTATTATTAACTAATGCCAACAACGGGTATTAACCCTAAACACTAGGACGGGTAAATGTCAAAATATTGTGCAAAGTAAAGCCTTGCCAAAAAAATACCATCACCATTCAGCCTCAAATCAATTCCCGGGCGAAGCCGGGTATCTGAGCTAGTATATATATAAAATTGTGACCTCGGTCTGTACATTGATTTTTTTCGCTAAATTTGACGATAACTTTTTGTTTCACATGTCATAGACACCATAACTGCATTTTGTTTCTTTCGTGTCTGTTTGTTTGTTTGTTACCTTTTCATGCATAAACGGCTGAACTAAATTTTATGAAACTTGGTATGTATATTACTACTAACCCAACTTAGACTTTAGACTATATTAGTTTTCTCTGAGACGAACAGGAGTGGGGGTTATAAAGGAGGCCTGCTATTAAAAGTCGCGATATTTTGTTTTCTATTGGTTTTTTGGCAAATATGCACATAACAAAAGTTATTTATTTTGTTATTTAGAGTAACTTTTGTCATAAACACTTTCATCGTATTCCGAAGTTTAAATGAGTTATACGTTAAAAGCTACTGCGGAATTCAACAATTTTATTTGGCACAAAAACCAAACTCGGTATGTGAATTAGAACTAACGCCTTCCTTATAATAAGCCATACTAACATTTCTAGGGACGGGCAGGAGTGGGGGTTATAAGGGAGGGCTGGAATTAAATATAGTGATATTTCGTTTCCTATTGGGGTTTCCGGAAATATGCACATAACAAAAATTGTTTATTTTGTTATTTAGAGAAACTTTTGTTATATACACTATTGTCGTATACCGAAGTATAAAGGCGTCATACGCTAGAAATTATAGCCGGAGTCAACAATTTTATTTGGCTCAAATGACTCAACCTAACTTAATGAAACTCGGTATGCGTATTAGTACTAACGCCTTTATTATAATAAGCCATACTAACATTTCTAGGGACGGACAGGAGTGGGGGTTGTAAGGGAGGCCTGAAATTAAAAATAGCGGTATTTCGTTTTATATTGGTTTTTCTGCAAATATGCACATGACACAGGTTGTTTATTTTGTTATTTAAATTAACTTTTGTTATATTCATTTTTGTCGTATAACAAAGTATAAACGAGATATACACTAAAAACTAGAACGGGAGCCAACAATTTTGTTGGGCACTAACAATTTAACCTAACTTAAAAAAACTGGGAATGTGAATTAGCATTAATTCTTCCATGATTTTAAGATATATTAAAATTTTTAGGTCCAAACAGGAGTGTGGGTTATGAGGGAGGCCTGAAATGAAAAATTGTGATATTCCGATTCCAATTGGGTTTTCAACGATTTTCTATAAAATACAATCATTAGTCAGTCAACGATGATTTCACGGGCAGTGCCGGGTATATTAGCTAGATTGTATATACAAAATACGTACATTATAGATGATATTTAATTATAATAAATGCTATCCATGATTATGGTTTGAATTATTCACGGTGTGTCAAACAGTGGAGAGGGGATGATTAGAGACTTATTTTCATTTATTCTCCAAATCTAAATTTTTTTTTTCCATAAGTCGGCCATTGACCCTTACGGGGAAAAGTGCGCACAGCCGGAAGAGCAGTTGTACACATAGAAACATTGCCAAAAACAAAATAAAATCTTTCCGTCTCAAATGATTTCCCGAGCGAAGCCGGGTACCTTGGCTAGTATAAATATATAATGAAATATTATTTTTAAGTTACTGTTACCTTTGTTGTGGATGTCCGTTAAAATATTCTACATGTTGTTCAGAACATAAAATAAAGATAATTTCACCCTTGTATACATCTATTAAAACTATTATGCTAGGAGCGAATCATTAATTAACAGCAGGATTGCCTAATCTAAATATATTACTGATCTAGAGGGAATAGAGCACTTTGTTGCCGTGACTTGAGTGGATTAATATTTGTAATTAGAGAATTGATGAATGAGCGTGGATTGACTGGTGTGTCGGTATCTGCTGAAAGTGACTGGTCACCATCAAACCAACCAACATTTCTAATCATTGATTACCCTCACCACTTTACTCTATTTGATAATGATTCATCTCTGTCCGGCCTGATTTTGACAGTCGCATTACTCAAAATCACACCGCCTCTTCAACCCCTCTGTTTTGAACTCTCTGAATTTAGAGAATTCATTTAGGGCTAGAATTTTGTTTAATTGCTTATATTTAACATTTAGAATTTAAAAAAATTAAATAATTTTACAAAATAAAAGAGCAGATTAAACTCAGAAAGGTTTAACGAGGGGGGGGGGGTCCCTCGTGGTTGATTGACATCCTAATGAGTCAGGTCTATTCTCTAATTTTCCCGTAGTAAGAAGCCGATATAAATAGATATTCTTCTTATTCTGGACCCAATATTATTTATATATTCTTCAAATTTTTATGGCCAGGGTCTCCAATAAAAAACATTTTTTCGGTGCAAACTTTATTGAAACTGCCCTAAATGTTTCGTGGCTTATTTACCACCTTCTATCTCTTTTAAAAGAAAAATATATAAACAATTATTAATAATATTAGTTTAACACATCCTTTAATAATTCTTTACTGTCCTCCTGAAGAGGTGGCAAAGAAGCCACGAAATTTCACCGAAGAAATGTTTTTTATTGGAGACCCTGGCCATAAAAATAGAAAGGATATTTAAATAGATATTAAAATTTCTTCTGTTCATGAGAAGTAAAATTCCTTGAGAGGAGTAAACTGAAAGCGGAAAAATACAAATAACTATGTAAATTAGCCTAATTAAATTAAATCGAGGGAAAAAAATAGTAATGCATTATTTTGTTAACAAGTTTAGTTCATTGCATGTTTCGATCCAAATCATAATGACGTTTATGTGCGACGAGTTTGTACTTTAATCGTTCTCAAACCCACGATTCTGTCCAATAACCATCTTTTTTTCATGTTTTGCTTGAAAAGGAGGTAATTATCAAGTATGGTGCTATCAAACAAGCAAAATCAAAATTGAGGCCTCCAGGGCATAGAATGTTAATTGATCAGGTCACATCGAACATGTTTCCATGTGTCTCACATTGGAAAGTGCTGATTAAAACTATAAATATCATTTAAGTTCAAAATAAGACGTATAGCGTACATTGGCACATAGCTGAAGTGATAAGAGTTGGAGTTTCATTACGGTTGAAAGCTAAACGATACAGATATCTCCTTTAATCTTTAAGTTAGACAAAAGTGTGAAAAAACAATAGTTGATGATTGTTAAATTTGCAACAATATACAGCATTTTTTATCTGACATAATAATTTAGATGTTTAGAATTTTTTGTTTTACTCCTACTATAAACGACAGGCCTGGCCTAAAAATGGAATCTGTAGCTATTGAGTTTGAACTTTGATCTATATCATAGGAATGTTTTTTTTTCGATTCCTTCAAGAAGTGGAGGGGGAGGGGGTCAGAGTGAATTTAGAGTCGAGGAAGTGTTCTGGGACCTGTTTTGTAATTATATATATCGTATTATATATTATGTATTATATATATATATATATATATATATATATATATATTACAGACACACGCACATAGGCGAAATACCATATATGTATCTTAACAACTCGTATATTCTCGAAAAAAAAATACGATTTGTTAACTTACATATTAAAGTGGAAATAATAGTGATAATACTCTACCTATTTTACTCTAATATGAGAGAATGAAAGTGAGAATAATCCTGCAGAAGCTCTTATTTTTGCAATAAAAGTTTAAATTACCTTATATACACACACGCGGGCACAAACACAATAGTTATTTTTTTAAAATAAATTAATTTATATTTGAAACTTAAATTATACAATATAACGTATTTTTTAATTGGATTACCTACTTAAATTAGGCTAATTAATGATTCGCTCCAATCATAATGATTTGAATAGGTGTATACATTAAATAAATGAAACAGAACATTTATTATTTACAGAACAATTAAAGTTCCAGTTATCTGAACAAATAAAACTCTAAGGATTGCCTTATTTTTTAGTTTGGCAGAGATCAATTTTTTTTTTCGTTTCAGACCATTTTAAGAACAATGGAAAACCTTGTTTTTCTCTCTCTGCACACCAGTTTGTTAATTAATTACTCAAAAACGGCTACAAAGATTTGTATGAACTTTTACATATGTGAGTCAATGACTCCAAGGTACAACATAGGCTATATGAGAATTCACATTTTATAGTAGGAGGTGGCATTTGTTACGACTTGAAATCACATGTTCTTCAATTTCTTCTTTTATATTGTTTTAACTTTTCTAAAAAATGAAATGAACAAATTGTGTTTAGAACAACAATTTCAGTCCTAAAACGTTATTTATATTGATTAATTTCGATGTTTGGCATTCCAAATTCTGTTGCCAAATACTTTATTCGTGTTTTATGATAATGCCTGCATAGCATTAAGACATTTTTTGAATATGTGTTAAGGAAGTATATTTTGTTATAAACTTCACTACGGTTTTTTTAGGTAACTAGATTTTTTTTGACTCCATGAAAGATAATAATTTCATCAATATTCGTCCAATAGCAATTCCATGCTTATCGCGTAAAACAATATTAATGCAATTGGCAAGAATAGAGGGGTTACTAAGAGCTTTGTTAACCGGGAAACAATTGTCGATTCAATTCGTCCCACAGCCACTGTTTGCTTAATGGGCATTACAACTGAATAATTGTACAGGTGTTGAACATGTTACAGGACATCTCTGCTACGTGATGGAATAACGAGTTGATTAGTTCATAAATTAATCCATTCTTTTTATTTACAGAGGAAATCATTTCTATTTGTAGCCGACAATGACAAGTAACAATGTAAATAACAAATGTTCTAACACATTTTACAATTTTCCAGAAAATACTGAACAAATAATGAAAGGGAAAGGGGGGGTGAAGTGAATAATAAAAGTGAAATTTGTTTTTGCAATGTAATGTATATTTTTACTACCCGAGGAGATGAATAGGTCCAATTTTTGCATTTGATTCACCGAAAAGGGGGCCAAGCACATAAATCTCTTCTAAAAATCGTTGTACTGATTGTGAGAAGGTTATAAAACCAAATACCCTGCATAAAAGGTAATTTGGTAATTTAATTTGTGATTCTCGATAATCTTTCGGGTAAGTTTGAACTTTTCGATACTTGATCAAATCTCTCTGGTATTCTAGCGAAGGTTGACCTTTTTAATGAAAACGCCTACTTGATAATGAACCGTTATCCAAATAGTTCCTCTCTGGTAATCAAGAATGTTTTGAGTTTTATATAATTGATAATTTTTTCTTAAGTAAATTCTACTTCATTCGCCATTTATGGACTCTTTGAACTTGGGTATTTAGATGAACTTGTTCATTTGACAAGTGAATTTGTCAGAGGCACTCTCTGGCGAGTTTTGGTCCAGCGGGAGATGACTGAGGCATTCGATGTTAACCCAGGCTTGGAAAAAGCTGACGTCTTGTCTTGAGTAGGGAAGACTCTGCTATCTATTGGAGAAGGCTAACTAGCCTTGGTGAAGCTTACAAATTGAAAGGGGGAGAACATGTAGGCAAAATGTCTACATATGAAGATGATGTAGCTAACTCGGTAGCCTCTTCTCCGGTCACTAACATCAGGTGCAAAAGAAAAAGGTCTGAAACTAAATGAATCAAATATGAGATAATTGGTAATAAACCATAATATACACCTGCAGTGCAGTTGCGACTTATCTTTCCTAAAATTAGAAAGCTTTAAGCATTCCTCACAGCTAAGGTAACCACAATTACAAGTTTACTAAAATCAGCCAATCAACCCAAAGAAGATCTAGTCCCAACCGCTTTTTTCTTCTTGGTTTCTCTAGTCATAAGATACTTGAGTCTAAGGGTCATTATACAATTAATCAATCACGCACTGAGCTGAGATAAGGGCACTGACGGATTGAAGCAAAAATGGATGGATTATGATATATGGTTATGCAGGAGGAAAAAAAGAAAAGAGATTGTGTCTGAAAAGATATAGTCAAATACAAACGATGTAACAGTGATAAGAGGGTGGAAGTATGGCAAGAAGTATTCTAAACTCTTTCACGCCTAAACTCATTCTTTTTTTTTATTTTACGTCCACTTTATGCTACTAGGCTAATCGGGACGGGTTATCTACAGGTTACTATCCTTTTCTAGCCAGGGTGGGCTCAAGGAGTTTATTTAATGAGTCCGTCACTAAATAAATCTCTACTGCACAGGGCGGGATTCGAACCCGCCATTCTAGATATGCCATGAGTGATTAGGAACAACGCCCTAACTCGCACGGCCAACCCGAGCCCCCCAAAAAGAACTCCTTTTTTACTATTGTCATACCTATCGGTAGAGACCGTGGTCACTGGCTGATGGTTGAGTACCGCTGGCAAGCGCTTTCGATGCGATGGCATCATCTTCAAACCTGTCAATTGTTGTACTGTAACTCCTTTTTTCTTTAAGGGTGATAATGACGGCTAACGATTTTCAAGGTATATGACGCCATAAGGAAAAATATATATGGAGTCTTAGGTACTCATTTATATGCTATATTAAACACCCTCCACTTCATTTGTAGCTATGAAGTTGTGAGCTTTATGTAAAACGAAATCTCTATTGCTAATTCAAAGATGGAGATTTATATTTTACACAGTATTACATTTAGATGCATGAATTAAAAAAAAATAAAGGAATTATTTTTTCTATATGTGCATGAGAATCAACACACTCGATTATTCTGTTCACTTTGATTAATTAAGACCAGTGACTTTACGATCTGAGCTACTTCAGAGCTCTCCCTGGACAGAGTTTTCTCTCAGTTGTTGGTAAAGAAACGGATAACCGTAATTAAGGTAAATTTTATATGCAACTCGTACTCCCCTTGGTTTAATTCGTGAGAGTCGTGGAATAGGTTTTACACGTGTATAAAGGGAATTACTGTAGCTCCCTCAGGAATGGGAGAGGTAATGAAACTGCAGAAGCAGTTGTGGAAGAGGCTCATACGAGGCCACTCATCGCCCTTACATTATTTATGAATTCAAATTTATAGTTTAGCCATTGTTGCGTGGCTATTCTCTATTCGGGGGATGTCTCCCTGATTATGAGGGGCACACGTGCTACGGCTCACGTTAGGGCAGTAAGTCACGTGACCTAGCTTACATATTGAAACAGGAGGGCCTACCTCGGGATAATTCATTTAACATGGCTACCACACCCTACTTCTCTCTACCTTGTTTTCTACATCCTAGCCCAACCTTCGTAGACAACACTGGTTTACATATTTTTTAAATTAAAAGGAATGCATCAACCATTTTTAGCATAGGGAAATTGATATTTGCATGTATTGCTAAATTTGAAATAGACAAAAAAATAAGTAATAAAATACTTTTTACTAGCATATCCACCTTAAATAGGGTTGGGATCTGTACAACTCTCTTAGCAATTTTACCACCAATAATACATTCTACAGAATATTCAAACTAAACGGGTAATGCTTAAAATAAAACAATGCTATGATTGATAACAAGATAATGGTCAAGATTTATTTGTTGACAAATAAATACAGTTGTTGGTCAATATTTATTATGCTTCAGGATTTACGCCCCTGATAGCTCTTAGGTTACATCTGGCCTAAGACAAGGAGACCCCGTATTTAACCAAGCTTCGAAATCGTAATTCATAAAATGCAAAATAAACATATCTATATGTGGCAACGTTCTCCCCCGCCACTGTTGTATTCAATGTCTTACATAGGGAGCTGCCGAAAAGTTACATGGATATATATTTCATTGTGAGGACTTCAGTTTGCAAATTTTGCTGGAAATGCGTCCATCTTCGTCAGGCAATGTTTAATTTGAATAGATACTTCATTTAATCATATGTTTTGGAGTTTTATTTTATTAGCAGATTTCCCTTGAGGGAAATCAGCTATTGAGGTCGTACTCATGATGCGATTTTCGAAAAATTTCTTCAAATGTCCATCAATCCGACCCAGGAGATGACGAAAAAGAGGTCCTTTCAAAATTATATATATATATATATATATATATATATATATATATATATATATATATTTGACTTTTAACACTCTAGCGGTCGCAATTTTTGTTTGATCGTTACGAAACACGATATTTAACCGTTTTATGTAAAAAGACAGATCAAGTTCGTTAATGGCTGAAATCGGACCAGAGGGAGAGGGGGTTTAAAGGGGGGGATTTTCGAAAATTCAAAAGATCTCCGTTATTATGCATCGGATCGAAAAAGTGCATAGAACCAATCTTATTGCAAATTAAATTTACTATCAATATTGTTATATACATTTAATCTCTATCTTGAATATTAACCGAGATATTTGCATTTTTATGAAGCCTGTGAAACATGTGGTCGGGTATAGCTCGGATTAGGTCGGTCATTTTCGTAACCACTCGGCTCAGGTGGAAGCTTCTTCTAACCTTACCTGTCGTTTCTAACCTGACCTTACCTTCGTTACTTTGTGAGATTTATGTAAATACGTTCTGTTCATCCGCCCCCCCCCCTTCTTTAGTTCTTGGACTATTGGACTACTAAAATTTGTGTTATTAAAATATAAATTATTCTTACAATTCAGAAGCCGTTTCAGTTGGGAATTTATTTTAATTAACTGAAAGATTTCTCATTACAGTAAAACTCACATGAGAAATCTGCTTAGTTTACGCAGCCCCTGCGTGACGGACTTTTAATATGGCTTTCAGTATTGGAGTATGACACCGCCCACGCCGTTTATTGTATTTGCTCTCTTGTTTATTTCTAGAGCTTCTAGAACTAATCTTTTACCGATGTGGTCTTCTCAGTGTAGAACTTTTCTCTCATCGAATTTAATTTGGTGAGAACAAATACTTGCGTGTCTAGCTATGGCGAATGTTTTTGTTCTGTTTGTTTTAGATCAGCCAAGAACTGGTTGACTCTTGTAGCACTATTTTTACCTGTCTGTCCCATATAAACTTTACCGCTATCACATGGTATCATATATACTCCACTATCTTGTAAAAATTGGGTGTTTTTTGGGCTCTTTAAATATTCGTTGAATATTTTATGTGGTTTGAATATTGTTCGTAAATTATATTTTCGAAGTATTCTTGCCAGCCTTTCCGCTGTATAAGAAAGTGTCAACACTTCCTATTATTGCAACCATTTGCAACTTTGCAAACCAACAAACATTCAAACCGCTGGAGCAGATTGCGGAAGTCCTCACAATGAAAATACTTCCCAGCGATGCAGCCTCAAAAATAGAATATATATATTTGTGCACTGTAAATTTATATTTAAAATATTGGCATATATTTCATTTTAGTTTTTTCTATATTATCATTATATAACATTTTACATATTTCACAAGCTGCATACTTCGTCAAACAAATCTCGTATATCATTGCTATCGTCTTCTCAATTATTACCCCTATTGCAGTTAAGATATTGAGTTATTTATCAGTAATATTATGGTTTAGTTTTTTTTTGAGGTGACAATGTTTTCGAATAATCAAGAATCTGCCGAAGTTCCCCCAATACCTGCATCCATATTAATTTCTCTCTTGGCTGAAATCCATTTACTATTGAAATCCGAGAAAGAATGTCTAATCTCATTAATCACTCTCTAAAATTATATATCAAAAGAACCAATATTTCTTATAAGTATAAATTTTGATTTGTTGCCTGCATTGTAGCTTCGCCAGGTCTAATTGCCTTATCAGCTGAATTTATCCGAGATGCCTTCGCTTCCCCTTCTTCCGGTCCAGTTGTTTTTCCTGATGGTGTAAGTTGAACGGGACGACTGTGCTCTAGGCAGGGGTTGTTTTTTGTCTTCTTTTCCTTTTCTTTTGATTTTTCGTTTTCAAAGACACTTCCGCCTCAACAATAGCCCAAACATCATATTTTTTCTTCAACTGTTAATTCCTAGGAGTCAACGTGAAATTTATTTTCTAACATATTCACATAAATATTCAGCTCATCCTGGAAGTTAATGTTCATAGTCGAAGAGATTCCCTGTCACCCCTCCTCCCATGTGCCAATATCGGAACCAGCTTCCCTTTGTAGTTGTTTTGCTTTTGATTAGGTAAAGAAATATTTTCCTGGCATTGTCTCTAAGACATAGAATTTTTCACTTTTATTTTAGACAGCAGTTCTTCTTAACTTTGGTTCATGCCCCTTCGCTGCTTTCAAACATGGAAATTTATCTCCCTTTAGATAGGGTACTTTAATGGCAACTTGCTTTAAGCTAGCAAATTCTTTCTGTTGTCTAAATTAAGGGATTCCCACAAGTTTCCAAATGCGCCCCATACAAGGGTAGGAGAATTGGCATTAGATTTCCCCTAGAAATTGTGGTTGTTGTTTCTTCTTTAAAACACTTCTACGGTTCCTCCTGACCATCATATTTTTCACCACCCTGGTTCTTAAGTCTTTTCTGCTGCTAATTCTAGTATTTAATCCTGTTTCTTTACAGTTAAAATTAATTCAAATAAATCGAAAGCAAATGGCCAATTAGGAATCTAAGCCCCACCGTCTATCGTATGGCGTGAATCCCTTGGTATCATAAGATCCGTAGCTGTGGCATTACGAACAATTCCAGATTATTGGGATTCTGTCTCTCTCTTTTGATTATCAGTCAAGAAAACCTAACTACCCTCCACTTTCGTTTTCAAGAGTAAACTTAAGAGTTTCTTGGCAACCATTGAGAAAACAAGTCTGCTAGTTTTATCATTAGGATGCACATTGTTGAGCTGAACAGGCGAGTGCGGTCAGTGGAAGGAGACAATGGCATGGAGCAGATACAATAATTATGAGGTAATGCTAAAAGAGTCAGGAGTTGAATATCCCGTAAGAGCTAAGTTCAGTCTCTATGGATTTCTTTAGGGTGAATCATTACTGTAGTACTCAATTCATTCGCAGTTCAAGTATCCTGTTTTCAGAAAATTTGTAATATTTAATATCAATGAATAAATTTGATTATTCATTGGCATTGACTTTGTTGAGTTACTTTAGTTGACAATAAAAAAGAGATATCAAAATAGTTAATAAAATCTCCCTAGGATTTTACTCCTCCTTGCATCACTGCGACGCCCATACGCTCTGTTAGTCTCATTCCGCAGGTACCATACTTAGGTTATACAAATCATTTTGGAAAATAAGTAGTAATTTGATTTTTGTTATATTTTCCACATATTTGCCAACTATGGTATTTGTTTGAATAATATAAGTGAGTTTCATTGGATATTGAATAATCATAGGATGATCATGTTCAAATAGAAATGAAATTCTTGATCTGTGAGTTAAAAATACTAAAGATAATGATGAAAGCTATCGGGCATTCTCGCAATAATAATGAACATTGAGAAGTACTGGATGCAGTTCTCTAATTGTTGAGTTAATCAAGTTCAAAAAATCAGACACATCATCCTCACTGTTCTTCAAAAATCACTTCAAACAATTTTTAGCAAAAAAAAACTTCCATTCTTTTTGGTATACTGACGGATCCAGAAGCCATGACAAAGTCGGATCAGCAGCAGTCACAGAAAGAGAAGTTTTTTTTCAGAAAAGTGGCCATCCCACTACAGCATACTTGGAGCTGAACTCCACGCAATTTGGTTGGCACCTAAAAACATGACACCTACACCATCACAGCACAAACACACACTAATTTGTTTAGATTCACTAAGCTCATTATTAATCCTCCGAGACATTTACATCACTCATCCAATAGCACTAAACATAACAGAAGAAATTCATAAACAACAAACATACCAAAATACAATTACCCTATATTGGCTGCCAGGACACGAGGACCTTGGACTTAGTACGACATTGTGTACCCATTCGAAGTGTGGCAGCAATGTAGGAGGCACCTAGCCGTGAGGCCTTAATCCAGCCTACACCTATCCAACGCTTCACTGGTGACTGAGGATTCGCTACGATGGTTTAGCGATCCTATGGAAGGGACAGTCTCCTACTAACCAGCTCCCACACGAGTGAGCACATGTACCAGTTTCCTGGCCTGTATGTCCTCGGGCTTTGAACACACGACCACTACGTCTATGACCGGCAGTGAAGGCAAGCCTCCACTCCGGACTCCACCCAGCCCGTAGTTCACATTGAGTAAGCCGCTAGAACTTACCCCATTAAGGCCGGAGTGATCCCCGGCCCGGAACAGCAAAGCCAACTAAGGACCTACTGTTCCTACGGTTCCCCTACCCAAGAGCTACACAGCGGGGGCTTACTGCTGCCCTTGGGAAGGGCCGGTGCCGTCCCGGGTGGACTTAGTACGACAGCAGACTACCAGGCTAAACTAATTACTCAACAAACTCAATACACACAAACAAACTTATTATACGAAGACATAGTGAGACATATACGCCACCGAATCCTAAACAAATGGCAATCAGAATGGATGGAAGTAAAGAACCACATTCGCAGTATCAAAAGTACTATTGAGGAGTGGCCATCGAGCCATAGGAATAATAGACGGGAGGAAGTTGTTCTTGCCAGACTCAGGATCGGCCACACATACCTGACACATAGTCACTTAATGACAAGGACTGATAACCCTATATGCAAATACTGCAACAAACACCTTACTATAAAACATATACTGACAGACTGCATCCAACGAAAACCCTTCACAACCCCTATGATATGACAGAACTATTAACTGACAGCAGCCAACATATTCCAGAAATACTAACATATCTTAAACATATAAACATTTACAAAAAAATATTGTATAAAATAGAATAGGTCTACAGCATACTTAAAAAGATTTAAAATGGATAGCTTTTATTATATTCATTTAGACAAAGCACGGATATGAGAAACAATCAGATATTTAAGAAATATTTCCCATACTATAAAAATAAAGTACAACAAAGGTAAGTACATGAAGGAATAAATATATTATTCTAACTACCCCTTAAAAATTAGAGATCTTGCCAATCACCATCGATGTGGGGCACAAACGAAATAAAAAAAATATTTGGGGATAAATTTTGGAATGACAGTTTGCCAAGCACAAGCAATTCATACGTATAGAAACAGGTAGTAAAAATCTGTATTTGTGTCTGTTATGCCCACATGAACATAATTACAATGTTTAATTTGGTTCTCAATATCCTTCGAAAAGAAATAACAGAAACGGACGTTATTCCGATTTCACAGTGAAACTCAGGAGGGTAAAACTTAATTTCTGTGCTCTTACATCATAGGACAGCTGTGAAAGCGATCTGCCCGAAATGGGAGTAGCCAAAACATCGATAGTTGTTCCAAGTTAGGTGGGAATGAAAGTTGCCGAGTTTTCTTTCAAATTAGCCCCCAAGTGCTCGGCGGGTGCTAAAAATAACAAATGGTTTTGGGAGTTTGTTAAGTTATTGGTGGCTGTTTACGGAAAGTCAGTCCTAATAAGTAGAGTTGAAGCAAGTTGGCTTAGGGCCAGTTGGACGCTCCTCATCCACTTCCCTATTAACCAAGCCCCCTTCTCTCGGTTCATTATCAAATTATATTATATTATTTTCTCAATCAACTACTTTTCCACTAATCCCATTAATTCAAACCAATATTGGCTTTATGCCTTCGACTATTCCAATTTCAATTACTGAAAGTGTGCCAATCTTGGAATTATTCATGTAACTTGCCACCATTTTGTATGTCAATATGAATAGCTCTAAGGGTTAGACATGAATCTTTAAGGTTACTGAATTGAAACAATTTCGAAATGGGTCTGTTTTAACTCCTAATTTTCATAATTTTATATTCCACTTATGCCCAACTACTCTAAATGACGATTTCAAAACCCCAAAAAATTGATTATTGCTTATTTTATTATTATTTATTATTATTAGCGTGACTAATAAATAAAATATCTTACTTTTTTAAATTCCTTTAATTAGGCTCTTAAAGCATAATTGTTTATTGGTCTATTATACTACTTTTAGCAGATTTCCCCTAAGGGAAATCAGCTATTGAGGTCGTACTCATGACGCGAGTTTCGAAAAAATTCTTCAAATGGCCATCGATCCTACCCAGGAGATGACGAAAATGAGGTCCGTTCAAAATTATATATATATGTCTGTTAACGCTCTAGTGGTCGCAATTTTTGTTTGTTCGTTAAGATCTCGATACTTAACCGTTTTATGTAAAAAGACAGATGAAGTTCGTCGGCTGAAATCGTACCAGAGGGAGGGGGGGTTTAGAGGGGGGGGGGATTTTCGAAAATTCGAAATATCTCCGTTATTATGGATCGGATCGAAAAATTTTATAGAACCAATCTTATTGCAAATTAAATTTACTATAAATATAAATAAAATATTGTTATATACACTTATTCTCTATCTTGAATATTAACCGAGATATTTGCATTTTTATGAAGTCTGTGGTCGGGTGTTGTTCGGGTTAGTTCGGCCGTTTTCGTAAGTCTCGGTCTGGCGGAAGCTTCTAACCTAACCTGTCGTTTCTAACCTTACCTAACCTTCGTTACTTTGTGAGATTTATGCAAATACGGTCTGTTCATCCGCCACCCCCCCCCTTCTTTAGTTCTTGGACTACTAAAATTTTAGTTATTAATATATAAATTATTCTTACAATTCAGAAGCCGTTTCAGTTGGGAGTTCATTAAAATTAACTGAATGATTTCTCATTACCGTTTGTATTTACTTATGGTGGTGTTGTGTTACCAGTATGCAGATTTCTCTATTGCTAAACTTCACATAGGAAATCTGCTTAGTTTACGCAGCCCCTGCGTGACGGACTTTTTACGTGCCTGAATCTTCGTTGTAAATGTAATATGATGTGAATATAGCTTAAAACAAACTTTTAGACATTTGTAATGTTGTTACTAATCTAGATACTTATAATTTCTAATCTGCAATGGCATTAATCTTAGAAAATATATGTTTTATTTTGAATTACAGGCAGAATAAAATTATTGATTCCTCTTTGACTGCTGAATAAAAATGGCATCTTTAAAGAAATCCTGCAAATCAGCAAATAAAATATATTTATGAATTTAGAAATGTCATGCCCTAGAGAGTGTACACATATAGAGAGTCTACAGACTAAATTTTATTTGGCTGAGCGGTTCTTGGGCATTGAGGTTTAGCATAGGTTTTCTCGGTGCACACTAAGCATTTTGAGGCATTAGCTACTTAGATTAAGAATTAATGATGTTGAATATGTAGTTTTATCACAAAATGGCAGGGAATGCGTAAATCTGCTAACTTGACCCTCTGGTGCTGTGTGAGAGGTTTCTGACCATCGCCAGTTAAAGATACAGATTAGGTTATTTTTTTATTTTTTTTTTTACTAAGGATATTTTTACATAAAATATGATTCATGAAACAGCTTGTGTCTAGAAAGTATATAATTACAACTTGAAAATTAAAAATATTTGAGAATGAGATGGTGAGGCCAATGGCAGGGGTTTAGAATAATTAACATAATATACAAAATATAATTGTGAGCAGGCAGCAAAGGTTTAGCAAAATATATGAAAGGATGTATCTAATGAAGAGAAAAAAGTTCGTTACGCAGGAGCTGCGTAAACTAAGCAGATTTCTCTCGTGAAGTTTAATAATAAACCTACATGCTGCTAACACACGACCAGCGTGAATATTAAGTGAATAAATACAAACGGTAATAAGAAATCATTCCCCTCTCGACAGGAAGCGTCTCAAATGTAAACAAACGGGTCTGCCATCGGCTTAGCGGAAAGAAAAACAATAACTGAAACATATTAGAATATAACATATTATTTTTATTGAAAACTATGTACTATATCTATTACTGTAATTTATAATGAATCAGAATAATTTTTATCTCAATCAATCAAATTTTTGTAGTCCAAGAAAGGGGTGGGGGGAGTCACAACAACATATTTACATCTATCTCGTATAATAAAGGTCTCTGGAAAACAATATTTGGTATTTAAGCTTCGAATAATGTGGTTTATTATATAAGAGTGTATTGTTTATGTAAAACGAGTAGAAGTGGGGGTTTACTGAAGCCTGAAAACTGAAAAATGCAAATTCTTGGTTAATATTCAAGGTAGAGAATAAATTTATATAACAATATTTACAGTGCATTTAATTTGAAATAAGATTGATTCTATTCATTTTGTTGATACGACTAATAGTAACAAAGATATTTCGAATTTTCAAAATTCTCCACATCTAAACTTCCCCCTGGTTGGATTTCAACCATTAACGACCTTGTTCTTTTTTTTTTAACATAAAACGACTAAATATCGAGTTTGGTAACGATCGAACAAAAATTGCTATCGCTAGACATATATATATATATATATATATATATATATATATATATATATATATATACTCACACACACAGTTTTGAATGGATCTAATTTCGTCATCTACTAGGTAGGATCGATGGACATTTTAAGAAATATTTTGAAAATTGCGTCATGAGTACGACCTCAATAGCTGATTCCACTTAAGGGAAATCTGCTAAAACATCGTAAACTCTTTCATTTCGCTGAATTACCAAAGCGACATATGCTAGAGAAAGGGTTCTAAAGAAACCCGTTAACTTATGATAAGTTAGAGATTCAAATAACTAACTGTACAATAAACTTCATTACAGGACTATAATGTAAAAGTAAGAGACTATAATTATTCGAATTGCCTCCATCAGGATAATTTATGTATTTTTGATGACCAATACAAAATTAAACCTTTGAGGTTTATCGAATGATCTCTCCCCAGAAGATGACGTCAATTGACCGTTCTTACAAAAGGTGTGGAAGAATAAATGTAAAGCTGCTTTGTTGAGATATATATTATTATGTGGTGGTATTCCATATACATTAGAGCAAGTCCAAGTAACTGAAAGGACGAGATAGTAGTGGTGTTAGGAGAGGATCGGGATTTAGGGAATGGCAAGCACAAATCTTAGCGTTGCAGGAAGTCATAAAGACACGTAACCTATATGCATATAGGTTCTAACCAAAGAAGAAGAAAGAAATATCGGAAGAAATCAGCCACGCTTAAGTGGTTGGCCATCATACGTCGCCTTTTTTCTTCCAACAATTTCATCCTTCTAGCAATACTGAAGTGCGACAAGCAATGCGAGGGTTTCATAGCAGTCTACGTTTCTGGAGGGCTAAAAATCGGAATGAAGATGGTTTTCTAGATACAGCCCGGCTATAATGGTTTGCTAATTGTGATTAAACTTTAAGGCTATTCAAAAGAACCGAAATATTCTTTTTCTTAGAAACTATGCAACCGCAATATAAAAGGGATCCTCCAAAGTATCTAAAAATTATTACTTTCGCTATGTTTAGGAATCGAGGAGAATCGCTAGATTACCAGAGATTAGCAGAGTTTTATGAATGAGTATTATCACCTTTCATTGAACTATCCGATGTCAGTCATTTGTAGTTGTTACTGATTTTGCAATGAAGAATCAGTCATGCCAGCTTAGGGACTAATCTATTGGCGTCCGGCAGTAGATGTAGAAATGTGCAATGTCTGGTAACTGGTTACTTGATATGCAAAAACCTATCTCTGTTGAGAAACCAGGTAGCTGCCTCATTTCCGCTCTTTGGGCTTTGGAAAAGGTTATACCAGTTCAAAAGTACCCAGAGAGTGGAAAAAAGCTTTCATGGAGCTTAATCTATCTGGAGTGAAGGACCACCATTATTTATTTTCTGAAAGTAATTCCGGGCATGGACAATAACTTGACTGCACAATAACCAAAAGATGGATTTTCTACTATAGGATCTCTGATATACTGGTTCGTATATTTCTGGAAAATCATATCTAGATGCATTTCCGTACTCTTCATCTTCAGAACTAGGATATGGTAACAAAAAGATAAGCTTATATTTATGCTTTCTTTGGCTAATAATGATATACAATATATGTACATATGATGTGTACATTGAAATCCTCATAACTTTCATAATATATAAGAAAACTAAAAAAAAGTACAATTATTATTGCTCTAAAGCAAGTCTCTTCAAGTATTTTTTTTAAAACGACAGAGAGGAATTTTATTTTAACCTTTTTGGTAGGCTAAAATACTTTGGAAATACTTCAGTAAAATAATTCATTAAAACTTTGAAATACTTGATAAAATGTAAATAGATAATAAATATTTTGTATTAGCGAAATATTCAGTTACCCAAGAATAATATTATAATTAATATTATTATAATGTAATTAAGTTATTGTAAGTCCAATGTTATGCACTTGTAGTGAGGTGAGAGTAGTGACCGATAAATAAGGGGTCTTTTCTCTCCCTCCGCCAAAATGAATTTCTGTATTTTCTCTTGAACCTATTTTTGGATGGCATTTTAGACTTCGTAGCCGCCCCCGAGAGAGACCCAAGAGGATTCATGATCAGATTTTTACGTAGTGACTCAATAGCTCAACGTACAACCTTCAAGATGACCTGGAATGAGTTGTGTCTTGTAGACTGACGGGCCTCAATGTTCTTCGTGTATATAGGAATGTTCGCCCAGTCAGCCTTCGTTTCGGCGGAATCTATGGGAGCTATCATCGTCATAAGCGGCTCTCAGGCTTATAACTCGTCAGACTCCTGCTACACTACCACACTAGCTTGCTCTGGTGGCAAACTCGTGAACTAATGTTCACCTTTGGCGGGGGATGGAGCCTGCACGTATTTTACCTTTAGCCTACTGACAGTAGTGGTAGGTGTACCCACGCCTTAACCCGTATGGTCACTAGCGCCCCTACTCCTAAACTTCCTGGATCTAAACCCGTCATAAGTCAGACTTCTTTACTAGTAATGGACTGTAGAGGACTAAATCTGGTTTAGAGGTCGCCAAAGCAATTGGTGAATTATAATTGCCTAACGATGGGCAACCTAAGGGGGTGCCCACGTGCTAGTTCGACGTCTACTGATCTCTTTTCACCATGCATTCTGTATTTCTAAATAAAACTCGGATAAGTAAATGCGGGGGTATACTGAAGGCATAAGAAAGTACGAATAACTCTCCTAATATTTGAGTTTTGAAAAAACATATGGAACAACAATTGTAGACACTCAATAATTTAACAAGATTGAAATTATTACATTTTTCAATCCGATTCGTAATAAAGGAGATATTTTTAATTTCCGAATCCCCCCCTGTAAACCCACCTCTATTCCTCGACGATTGCAGCCATTAACTGAAACACTTATATATATAAATATATATATATATATATATATATAATATATATATGTGTGTGTGTGTGTGTGTGTGTGTGTGTGTGTGTGTGTGTGTGTGTGTGCGTGTGTGAGTATGTGTGTATATTTAAACGGACGCCATCATCGCTATCAATGGACTTTTGAAGAAAAATCGAAAATATTAAGCAAGATGTGATCACTAGTATGTCATACCATCATTTATGGAAACTGCTCAGTTTACGCAACCTCTGCATGACGGGCATTTAATAATTCTAACTTGAGTATGAAATCAACCTTAATTGCAGATTCCAACTAAGACGAAGCTCCTAATACAAAGTGATAGAGTGTTCAATAGGATATGAGCATGGGTGATGTAAGATTATAGATGTTTTTGATTTTAAGAGAGAGCAGCAGAAGAGAACATTTTGGGGAAAAGGGATAAAGTTATAAGATAAGAAGGACGCTAAAGTTATAAGTTAATACAGAAGATATCAAAGATTAGACTCAAAATAAAAGAAATGAATGAGAAGACCAGTAAGTAGTTAGTCTTTTTGAATGGAGAATTTCATTCTAACGATGCAATGAAGTTATAGTGGAAGCCCTTTGAGAGGGAGAGGTAAAAGTGCTTGAGGAAGAGAGAGCGAGAGAGAAAGAGAGAGAGAGAGAGAGAGAGTGTGAGAGAGAGAGAGAGAGAGAGAGAGAGAGAGAGAGAGAGAGAGAGAGATCTTAAAGATGACGGGGAGGTGCAGGGCAGCCAGTTTATTGGAAATCTCAAGAATTTGTTGTACCATCATTTGGTGCGCCAGGTTGCCCCTAAAGGCCATTCCTACAGATCGGACCAATTCTCGGTCCAAACTCTACTCCGCCCTTTAAACTTTATTTCCTCATTCAGCAGCTTGGATTCTTTCAGTTTTTTTTTTTTTTTTTTTTGTGACTTTAGGAGTCTAAGAACTAAAGGAATCGGGACACTTTAATAGGGCTTTCGAAGAGATGCTTAGAGCATTTTATGTTTTAATCCAAAATAATATATTTTAAAAGACATTAATGCAATTTTGCTAGAAGTAAGTAGCGGAAACGCTGCCACGACTCTGCGTCAATTACTAAGTGATGCGTGTATCATCATCAAGGCCGAGTGATATCAGAATTGAGATCTTTTCCTAGAAATAACTCAGGTGACGCTTACTTTTACATTCCAATTTCGTTGGTCAGTCAAATTAATAAAGATCTGAGAGAAACATTTTAGCAGGTTTCCCTTAAGGGAAATCATCTATTGAGGTCGTACTCATAACGCGATTTTCGAAAAATTTCTTCAAATGTTCATCGATCTTACCCAGGAGATGACGAAACTGAGGTCCGTTCAGAATTATATATATATATATATATATATATATATATATATATATATATATATATATATATATATATGCCTTTTAACATTCTAGCGGTCGCAATTTTTATTTGATCGTTATGAAACACGATATTTAACCGTTTTATGTAAAAAACAGATCAAGTTCGTTAATGGCTGAAATCGGACCAGTGGGAGGGGGTGTTTAGAGGGGGGATTTTGGAAAATTCGAAATATCTCCGTTACCATACGTTGGATCAAAAAATTGTATAGAACCAATCTTATTGAAAATTAAATGTACTATAAATATTGTTCCATACATTTATTCTCTATCTTGAATATTAACCGTGATATTTGCATTTTTATGAAGTCTGTGGTCGGGTATAGTTCGGATTAGGTCGGCCGTTTCCGTAACTGATCGGCTCAGGTGGAAGCTTCTTCTAACCTTACCTTACGTTCGTTACTTTGTGAGATTTATGCAAATACGTTCTGTTCCTCCGCCCCCCCCCCTTCTTTAGTTCTTGGACTACTAAAATTTGAGTTATTAAAATTTAAATTATTCTTTCAATTCAGGAGCCGTTTCAGTTGGAAATTTATTTTAATTAACTGAAAGATTTCTCATTACCGTTTGTATTTAATCACGGTGGTGTTGTGTTACCAGTATGCAGATTTCTCTATTGAGAAACTTCACATGGGAAATCTGCTTAGTGGACGTTTTTGCAATGCATTTGTTCCATCGTGAATAAAGGATTAATATAATAAGTTGTATTTCTGACCTGAACAAATTTAAACTGTATAATAAAAAATCTGCTCTGAAAATGTAATGGAAAGAAAATTGAGTATTGTATAACCCGCTGTCAGCTGTACGAAATTAGCATTAAGAAAATTAAAGGGACTTATAAAACTGATCTAGTCTTTTAGCCTTTTGATTAAATACATGCCAGAGATGCTGTGGCATATGCTTAGATTATGAGGCTTAGCAGGTTAGGACGCTTACCTAGGTTATCTAGTTTCTAAGATCAAAAAATCAATCCTTCTACCTTGAACTTCTCCCAGGAAGTGGCTCATTAGCTTAGTACTAAGGTAGCTATCTATTAAGGTTTTTTTGCTCCTAAGATGTAACAATACAAATTGTGTTTCGATTACAATAATTTGTACACATCTTATACTAAATCATTGATTTAGTCCTCGGGCTAGGAAAATCAATGAAAAACACTCCTAAGAAGGAGATAGAAACGAGAAAACTGAATAAGTTCACCTCCTTTGATCATATAACCTTTGAGCATAAAGATGTAGACATCAAAAACAGGCGTACACCGCTTAAGCTTCACCTAAAATTCAGAAGACTTGGAAGCTTTCTGAATGCCCCAAAGAACTAGCTTTGTTTCCATAGAACAAAATATAAATCCATTTTTAAGAAACTAAATATAGACCGAGTGAATATTCTCCATGTACTTTAGCATCTTTATCCATAAATAATTCCACAAATAATATTAAGACGACTATAGATTTGTTTTTCGGAATTCAATGAACGATGACAACAAAAATAAAGTAAACTAATTAAGATACACTCCATATTAATAGGAAGTTAATATAATGCATCTCCATTCATTACTAATGTAATGAATGTACATGTAATGTCTATGTATTCATTTACTAATTTATAATTATTAGTTCAACTTAAGTAACTACTGCATAATTTGAAGGTACTCTAATATACACTAAATAGTTTTATTTTTCTCTTTAAAATGTCAGAAACTTTAAAATAACATGTACTCCGCAGAAATAACTCACCCCTACGTTTAAGACCTCATAGGACGTCCGGTCAAACCTTTCTCATAGCTCCTAAATTGACACACAAACTCTTTGGAATGGATATAGAATGCGACGTAGTAGAACGCGACGTAGTAGAACGCGTCTGATAATGAATGTATGTACGTGCGTGAAGATGAGAGGTAGTGAGAGAGGTCGTGTATGTGGGAAAATGGATAAAGTAGTCTATGCGTTGCATAATTGTTTTGTTTCACATATACATTATATTCTACAATTTTTCTTTTTCGGATAAATTTGAAATATATGAACATAGTAATTGGTGAAACCCATCTTTTTCCAAAAATGTAAATAATGAAAACGATTTTTTGTCCAACCTAAACTAGTGAAACTACTTGAAGCAGTTCCCTGTCTCTTAACACAGTAAGAAAAACATTCATTCCGTACAAATTAAAGTATCATATGTGTTCCGAAAGTAATAGGCAAGCCTATCTCGCCGAAAGTCCCTGCGAGAATTAATTGTAATGCTCTAAATATTTTAGCACACAAGATTTTCTGAAGCTGTTCTATTAACAGAATTCAATCCAAGGCCACATTCAGTTCGACGGATTCTTGAGTTCATCAAGATTAAAATGGGGACATATATGAAAATAATTGTTCCAAAGGATATAAGGTGTACTTTTTTTCCATTCATTTTATTTTAATTATTTTCTCCCACTTAAAGTACCTCTATAAAGATATATTTTCTCATATATTTTGAGCCTATGTTCCATACAAGGAACATGTTTTATTTATGAAATGTAAATCATGATTAATGTAATTATAATTGAAAACTAAACAAAAAAATATAAACGAAAAATTGAATGTATTCAAAAATATTCTTGGAATAAACTTTGTTTCCCTTAATGAATCGGTTTATGACACTTTGATAAAGCTTAATTATAAATATCATTTTTAATTATCCCCATTAAAATAAAAAGATATACATTAATGTAAAAAGTAAAGCACCATGAAAATGAGAAGTTTATTAAATTTTCCGTTTTACAAAAGAAGTTATTAATAGCTGGGTTGCTTTATTAAAAGTCAACGCTCATAAAAAAACACCAATCAGTCACAGTTATTATTCCAATAAGCTGAGCTTCATTTGCTCGTTAATTTGTGATTTTAGGGATGATAAAAAGTTTTACTAATGACTTGAATAAATGCTTTATTTAGATTCAGTATCTAATTTAACGTTGTAAATTCTTCATAAACTAAGTGTAGATATTTGACATGTTCTATTTATTGATTTGTCGAATTTTGAGTTTATCCAAAAATGTCCAACGGACTACTCCATCTGATTTAGCAGTAGGAATTTGGATCAAGATTTTATATAATTTTTTAGATGCCTCAGCTAATCAAGCTATACTTTGATTATGGAGTCGTCCTAGCTACGATTTTCCATGACTCACGAAGCTAGGAGCAAAATCTTTCGCAGTAATCTTTACTAACCTTCAGAACGATATTCATTTAAATGGTCAGAAACGTGAACCAGTTGTCATACTGGTAAAACCTTGACACCGATGTATGATGAATTTTCAGTAAAAGTCAGTGTTATTTTACTTATGCTTTTATACCATCAATTTTGTGCAGTTTTCTTAGTATTCGAAGAGAATAAAACCAGAAGTCATTATTTTGTGGGAAAATAACGCCAGCAAAGAAGTTTGCTAACGAAATGTTTACCTTATAAAACTTATATTTTATTATAATAATCTTTTCCAATTGTGAGCCTACATAAAAGACTTTTCCAGGGTCTTTTGATCGTACAATCGAATTTTCTTCTTATATATATCGTTTTCATATAATTGACTGAATTTCTAATACCGCTACTACAACAACTTATCTTAAGTGGATCCCACTTGGTTTTTGTGGGTGTTAGTGCCTTTTAAATTCATAGGATTCTCAGAAGAAGCGGCTTAGCTCATTGATATGCGGCCACCTATATGGCGTATAAAGAGGGCGCGGTATTCCCTGATCGGGGCAATATTAGCTCGTTTCACACCTGACTTCCTGGCAATTCGTCTCCCCCGCGGCCTCTCTCTCATTTCTATATCCATGATCCTTTACTACCTAGGCCCAGCCTTATTTCCTACTTCTTCACAGCCACTTTCCCTTACATTCTTCTTAGAACTCTTTCTTTCATTTCTCTCATAACCACTCCCATATATATATATATATATATATATATATATATATATATATATATATATATATATATATATAATTGTAACCTCTGTCTGTACATTGATTTTTTTCGCGAAATTTCACGAAACTTTTCGTTTCACATGTCATAGACACCATAACTACATTTTGTTTCTTTCGTGTCTGTTTGTTTGTTTGTTTGTTACTTTTTCACGCATAAACGGCCGAACCGAATTTTATGAAATTTGGTATGTATATAACTACTAAGCCAACTTAGACTTAAGGCTATATTAATATTCTCTGAGACGAACAGGAGTGGGGGTTATAAGGGAAGCCATGCAATTAAAAATAGCGATATTTCGTTTCCTGTTGGGTTTTCGGCAAATATGAACATAACAAAAGTTGTTTATTTTGTTATTTAGAGTAACTTTTTTTATATACACTTTTTTCGTGTACTGAATTATCAACGAGATATACGCTAAAACCTAAAGCGGAAGTGAACAGTTTATTTGGCCAAATGGGTCAACCGAACTAAATAAAACTCGGTATGTGTATTAGCACTAACGCCTTCATTATTATAAGCCATACCAACATTTCTAGGGACGGGCAGGAGTGTGGGTTGTAAGGGAGGCCTGAATTTAAAAGTAGTGGTATTTCGTTTTCTATTCGTTTTTCTGCAAATAAGCACATGACAAAAGTATTTTATTTTTTTATTTGAAGTAACTTTTGTGATATTCAATTTTGTCTTATAACAAAGTATAAACGAGATAAACGCTAAAACTTTAGCGGGAGCCAACAATTTTATTGGGCACTAACGATTGAACCGAACTTAACAAAACTTGGTATGTCAATTAGCATTAATTCTTCCATGATTATAAGCTATATTAAAATTTTTAGGTTTGAACGGCAGTGGGGGTTATAATGGAGGCCTGAAATAACAATTCGCGATATTTCATTGTCTATTTGTTTTTCGACAAACGTGAACATAACAAAAGTGGTTTACTTTGTTATTTAGAGTAACTTTTGTTTTATACATTTTTTCGGAAACAATGTATGAAGCAAGTAATTAGCGTAGAAATATTGATATAATCAACAATTCTTTCCAATATGAACTACCAGGTACCTCACCTGGAAATATTAATTCAAATCTATATTAATATTTTGTCCTTAATAATTCAAATCTATGCGTAATGCACAGGAGACGGGAAATATGACAATATGGAGGACAGTGTATTCTTACATAAAAAATTAATTTTATTATTAACAAATCCTCAGCAACGACGGGAATAAACCATAAACACTGGGACGGGTTAACGTCAAAATATTCTGCAAAGAAAAGCCTTGCAAAAAAATACCATCTCCATTCAACCTTAAATGAATTCCCGGGCGAAGCCGGGTATCTGAGCTAGTATATATATATATATATAATTCTACTGTACGTGTGTATGCCACTGAACTCCTCCTAAACGGCTGCACTAATTAGAATGAATTTTTTTGTATGCGTTTGGGTGACGCCCTGGATGGTTTAGATTCACGAATCAGCCCGGCAGATGGAGCAGGAGTGGGGATTGTAAGGGAGGCCTAAAATTAAAAAATAGCGATATTACGTTTCCTATTGGTTTTTCGGCAAACACGCACAGGATAAAAGTTGTTTATTTTGATATTTAGAGTAACTTTTGTTATATGCTCTAAAAAATTAAAGTGAGAGCTAACGATTGAACCAAACTTAACAAAACTCTATATGTAAATTAGCATTAATTCTTCCATGATTAAATTTTAAATTAATAATAATTAAACTATATTAAATTTTTAGGTTCGAATGGGAGTAGGGGTTATAAGGAAGGCCTGAATAAAAAAATCGCGTTATCTCATTTTCATTTTTATATATATCAGATTTTTGGTATACCGTGTTTTACATTATAATGGTCCCACCCTGGCTAGAAAAGGGTGGTAACCTGTAGATAACCCGTCCCGATTAGCCTAAGTTGCATAAAGTGGACGTTATTAAATAATAATTAATTACATTATAATACGGTAAAACATAATATGACAAATGTCATAAATAACCAAACCAACTTTTGTGCGTGGAAAACGGCATTTTCTAGTTCTTTTGAAATCGCACTCCTTTCGTTCATAAAACAGTAATATAACCTCTATGGGGTACCAGTTATGTAAATAGCAAGTTTCATCAAATTCGATTAAATCGTTTAGGCTAGATACTAGGAGAAGGAAGCGGATATCATTTCATATGATTCTTAAAATCCAATCAACTACTAGAGATACGAACATGTAAGGTGAAGTTTTCAGGGAAACACCAATGTGCACAGAGGTTACAACTTTATAAATTTCAAAAATTGTATCATGAGGATAACCCCACTAGTTATTTAATTTTTTTTTATTTATTTATTCATACAATAATCGCTTTTCGCAACTGGGGCGATTTAGCGACGAATCTGTTATTTAACATACAACATATTTAACATATAACATATTTAACATATTTAACATATAACATACCTAACATATAACATATTTAACTATAACATATTCAACATACATATAGCATATTTAACATATAAAATATAACATATTCAACATGTAACATATAACATATTCAACATACATATAACATATTTAACATATAACATATTTAACATATAAAATATAACATATTCAACATATAACATATTTAACATATAACATATAATTATTATATTTACGTAAGTATGCTTATTTCTGCAAATATTTTCAGTATTGCCCTACATTATAATTTTTTGATTATAAACTTGTTATTTAAGGATACTTAGTGGTTTAAGTGAAAAAATAAGCATGACTTGTCTTATGATGTTTTGTTTCTAAAGACATTTTGATGAAATAATATTAAACACAATAGAAATACTTTTCAAAAATTATAATTTTCTGGGCTTAATTTACTTTGTAAGTTAGAATTCCGTTTTTACTGTAGCTGCACCTTCCCCTTTTATATATTACTCCTTTAACCCTTAGTTAGTCGGGCGGGGTCTGTTGGAGCCCAGGCGCCAAACAACCCAATGCCGATCGTTCATGTCAGAACTAGCACACCCATCACTTCTGCTAGCTTACTGTTTCCGTAACCTCTCTTAAGGACAGTTGCAATTGTCTCCCTTTCGTAATCCCACTACTAGATAAACTAGCTTTGGGGTCTATCGGACCCCACGCGACTCATTAAGTAGCATGCCTAAAAAACTATTAGTCAATTCTTTGTGGCTTCCGGACGGCGATGAATGTACTAAAATTACACAGTTACTGCAGGAAGATATTTTTGAAGAGGCATGAGAAGTTGGGAGGAGACACTGACTCAGAAACTGAGGACATAGTTCAGATGCGTGAGGATGACTCGAATACTGAGGAGAGCGCTGGTTCTGAAGTGTTCTTCCTGCTCTAAATTTGGATGTGGAAGTCACCATTAATTGTTATACCTAAAGTGTTGTGAATAATAATTTACACGCTTCATACTGCTTTAAATAAATTTACTCTTTTATCAAAATGTAATTTATAGTTTATTTTTCTTATTAGATAGTGATTTTCTTCATGTAATATAAGTTGATTTTTATTTTTTGTAAGATGATATATATTGTTTGAAATACATTTATCTCTTAATTTTTTGTACGTATAAATAAAGTAAATATATTTGGCATTAAATTTAAGTAAAAAAATATCTTACCTTAATTGTTATTGGGAAAATAAAAAAAGAGAAAGAGTTCGAGGTCTGTTGGACCCCGCGCGACTTCTTACGTTTGTAAGAGAGGTGCGACTGATTAAGGATTAATGTTTTCTCGTTTAATAAAAAAGTTCCTGTATTACAATTAACTCTTATATTGATTAAAACCATTTATAATTGCCTAACAATAAGGGTATCGGTTAGCTGACGTCAAATAAGTTGAGGCCACACAAGCCTTTGAGGAATTCACCAAGTAGTATACATGCCAATGGGGAATTAAAGAGAGCTTTTCATTAGATGTCTGGGCAAAGCTACATAGTTCTAGTCTTAAGAATGTACTTTAAAAGAAGACATTTATGTGTGACAACTTGAAAAGGCAACTATAACCTTCTAGGCGTTGTTGACAAAACCCACATGACCTCCAGACATTGTTTATTGCCGATATAGTTGAAACACTTCTTGTTAAATGACTGAGTATCAATATATGTTTTCTATTGCAGGTAATTTCTTCATTTAAAATGAGAAATATTTATTTATTTAGGAGCGCCCTCGACTAGACGACATTGCTCAAAATTCAACTAAAACACATATATACTTAAAAATGCAACAATTAAAAAAAAGTAATAAACAAATGTTATTTACTTACGTCCACTTTATGCTACTTTGGCTAATTGGGACGGGTTATCTTTAGGTTATCTCCCTATTTTAGCCAAGGGTGGGACAAAGGATTTTATTTAATGAGTTCGTCGCTAAATGAATTCCTATTACTTAGGTGGGAATCGAACAATCTACTAACAATACCAAATAACAAATAAACATATTAATTAAACTAAGTCTTGCAAGTCGTGTAGTACTTATAAGTTTTGCACGTGCACTGCAGTCAGTCAGTAAGTGTCTAATTGTCAGAGGCAAACTACGCTTCTGACATATAGGCCTCTCTTTCCTGTTCACAATGAAGTAATGCATATCCAATGAGAGTAACCCCCCTAATACTTTGTAATTGTTGTCGATTTTAATAATCGAAGTTTATGTCGACCACGTTTCCTCACAGTCGTTTAGTACATATGCCAGCGGTTTTTATTAGCTCGTCTTAATGTGTGCAAGAAAAGCCTGGACATTCTTTAGCAATTTTAAATGGGGAACTGACAGATGCTCTCTGCTCACCTTTTATCTATCCTATCCCAGGTCTCTTCTGGATTATGAATGTATTGCATATTCATATAAGATCAAGAAAAATTGATGGCATCAACACAGGGGTGAGGATAGCAATAGCAGTATTCCTATTAAGTCTTGCAGGAGGTGTCTGTGTTAAATCTGGAAAACCATTATTAGAGGACAGAAGACAAATCCTCAGATTAATGTTTCAGCTGAAATGTGGCAAATAACATTATATACTTGAGGCATTAAATCGATATTAAGAATGTGGTTCATAGAGAATCTAGGAATTTAGGTGTTTGCTAAATTTTCAGCTTCTTTGTTTTCCATCCCTCACGATTGCAAGTGCTAATGGTAAGAGTCTTAATAAAATAAATATTAAAGTTGTTATTTCATAATGAAGAATACCTTCAAGCCCAAAATTATTTAAAAATCAGAAAATATTTGAGAAAATGAATGGTTAATCTAGACGTGCTATCTACAGGTTAAGGGCCGTAATAAATATGAACTTAAGGGCCGTAATAAATATGAACAACAAATGTTATAATCATGACACCCTATTCAAGGCATACGTAGTGATATTATACGATGTTTTACAAAAATTGCGAATATTGGTTGAAACTGATTATGAACACTACAATGCTGGTCACACCTATCGGTGGAGACAGTCGTTACTGGCTGATGATCGAGTCTGGCAAGCCCTTTCGATGCGAATGCACCATATTCAAGAGTGTCAAAAGTATTACAGATCTAGACTAAAACGTAAACAACCTAATACGGTGAACAGACACATAAAACCTACTGACTAACGAACAACTAACTCAGTACAACTTTTGACGGGCTTGAAGATGGTGCAATCCCATCGAAAGCGCTTGCCAGCTGTACTCGACCATCAGCTAGTGACTACGGTCTCCACCGACAGGTATCACAACTTTACGTTTCAGTTTCAGACGATTATAGCCTCAGTTACTAGAGAAGTATGAATGACAAAATATAGTAATTGAAAACATAAATTCAAATAATAGTAGATTCATTGTTCAGTCTTAAATAATTTCAGGTTATTAATCAGAAACACTTTTTTCGGGCTCCTCACAATAAATTTCTTAAAAACGTTTAGCGCTTTCGGGAATGCAATGCCCATCCTCAGAGTGTCAGAGCGTGGGGCGTGCCTATAGAGATGCTACTGGGCTCAACTCTGAGGATGTCCCTCATAGACACGCCCTACGCTCTGACGCTTTGAGGATGAGAATTTCATTCCCGAAAACGCTAACCGTTTTTAAGAAATAAATTGTGAGGAGCCTCAAAAAAGTGTTTCCGATTAACCTGTGTCATCACCCTCACCTCCAGCTGAAAATAAAAATGTTTAATAATTTCTCTACAATCCTTGTCGCATTTGTAATAAAAATAAAGCTTATGCACATTGTGAAGTACAGAAATAAATCTCCGTTTCTATTTAGGAATGAAATATATGATTTCTGAGAAGAGCTTAAGGGCCGTAATAAATACGAACAACAAATGTTATAATCATTTTTTACCAAGAAGAAACACATGGCCGCCCTTCTCGAAATACATCATGAAAAAATGTGAAAAGGCTCGAGAATGTTTTTATAAAACTGTTAACGCCGAACAGCTTACTGAAATCAAAGGAAGACACATTTCAAATAATCTTTTTTGTGATATCAGATTTTAAAAAAAAATAAAAAAAAATATTTTTGTTGAGTCTTTTTCTTTCTTCAATACAGCAGTACCCCAATTCACGAAATTTACGATCACTTATCATTCTTCTGTAACTTACCTAGCTTAGTATCATTAGTTATTAATATTATTTTTTTAATATTGGTCATTCTATTGTTGTTCTTCTGCAACCATGCTACAAACCAACAAAGCTACAAAATAGAACACGAAAAACAATTACGAACGTTTACGACATACTAGAATCTAACATATTCCCGTCCATAGAATTATTTCGCTTTACTCAACCTATCAGTATTTCTGTCCATGTAGCAGTCTACAAATCTCTCTCTCTCTCTCTCTCTCTCTCTCTCTCTCTCTCTCTCTCTCTCTCTCTCTCTCACTCTCTCTCTCTCCCCCCCCCTCTCCCCCTCTCTCCCTCTCTCTCTCCCTCTCCCCTTCTCTCTCCCTCTCCCCTCTCTCTCTCTCTCTCTCTCTATCTCTCTCTCTCTCTCTCTCTCCCCCCCCCTCTCTCACTCTCCCTCTCTCCCCCTCTCTCTCTCACCCACTCTCTCTCTCTCTCTCTCTCTCTCTCTCTCTCTCTCTCTCTCTCTCTCTCTCTCTCTCTCTCTTGGATTTTAGAATTATTGTGGTAAGTTCAAATTTGTTGTCAAATATTCGTTAAATTTCAAAATTAATGAAGTCATAGATATTAGTAATAGCTTAAATAAATGTAAGAACCAAGTGAATGTCAGCTGATAACTTAATAATCAAATTAGCAGAGAAGGGAAGTGAACGAAGTGGAGCGTGATTTGATAAAACTGATGTGAAGAGAGAATAAGGGGAGTATTAGCATATTTAATATTTGGTTCATGGAGGGGTGGCTTTCGGTCGACAGGTTGCAGTAATGTCAACCACATCTCCTCTCTTTTCTTTTCCCTCTCATTTCGGCCCTATTTCCTTTTTCCTCCTGTTCAGTGGAAATGTATCAAAAAAAAATTAAACAATCCATATTCATTCAATATTATTCAAAGTGCCTTCTCGATTCTCCCTATCTGTAAAATCCCTACTTTATTTTTCAGAGTAACCGAAATTACATTCGACTGGGTACTAATATTGAGCATTGCATGCGCAATAAAAACACGTAAAATGTTGATTGATGCATTAGAATTATTAAATCAACTCTTCATTATTGCATGGGTGTCTTTATAGGAGCCTTATTGAGTGAAAATAAAATTATCTTGCTTCGGGCAACCATGCATTTCAAGAGCTAATTTTAACAGATATCCCAACGGTGAATCAGCTGTTATGGTTTTACACATTATCTAAAGCATGTGAATTTTGCAATAAATGTTATTCAGCTATCTCATATTCGGCTTAAATATTGATTAAATATTTCCCCTGTTCTCATATAGGGATAATAGTCTTCAGAAAACGAACCGACTATTGAAGTTCATCACTCATCATCGCTCAGGAGTAAAAAACGGGTAAAACGATTGCCAAATAAATTAATTGAAATGAGATTATAGATATGCCCTGAGATTCCACAAGATGTACCTTATTGGAGGAGAATACTTTCACCTTAAGGCATCAACACACACACACACATTGCTATTAAGCTGAGTGATTCCTCCATGGCATTTTGCCCTCGAAAAGGTGCAACTGAAGGGGCATGAAACGTTTAGGGGCTTTAATAACATTTTAAATGAAGCTGGTGATGTTTTTATTATAATAACCCTAAGAAAAAAAGAAAAACACTATCAACTATATATTTAAAAGATTAATGTTGAACTAAACACAGAGTTCGGTATTGGTTATAAACGGACTGTGAAAACTCACATTGAAAACTATTATATGGACAATGTTACTGTAGCACTTTTTATGGTTGCTAGGTGAGCTAACCTAACATAGCATATGTTACACCAGGCGTGGTGGAGGACCGAACAGGACATCAACGTTCTGGTAGGCGGGCGTACCAAGTGGAAGCACGTGAATCAAAGACCACCGGACCAAAAAAGGTGCGGTGGACGAGCATCTATCCCAACTTACAAACGAGGAGGAGTATCCACCAAAGATCCGCAAGTTTGGTTGGGAGAAATGTACCATTTGTTATGGTTGATAGGCGAAGGAACCTACCTATTGCAGCATATGTTATGGTTTCTTGGTGATGGAACCTCTTGTGTTAATGTATTATTTCAGTTATGGCTTATGTCTATAACTCAATGTGTCTTCTTATAGTTAATAATACTGCAGTAACCAACTATAATTGTTATATTATTATGCTTTCCCAAATTTGAATACTACCGCTGTAGTATTTATGTGTATTTCGCCATTAACTATATCCCACTACTATTACAATTTCCATTTGAAGGTACAATTACTAAACATCCCCAAGCTATCTTTAATTCTGGATCCTATTTAGAAATGAAGATATGCAAATTACAAAATACTTATGACATGATCTGTGCTACTATGGCTAACTTTGTCTTTATCGCTTGCCATTAATGCGAGTAGGTCTGGAAAGTTATATTTAGAGGATAATAATAATTATATTGAAGGAAAAATGAGCTGAGTACATTTGGCAGGTTTGAAAATGGTGCCCTCGATTCGAAAGCTTTTTCCAAGTGTAGTACATGAAAGTAATATAGGGGTCAACCGACAGATTTGTCAATAAAACATTGCCCGTTCGGAGGAAATACTTTTTTCCTCAAAGTCAGTACTGGTAATATTACAGCAAACAATACTGTTCCGTACTATGTATATTGTAATGGAACTCACTCAGCTGGTTTCTGTGATATATAAATGACATGGAATTGCAGATAATTTCTTCTACTATAAGAATAAGAACAAGAACAAGAAGGATTTTCTAAGACAATCTTCCGTTTAAGTTATATTCTTACCCAACGTGTTTGTTCGTTATTTTCCGCTTAAAATTATTTTTATGAGTATTGATAAGGAGGAGAATTAATTGTGAGAGGCAATCAAATAGATTCCTAGATTGTTATGGATTGTATAGTTTAAACTTGGCGTGGGTTTTAATATTAAGGAACCCTTAGCATCCACCCCTTAACGGCAGGCTAGTTTATTCCTCGTTCTATGGGAACCCACTACCCTTCGTATTACAAGCTTTATTTTTAGGTGTAGTTATATGCCAGAATTCTTCGTTCTTAGTTCTTCAGCGAGCCCAGGAGGACATTGATGAGATATCGCTTATTTTTCTCAGATCTTGTCCTTCATCCGTTTCATTCTTTCTTCTTCAGTGAAGTTTCTTTCAGGGAAAATGCTTCTGAGGTAAGACTGATTTATTACAATATTTATTATTATATATGTATTTAACTAGTCGATTTACTGCCCTCACTTATCTGAGCTCACCTGGATTGGGTTTGTACTTATAACTACAGCCCACAATATTAGTCTTTCCGGAGCCTCAAAAACATCATATGTACACCAATTTTAGCCCGGTCAAAAATAGAAATAATAAATCAATAATTACTAATCATTCTCCATATTAATAAAATTATTGCCATTGTCTCAAAATTATTTCGTGTTAATGATGAATTATTTCGTGTTCTCAGCCTTTAAAGAACTAGAAGCAGTTGGAATAAAACCATACTTACAAAATTGAACTTAAATTAACGATGTTGCTGAATGCCAACTACCAAAATTTAGATTATCTCTAAAGGACATTGGTACTTAATTAATCAGAAGCTTGATACAAAAAAAAGTGAGAAATTGGGCTGCGGAGCCACTAAAACATGTGGAGCCATTTGTCTGAAGGGACCAATCGAAAAACAGTAACTATAAATGACCTAGCTTTCTTTTCTGAGCAAAAAAGGTATGAGATAGGATGTAATTATTCAACCATGGGGGAAAAAAGGCATCTTTCTGATATTTTTGGCATATACATTCGGAACAACTTTTATTTACCAACTGCATTCACAATAATAACTCATCTTGATTCCGAATTTCTTCCTGAATTAATCACATTAATAGGCAAAAAAAAACTATAAATATGCAATAAATAAGTGATTAATGGGAAAAATTGACAGAGGAATATTTACAAAACATTTTGAAAAAGAAAAAAAAAAAAAAAAAAAAAAAAAAAAAATAATACCAAGGATTACAATTTAGACATTGATATCTAAAATTGCCATTGCTCAATTTTGAATGATGATGAAAATGATAACACTAATAGAGATGAACTTGGAAATAAAATAAATACATACATAAATTAATTAAACCTAATAAAAAACTCAGTTCATAAATAAAGGCTCAGAATGAAAGATCAAATCAATGAAATTCAATTCAACAAGCTGGACAGAGTAATTAGATTAGGAGTTGAACAAATAAAGAATCCAAACGTATACTCGACTATCGCGCGAATATTTCTTTTAATAACAAGTACAACAAGCTTAAACAGATGGAAAAAATTACGAAATATCGTTGTTGTATTTCATGAAAAGAAGTAAAAAAAGTTATAGTGCTTGACGAAATACGCACAGAATTACTGAAGTATGATTTTACCTGAGAGGGCTATCAGATAGTTTATATAGATAAAAGAAAAAAAAATGTTGTGGAAATCACATGACAAACTTCTATTCTTATTAAATAAAATATCCAAATTGTTTTACTTCACCTAACATGATTTCATTTTAAAGTTATATATGATATCTCCATTCCAATGCATAGGATCGAAAAATTTCATACAACATATTTTATAGATTCTTTTCATGATGAATATACATTTTTGTACCTTTAATATATGGATAAGTGAGCAATTTTTAATTTCCGTTACCTCGCCCCTCCCCCTTCCCTTAGTCGATTTTGATCAAATACATACAGAGGTCACTCCTAAATCAGTTCAAATACACAACAGGAGTCAACAGTAATAGAAATATATTACGCTTGATTAATGATAATAATAATAATATTTATATCAGTTGGTGGATGCTATACTTGTCCAAGAAACCTGCTGTGAACTTGAAAGAATGCGGAACTATTCAAGCTTTAACAATCATGGAATCATTGTGAGATTATTTTTTTTCCATTTTTATGATTGTGAATTTCTCATGATTATTATTTTTTTAGAAATTTATTTTTACCGGCACATTTTAATAATATTAATAATTTTAATAATGTTTAAATTAATACCTTGATACGACAAACTCATTCACTATACTAATGCACTCATGCACAAACACAGATAATGGAATATTTGTGGTAGAAATTTACAGTCAATGGGAAAAAAAACTCTATTCTGTATATAACTTTATTCTATATTAAGTACTTGGCTAAAAGCAAACACAAACGAAGAAAGCCAGAAGCATCTATCATACGCCTATTCAATAACTAGTTCAAAAGGTTAAATAAAACTCTCTATGAAATGCTGCTTGTCTAGGCAAACAAATCGAAATGAAATCTCCCTTTTGGTCCCATGTGAGAGGAGTATTTCAAGAGACATTGTATTTGAGCGGTCAATGAGTGACCAGTTAGGCAAGTTTTATTGGAGTTAGAGGGTAAATATGACCTGGGATCGGGGGAGTTGGTCGGTGCGGATTAAACTTGCGGCAGATTCCTCGTCAAACTTGCAGCGGTTTTGCGGTCTTTCAAAGAACCCTTCTCCTAGCCCCTAACTCTGGACTTACCTTCAATGTCAGAATTAATCCTAACCTACCCCCAATTACGGAATGCAATGATTAGAAAAATCTTCCCCGTCCTCTGTTCAATTGCATGTTAATCTACAACCGCTGCCACGAATGTTAGCCAAGGGGCAAAATGAATGAAAATAATAATTAATTGGAACCAGCCAATACAAGTTCCGGGTGAATGCAATTGCAAAGCTTAAATTACAATATAAAATAAAACTCAAGACACGTAGGACTACACTAAACGAATTTTATCAATTTCCATTTGTTTAAGCTGAAGTACTTCTTTTAATGATTAAATATTTAAGCAGAATCGTTAATTACGTTCCTCAGTAATAATGCTTATTTTTTTTTTTGTAATAAGTAATTATAATTCTCTCATTAAAATAGGAATAAATCTAAATATATTATTAATAAAATAATTGTTTTTAATTATGAATTGTATTGAAGAGAATTTATTTAATTTTTAAAAAGCCAGTGAATCAGTCACCTATTTGATAATGTATCATGGTATGTGGAAAACTGGAAATCTATTATTAGTATATGGTGGTTCATTTATTATTATTTAGTTGTCTTTTGCATTACAGCTCCTCTGGTGTGGATTTCAGGGTTTTTCACCCACTGTGCTACATTTATGTAATTTCCTATCTATAATTTGTGTTGTTTTTTAATTTTATTTATAGGTTTAAGTCTTTGACATAAACTTATCGTTTTTAACTTCTTTAATTTTATTAGTTGACTATTTATTAAATTTTCTATTGTTTTTAGCTATGATTGTTAGATTTACTCAAGGGCATTGTTTGTCAGCAGGCACTGACGATGGAGCGCTAACTCCGAAAGTGCACTTAGCATAAAATTAAAAACAGTAGAGGACAAGGCCTTATCAATTGGTTCCTCTACCATCCAGCATATTCCAGAGATATATGGAAATCATTAAATCATTATTGTTATTCGATACTTAAATATCATTGAACGACCCATATATATATATATATATATATATATATATATATATATATATATATATATATATATATATAAAATTGTAACCTCTGTCTGTACATTGATTTTTTTTCGCGAAATTTCACGATAACTTTTCGTTTCACATGTCATAGACACCATAACTACATTTTGTTTCTTTCGTGTCTGTTTGTTTGTTTGTTTATTTGTTTGTTTGTTACCTTTTCACGCATAAACGGCTAAACCGAATTTTATGAAACTTGGTATGTATATTACTATTAGCCCAACTTAGACTTTAGGCTATATTAATATTCTCTAAGACGAACAGGAGTGGGGGTTATAAGGGAGGCCTGAAATTAAAAATAGCGATATTTCGTTTCCTATTGCTTTTTCAGCAAATATGCACATAACAAAAGTTGTACGGAAGTATAAATGAGTTATACGCTAAAAACTATAGCGGGAGTCCACAATTTTATTTGGCACAAAACACTCAACCGAACTAAACCAAACTCGCTATGTGAATTAATACTAACGATTTCCTTATAATAAGCCATACTAAAATTTCTAGGGACGGGCAGGAGTGGGGGTTATAAGGGAGGCCTGAAATTAAAAATAGCGATATTTCGTTTCTTATTGCTTTTTCAGCAAATATGCACATAACAAAAGTTGTTTATTTTGTTATTTAGAGAAATTTGCTCAACACTTCTTTTCAATATGAACTACCAGGTACCTCACCTGAAAAAATTAATTCAAATGTATGTCAATATTTTCTCCTTAATAATTCAAATCTATGCATAATGCACAGGAGACGGAAAATATGACAATATGCAGGACAGTGAAGTCTTACATAAAAAAATAATTTTATTATTAACAAATACCAACAACGGGTATTAACCCTAAACACTGGAACGGGTAAATGTCAAAATATTGTGCAAAGTAAAGCCTTGCCAAAAATATACCATCACCATTCAGCCTCAAATGAATTCCCGAGCGAAGCCGGGTATCTGAGCTAGTATATATATATATATATATATATATATATATATATATATATATTTATATATGGGTAATGTAACGTTTAAATATTTTTTTGTAGTTCGAAGATCTAATTGAAAACGTTTCACGGTTGTTCTGCGATGATATGTACAAACGTCGTTTCAGTTTCCAGAAAGCTGAGAAGAAGAATAGAAGAGAATCAAATGGGGCGATGAATGTTAAATGTTGTGAGCATTTAAATAGCAAAAGAGAACTACCAAAGCTAATACATTAGTTACTTATACAGTCCTAGTATATCCTTTAACAAACTCAACGTATCTTTTTCGGCAATGTAAGTTTTGTTTCAATGTGTCAAAATTTGCGGAAGCTAAAGAGCGAACAGAGAAACATTTTACAGGTATATATAAACGTTTTAAAATTCAAACTTATGTTGCTTTTGGTACTCATTTACCACGATTGTTGAAGATTTTAAGTATTTTTGTCATGTGAGTAACATCAATTGCTTACTTTTTCAAAAGAAAAGCATCTAAAGCTAGTACTAGACTCTAGTAAAAGTAGACTTCGATAAAAAATCGAATGGATACGCACACACATACATACTTTGCTATTAACTATGTTCACTGATTTATACATTTTTAGATATTTTTTAGTTACAAAGGTGTTGCTTTTCTGTCTATAGATTTTATACTTTAAATATGTTTATTTTGATTTTAATCCTCTCACTATAATTCTCTCATGTTGCCCAAAGTGTAATGGATTCCTTATTTTTTATCACTTGATCTAGATTTGATTTTAATTACTTTCTTCTCGATATGTGTTTGATGATTATTAAATAACTTATAACTATTCTGGAAGTAGTTATAACAGAGATGCATATTTTGATAGGAAAAATCTCTTGGCGATTCGGAATTACAGATTTCAGAACTAGTTTCAAGGGACGAGGGTGAAGAAATGCGAAATGGGAACAAAGGGCAAAGTTTAGGGAAGGGAAATAAGGATACTGAGAGAGACTCGGAGATGAGAGGCTGTCTCTGGAGAGATTGGAGAGACGTCCAAGCCCTTGGGGCAAATGCTTTCCACTGAATAAATACTGACGCGGAAGAGGGTGAGCTAGATAATGCTCAGAATTAATTCACTCCGGATCAATTTATGGAACTTTTCTAGGTTAACATAGGGGTTAGCTCGGAAATCGATGAAAAATCGTTACAATATGCTTGTAAGATGGTCGATTAATATCAATTTATTAGGAGATTTCCCTTAGGGGGAAACAGCTGTAATGACGTACTGTTATTACGCGATTTGAATTTCGAGGGGGTCCATCAAACCCTCACAGAAGATGGCGGAAAATGAGGCCCATTCAAAACTATATATATATATATATTTGCCAAGTGCTGTGTCTCCAGTGGTGACAGATTTGTGGTATTCCACGATATTTTGCCGATTTTCCAATCGGTTTCTCTGCTGGTCATGTTATATTTTGGGCGTGGCAACTCCTAATGCCGGACCTTTTTTTTTTTTTCTTTTTTTTGTACACCTGACTAAAGAAGAAAGACCAAAAGAAAACTCATGCGGAGAGGAAGGGCTTACGAACAGAACTAAACTAAAGAAAAACGTGCAAGCATGCGAAATTCAAACAAGTACCTCATGTACCCATAAACCCTCTTACCCTGTGACCATTGTTTGTCTTTGGTAGTGCCCAGTAACTCGACAAAACGGTCCATCGGTTTGTATGGAACGTGGAGCCCATGCTTCCGGAGCCATCTCCCTATCGTCTTGCTCATGCCACCTACGTAAGGTATTGCTAACCTACTTTTTTTCTGGGCATATTCCGCGAGTTTTCTACTATAGGTCCAAGGCTGGCCTTCAATGCCAATTCATCGGTGAGAACTTCCAGTTCTTGTTTTAACAGCTCCGGTCAGCTACAGAGCCAGAACGCCCTGTGAGCTAATGTTCTAATAACTTCTTTCTTTTGGCCGGAATAGTGATGGTAGCCTGCTTAGAAATAGCGGCCCGTGACAAGGGGGATATTTTGTAGTTGTAGCCGGTGCAGATGAAGGAAATATAACCATATTGCTTGACAGGGATGTGTACGACGAGAAAATTTAAGCTCTCCTTGAGCCTCAAGTATACTAAAAGGACATTAAGGATCCGTCCAGACCGATGCCAACGCCAAAAGCTTTTTGACAATGTATAGGTAGTGTCCTGGAAAGAAAACAGAAGAAGGAGACTGCCACGGGAGTCAGTGGAGGTCTAGAAAAGACCAAGAAATTTCAATTATGATGGGTTGTCAGTGGCCGTGGTTGTTTATGCCTCTACTAACCGCAAGGTGTGCTGACAATCTGCAACACCACGGAGTGTAGAACCAGCCAATGCAGAAGTTTCCCCCACCACCAGAGGGAAGAAGGACCGCTTAACGGCAGGCCCGGCATTCAAATAAATTCAGAAAATGGCAACCCTCATCCAACGATCCTTATCCCAGCCCATGCCGCAGCCAGCTATGTATGTTTATATATCGTGTACATTCGTGTCTACATGAGGTACTTGTTTTTATTTTGTATGCTAGCACGTTTTCTTTAGCTTAGTTTTCTTCGCATGCACTTCCTCTACGCATGATTTTCCTTTTGGTCTTTCTTCTTTAGTCATGTGCAGTAAAATAAAATAAAATAAGCCTGGCTTTCAGGACCTAGCACCTGAAGAGAAAGGAACTACCTGCAAAGAGGAAAACCCTAGGAAGGATAGCTGCCCATTAGGACACAGGGGCCTCTACGGTCGGCCTCTGCCTAACATTGTCGGCAAGCGCACCTATTCCTGAGAGCGTAGAAAAGAAGAGAGTAGAAGTTATCTTCCTCCCGAATCTCTAACTCACAGGCGAGACCCGGGACTCAAGGGAATCGGCTCCTGCTGGGGTAATAGCCCTCCCCTGAGGTGGAGTAAGGTAATCAGACTGAGAGCCGTCTAACCATTCCCTAAATACCACTTCTACACCCCCATTGTCCATGTACGCGCGCAACATTGAAAACACATTTGCACACTCACAAACAATATTTCACGAAAAGACGCACACTACCACAACGGGAGATCCTAATTACAACACGGACCCACTCCTCTCATCAGGAACCTAAGCCCCGAAGTCCTAAAAAGACTAAATGGCCTTAACACACACCCCATTGACTACCAAACGTAGAGAGATATTTGTCGAGCCACTCAGCATCCAAACAGGCCCTACCACCGACAACACCCACGCAGAAATTACGCAGTCCATTGTTACCCACGTCGCACACTTAGTCACAATACCCTGTCCACGACAGAGCATATACTCAAAGTCACGACTCGAGAACAGTACACCTATACGGTTACAGGAGTTGTCAAAGAAGGTGAAAACTAGGGTACAGTTACACACAACACGGTCACAACAAATAAATAAAATGATAACCATAATTACAAGACTGTTCGATGGACGATGACTGGATACTCTATTCTAAACTACCTCTTTCTTTATTTGCCCTCTGTCCTTTTAGCATACTTTCCGACAATCATTCGCTTTACCCTGCCTATCAGTATCGACTTTGAGGAGCCTACACAGTGCTGTCATGAGCCAACAAATAACATACCCATCAGAACAAGCCGATTGGAAATTCGGCGAAATATGGAGGAATACCATATAATGTCACCGCAACTGACAACTGTAATTAGTTCCCAGCGAAGAAATTTAAAACAACGTGTCTGTGTCTTTATATATATAGGGTGTCCATGTTAAACCAGATCATTGCTTTTCACGGCTAATCGGATGATCTAATCAAAAAATGTCAGAGGAAAAATGTGTACATGTCCATCATTAGCTACCTGAAAAATTGATTATAAATGATGTTGAGGATACTAGAATTTACAAAGACGTACACCCTTTAATTTCAATGATATAAATGCATTTTGCTGATTCTTTAATACCATTTTAAGGACTTTGAAAGAGCTTAAAAAAAAAAAAATGTTTAAATTAGCCGTGAAAAGGAATTATCTTTTCTTTTAGTATTCTTAGACACGGTGTATATGTATATATATATAACTCTCAGATTTGTCTTTTCTATTTAAATTTGGAGGAAATAAATTGTCTTCACTTATCGGGTTTTTCTTTGAACGATGGCAACAAAGATGCAAATCTTGTCTTACTGTCTGCCCGTCCGTTTGCTACTCTATGGACATTTATATTTCAGAGTCAACTATTCAACTCAATTTTTCTAAGACGAATGGGGTCTTACTTCGAAGTCAATACACATATTCGTCAATACCTTCATCAATGTTCGATTTATTTGGAAAATGGAGTGATCAAATAGTGTTTAAAATAACAATTTTAGCTCTAAAACCAACTATGGCAATGCCTCAATAGAAGTGAAAGATGTTTTGCATAGGAGTTAAGGAATTGAATATTATTATTAATATTATGCCCTATTTCATATTTTATTAGTAGTTGCTTCAGGAGTAGGGGTTTACTTCGACATTAAAACGCATATTCTTCAATATATTTCTTAATATTGATTTTATCAGGGGATAAATGTAAGGAACAAACGGTGTTTATAATCCATTTTCTGGTCATAAACACGGATTTGTGACTTAGAATTTCCTGTCACTAAATCAAATTTATTAGTGTACTATGAGAGTGTAATTAAATAATGAAAATCGTCAATTTTATTGATAGTATACATTTTGTAGTCATGCGCGAATGTATCGTTGCTAGGAATAATATTAATTGTATTTCCATAGGAAACCGTTGTTTTTTCTACTCTCGACTACGCCTAAATACATGCTAAGCTTCCGTCACCGCGTCCTAGTTCTTTGGAGTTACGAGAATTCCTGAACAGAATTCATAATAAGAAGATGAAAATATCTCTAATGGAAAACAATATTTATTTGAAGCCATATGTAATATAGTATAATGAGTAAATATTATATTTAGAACATTGATTTCAGTCATAAAGCGATATTGAAATTTATGAATTCTAAGTTATTGAGGTCATACTCATGACCAATTATCGAAATTTTTCTTCAAATGTCCATCGATCCTACCTAGTAGATGACGTAAATAAGGTCCTTTCAAAACAGTATATATATATATATATATATATATATATATGTCTAGCGATAGCAATTTTTGTTCGATCGTTACCAAACTCGATATTTAGTCGTTTTATGTAAAAAGAAAGATCATGTTCTTTAACGGCTGAAATCGGACCAGGGAGAGGGGATTTAGAGTGGTAGAATTTTGAAAAATCGAAATATCCACGTTACTATAAGTCGGATCGAAAAAGTGTAAAGAAAGAATCTTATTGAAAAATTAATGTACTATAAATATTGTTATATACATATATTCTGTATCTTAAATATTACCTGAAATATTTGCATTTTTCAGTTTTCAGCAAACCCCCACTTCTACTCATGTTTCATAAACAATACTCTGTTATATAGTAAACCACATTATTCGAGGCTTAAACACCAGTCTGTATCTGTTGTAAACCTTTGCTTGGGAAATCTGCTTAGTTTACACAGCCCCCGCGTGACCCTTTACTTTAGACTTCCTGCTGCCTAATGTAATTTGTTAGTTTCCCGTGATTATAGAGAAATCATTTGTATACATATTAAGTGAATGAATATTATTAATGTTGAGTTATTTTATACCTTACGGCTATTGATAGGAGTGGGTGTTAAACTTAAAAGCTAAAACACATATTTTTTATATATGTTTGTTAACGCTCTATCGGTCGAAATTTTTGTTTGATCATTACCAATCTCGATATTTAAATTTTTTATGTAAAACTAAAGATCTAGTAAGTTATTGGCTCAAATCTGACCTTTGGGAAGGGGGAGGGTTGGAGGTAAATTTCGATAATTCTTAATATCTCTGTTGTTATGCGTCTGATCAAAAAATTGTATAGAAACAATCTTATTCCAAATGTAATGTTCTATAAATGTCTTCATCCACGTTTTTGCACTATCTTGGTTATTAACCGAGATATTTGCATTTTTTTAGCTTTCGATCTTTGGTAAGCCTCCACTCCTAGTCATATCATATTACCAATATGCCGTTATATTATGAAGCACTTTAGTTGAAGCCTAAATACAAAATATCTTCCTCAGAACTTTTGAGATAAACGCAAATACGTGACGCACGTGGGAAATCTGCTAAGTTTAACGTATTACGGACTTTTTGACCGGTAAAAGTATTTCTGCCTTCTTGTTAGAAAGACTGTGAATACACTTGGTTATTTTGAAAGTACGTACGTTTTCGTCATCTACTCGGCAGAATCCCCAACGAAGCGCAAATCTGCTTAAAGCTCTTACACTGTCGATAACTATAGAGGGCCTTGCTATACGAAACAAGCCGTTTGTTGTAGTGCTTACTATTTGAAGTGAATACTGATTGACTGAAAGACAGAAGAGGAGCGAGGTGGCAAACAGAGACGGCCTTCCCCAGCTGTATAGCCAGCCCTATTCAATTATCCCCCACCTTCCATAGCCCCACTATAATTCAATTAATTACCAAGCGCCATCCGACCACATGCACTCCTCTGAGAAGCCGCTTGGAGCACTGCCAGCAACTGAAGAGCACCTGTCTCTCCCAGATATACCTCTCCCACACCGCTCCAAAACCACTCAGCCAATTCATTATTCAATATTATTTCCACTCATTTACCTTATGTTCCTCCAAACAAAAATATTATTTTACACACTTCGACTAAGCTATTTTCCTCATACCCACAACTGTTTTATTTACGATGCTGCCAATTTTATAAACCAAGTAATCGATTTAAAAAACAAAACAAAATATTTTCAGGACAAAAAAAAAAGGATCTTTAGGTCTCAAACACCTATATTTATTCTCCTTATCTTAGAATCACAGACATTTCGCCCTCCTGGACATTAACAATGACTAAAAAACAATTTTAAACATTTTTTTAATCTCACAACCATTAAGGCAAATCATAATTCTCTTAGATACATGGAGTTCTAACAACCTTATAAAATTATTCTTCTCAGCCACTTTTAAACTCACTAATGAGTCCACATAATAAAAATCTCCTTAATTTAATTTACCCTTACATAGAGGTAATTTGTCAATGTCTAATTATCTCCTGTTTTTAGCATTGTTAATGCCCAGAAGGGCGAAGCGTCTGCGATTCTAAGATAAGCAGAATAAATACAGCTGTTTGAGACCTAAAGATACTTTTTTTTGTCCTGAAATACTTTAATTGGTCTCATTAAGGATTAGCTGCAAAAACAAAACATATTTAAAAATTGTTTTATATGTATTTTTCGGAGAAATTGGCATTATTTTAATGTGCTTTTATTTGGAAATAAACTATATGGATGGTTACATTTTCTAAAGAATTAAACAAAATAAATTAAATTGGTTATGATGTTAAAACTATTATCCACAATCTTTCTACACCAGACGCCCTTGTATGACAAGTTTTATCCGGACAATGGCTATCACCATTTTTATACTTGGCTCTCACATCACATAGTGGTTCCAAACTTTTCGGGACAATAATCTACAGTTGAAACGTTCCAGGAGATTAAAACGTCAACGTCATTTTATTCAAGGATATACATTCTACTAGCGGACCCGACTGACGTTGTCCTGCATGATATTTCAAGCTATTAGGGTATTAAATTTAATAATATTATGTTTAAAACAAACTACTTTTAATGAAACAAAAAACAACTTTTGTTATGCGCACGTTTGCCTAAAAACAAATAGAAAATGAAATATTGCGAATTTTCTATTCACTCCTCCATTATAACCCCCACTCCCGTTCGAACCTAAAAATATTAATATGGCTTATAATCAGGAAGAATTAATGCTAATTTACATATAGAGTTTTGTTAACTTGGGTTAAATCGTAAGTGCCCAATAAAATTGTTGGCTCCCACTTTAATTTTTTAGTGTATATTTCATTTATACTTTGTTATACGACAAAAGTTACTCTAAATAACAAAATAAACAACTTTTACCCAGTGCATATTTGCCGAAAAACCAGAAGGAAACGAACTATCGCTATTAGCAGATTTCCCTTAAGCGAAATCAGCTATTGAGGTTGTACTCATGACGCAATTTTCGAAATTTTTCTTCAAATGTCCATCGATCCTATTTTTAATTTTAGGCCTCCCTTACTCTGCTCCATCTGCCGGGCTGATTTGTGAATCTAAACCATCCAGGTCGTCACCCAAACGCATACAAAAATTCATTCAAATCGGTCCAGCCGTTTAGGAATTACTTTTGTTGAAATATCTTAAAAGTTCTAATTTCAGTGATTTTTAAAATTTTACAAAGAAATCAGGTTTTTTGTATTAAGATCTCGTGAAACATCAGAGGCAATCCAAATCTTTTTTGTCAGAAACATTTTATTGTGAATTCCTTTCAGTGATAATTTTAGCAAAAAACGTTTTGTGATAAGAAATGTGACACGTTCATTAACACGTAACATATTGCAGTCAATACTAGAGTAAACGAGCTGAAAAATGATATATGAAATATAAATATAATCCTATTTATAACATCTACTCCCACGTTTATAAAATGAGCTACGATTTACGGAATAAATCAACTGCATACTGGGAAAACGCATTTTCTTTTGTGACTTTTGGAAGGGGACAGTTATAATTTTTGTTTAAAATGTACAAAACTACATTTAATAAATTTAAAGTAGCAGTTTGAAAATTGAATCGCTTCATACGAAAACGTATCATATTCAGTCTTTCTTTTTCACTCTTTTATTGCCGAACCATCTTCCTTATCAATGAAAACAAATTTTATGATTTGACTCGGTGTAAACAAATATCTCGGCATTGAAGGAACACACAAATAATATAGAGCAAAGTCCCTTGAAGAGCTCTGGCCATGAAATCTACGAAACGTGAAAGGAACAAAATAAATTAGGTAAATAATGTGTAATTATTCCTTTTTTGATTTACTCCAGGCATGTTAATGCAACTTACAAAAATATTGAAAATACTAAAAAACAGGTTTTTAAAAAGTAACAATATAATTAATTAAACCTTTCTTATCAATTGTGGTTGTCGGTCACATAGGTGGAAATGAAACTAAGTTAGTTTGCCAATGTTTCGGTAAACTTTATTACCTTCGTTGTTTGACAACAATAATAAGTTAGCCTTATAAATTAGGTAATAAATTTGACTAAAACGTTGGCATCCTGATGCAGATGCATTTCCACCTATGTAAAAGACAATCGCTTCATGAAGCATAAAATTAATAAAGGATATATATATATAATGTTTGTGTGTGTGTGTGTGTGTGTAAGTGTGTGTGTGCATTCTCTTCTTGTTCATATATATATGATGGTATTTAAAAAGAGATTTCGTTTACTTTGAATAAGAAGAGAGAATAAATTAAAAAAAAAAAGAAAACGGTCAAAATCCGCAATAACAAATTATGCAGCATTCTCACAATTCTCACCTAATCCTATTTATTGAACGAAATAACCATGTTTTGGTTAGCCAAATCAAAAGTTATCCTAATTCTACATGTATCTGTGTTTGTGTTTGTGTGAGTGCGTGTGATTATGGGTTTATACTGAAATTGTGGGATTGAAAATATTATACCTATAGTATTATGTATCAAAGTATATATTTTTTAATATCCATTGTGTTTTCACTTATTGTGACGAGCATCTATATAGTAAGCAGTTATTTAATTTATTGGTTTTTTTTTTCATACCAATGTAGGACTGAAGCAGATCATTGGAAAGATAAAGTATTCAATGGAGATCATAGATTGAAATTGCTAGAATTCTATTGTTAGTTGGGAAGTCAAAATTTTGAAAGACATGAAACTAAATACCATTTATAACACAATTGGCTCTTTACATTTTTGATAAAATCCACATTATGAAAGAATAAAGTAGCGTATGTTAACAATATTCGTTCCCTTAATTAATATACAAAAAAAAGTTCTTGGGTTCCATTCAGACCGAATTTAAATAGATCAGACAATTCATAGAGATTTATTTAATATAGATTTAAAATGTCAAAATATTTGATGTATGACACTACTTTAGAGTTTAGTTGTTAATACAAATTTTAGCAAGAAAGTTCTAAAATAAAAAAAAAATACTTAAGGTTTTAGTTTATAATTGAAACACACACAGGTACTATTCAAAATAAATAAAGTTGAAAGTTATATTTATACATTTTCCTTGAGTTCCATTTAAATGGGGGTGATTTGAAGATAAGGTTATTTCACGCTCAGCAGCTGTTGTGTGCAACACTGAAAGATTGATGAATTAATGGCTGTGCTAATTGTGTGAGACAGCGGTAGCGACCTTGTTTGGGCTTGAAAGGGATAACTTTGGGAGGACTTAGAGCAAGTTAACACTGTTCTCGACCGTTCCATCACCTAACACAAGCTAAGGTTAACGGACATAATATCATTCCCCAAGGGATTTAATTTCATTCAAAAACACTAGGTCATCTGGCTAGATGATGGTCGAACATATGCCTCCCTTGTGGAAGAATGTATAGAAAATAATGATGGGCTATATGTGAAATATTTAGTGAGAGAGCTACTTGAAGTTAATAACAGAATACCACAAAAGTCCGTCACGCAGGAGCTGCGTAAACTAAGCAGATTTCCCACGTGATGTTTTACAATAGAGAAATTTCACGAGAGCCGAGGAAATAAGGAAACGGCCGAACTAGCTTTTGGCGGGAATGTCACTCGTTCGTTAGCCGCCCAGATTAATTAAAAATGCAAATATCTCGGTTAATATTCAAGATAGAGAATAAATGTATATAACAATATTTATAGTAAATTTAATTTGCAATAAAATTGATTCTGTACAATTTTTGATCCGACTCATAGTAACGGAGATATTTCGAATTTTCAAAAATCCTCCCCTCTACACCCCCTCTCCCACTGGTCCGATTTCAGCCGTTAACAAACTTGATCTTTCTTTTTACATAAAACGACTAAATATCAAGTTTGGTAACGATCAAACAAAAATTGCGACCACTAGAGCGGTAACAGACAAATATATATATATATATATATATATATATATATATATATATATATATATATATATAAAATTGTAACCTCTGTTTGTACATTGATTTTTTTCGCGAAATTTCACGATAACTTTTCGTTTCACATGTCATAGACACCATAACTGCATTTTGTTTCTTTCGTGTATGTTTGTTCAGCCGGTTAATCACCATTCAGCCTCAAATGAATTCCCTAGCGAAGCCGGGTATCTGAGCTAGAATATATATATAAATATATATATATATATATATATATATATATATATATACACAGTTTTGAACTGACCTCCTTTTCTTCATCTAGTAGGTAGGATCGATGGACATTTGAAGGAAATTCCGTCATGAGTACAACCTCAATAGCTGATTTCCCTTAAGGGAAATCTGCTAAAAAGGATGATTAAAAGGGGAGATTACAAGAGGCCGAAACCAAATTAGTAAAAATAACCTGGTTATTACTTGAGTTAGAGAAAAAATATAAAAGAGTAGTATTTTTAAAAATTAAATTTTCAGCAAGATTAGTTATTTAAAATTTCCCCCTCCTCCCAGGCCTATTTCAGCCATTACATAATACAATCTCCATTTTTTCATGAAATGATTAAATCAGAGCGTTATCTGGTGTGGAGTTGATCACTGAGTAAAAAGCATGTAGTTTAAACTGTCATTTAAAGTGTGAAGTCTTAAATGATGATGTCACACCGATAATATTTGCTTACAGCGCACATATTAGGCCTTCAACTAAAACAGTGATTGCACACATGGGACAAATGATTCAAGGCATCATTGGTTGCATTGCATATATATATATTTATATATAATTGTAAACTCTGTCTGTACATTGATTTTTTCTAGAAATTTCACGATAACATTTCGTTTCATTCGTTTCACATGTCATAGACACCATAACTGCATTTTGTTTATTTGGTGTCTGTTTGTTTGTTACCTTTTCACGCATAACCGGCTGAACCGAATTTTATGAAACTTGGTATGTATATTACTACTTACCCAACTTGGACTTTAGACTATATTAGTTTTCTCTAAGATGAATAGGAGTGGGGGTTATAAGGGAGGCCTGAAATTAAAAATAGCGATATTTCGTTTCCTATTGGGTTTTCGGTGAATACGACTATATTAAAGTTGTTTATTTTGTTATTTAGAGTAACTTTTGTTAAATTTTAAATGGCACAGAAAACTCAACCGAACTAAATGATAGTCGGTATGTGTATTAGCACTCACATCTTAATTATCATAAGCTATACCAACGTTTCTAGAGACTGGCAGGAGTGGGGGTTATGGAAAAATAATACGCCCTGACAGGATGTGTAATTGTGCACATTGGAGCCTTGCTATAAAAAATACCCTCAATATTCAGCCTCTAATGATTTCCCGAGCGAAGTCAGTGCCCCTCTATATGTATATATATATATATATATATATATATATATATATATATATATATATATATGCTATTTCTCCAGCAGCGAGTGGCTTATAAATACAGGAATTAAAAGGTTAGCTGGACATGAGATGTTTACTGACTGAAGTGTCATACTTTAAGTGACAATTGGATGAGTAGAAATGGGGTTTTACAAAAGGATAAATCCAAATAACTGCAAATAACTCGTTTGATAATCAAGACAGAGAAAACATGTGTAAAACAATATTTTTTGACAATTAAAATTGAAACAGTGTGTTTGTATAACATTTTTCGATTCGGCAAATAGTAACCGAAAATATTGAATTTTCAGTTTTATATATATATATATATATATATATATATATATATATATATATATATATATATATATATTAATTTGGACGGATCTAATTTTTGTCTTCTCCTAGGTAGAATCGAAGGACATTTGAAGAAATGTTTCGTAAATAAAGTCCAAACACGTGAAATCAATAGATTTGCTTTTCAAAGTAGCCTGAACCGAATAATAACGTACCAATACTTTCAGGTGAAGGAGAGATGACTGAGTGGAGGAACATTGGTAAGAAGGGAAAGCAAGTGGAAATAAGCTGAAACATTAATGACAATAGGCAGACCGAAGTGAGTTACTGTTTTAATGGGACTGATAAATGGCATAGGGGATGCATGGCTGATATGGCCATTCCCAAGGGAATATGTAAGAAGTCTTATCCAATGGAGCAATAATGTTCGAAGAGAGAGAGAGCTGGGAAATGAAGGGGGAGGACAGCAATATTAATTGGTAGGGAAGAACGATGAATGAAGTTTTTAGAATGGGAGGGCACTTCGAAAATTCTTTCTTCGAGTTTTTGGCACACTATTTTTTTATGAAATTTACAAAACATTTATTAAAACATTTGTCTGTAACGTTAAAATAGCTTATTCTGTGTGAAAATACAATAAATGAGCAGTTCCTATTTAGTAATAAATATTCCTATAACCCAATCTTCGAAATTTAGTTCTCTATTTCGTAAAGAAGACTAAAATTATGATAGGAGGCGCTTTTTAATCAAGGCATTTAAAATGTTCAATTAAAACTCCGATTACTAACAAAAACTTCCATTTCGACTGTCAAGTATTACGGACGAAATATTAAATACATTTATTGAACTTAAATAGAAACAGGCTGTCAGAGTCATTAAAAAGAGCGTAATTAATTAAACATTCCATTAAGTTGCTAAAAATGAACGAGTTGAAGATACGGCTAAGTAGGATTATTCTTAATAGTTTTTCTTTATCCTTACGGTAAAAGGAAAAACAGTTAGGACTCAGGGCCTGAGTTCATTTGTGTTAAGCCATGTGTTGAAAGCCCATGAATAAATCAGTTGACTACCGTATATTTAAAGGCTGCTCTAAACCTTGAATATAAACAACAGTGTAAGTTACACAAAGATGGAGAATTGTAGTGTGGAATAGGGAACTAAAGCCATGGTTTATAATCTATACTACCACCTACTATGTCCATCGTCTTCAAACAGAGATTCTTTGACTGAGGTAACACAGAAAGTGGAGTATTAGAGAATGAAAATGTTCATATTTCCTGCTACAAGGCTTATGTATAGAAAATAGTTTCGAACCAGATAGTAAACGAAATTATAATAAAAGCGTATTCACAGAAAATTTTTCCATATAATTCATAATTTATGCCCAGCACTCCCTTAAAAAGAATTGATTTATCACCGAACATCGGCCACTTAAATGTGAAAAATAATAATAAATACCTCTATAAGTGAGCGATGTAAGATAATTTACTCAAGCGACATTCTTATGCCTATTTTCTACAAAACCTGCAAAATCAGATATTACCGAAGGTGCTGCAATATATTATTAATCAGTTGCACCACTTCGGTGGAGTCGGAGGAAGAAGAGAAGTGAATGTAACATGAAATGGCAAATTAATGCTAGTCAAATACCCTAACGGTATTTTCTGTGAGAGTTAAGTTTTCGTATTGGGTTCTGCCAGGGACCTTAATTCTGTGACGACAACCAAGGAATTCTTTTCAACGATAGTATTTAAATTATGTGAAAATGGGCACATTAATGTGGTCAGGAAAGTATACTTCCATTCTTAATTAGTTTGAAGAAAATTGTTTTCCATACATATTTTTTAATGCTAATAATTTGTGTGCGTTATGTGGATAAAATGAGGACAAACGCCTCATAAAGGTTGCTTGTATTAGCTGGCAGGAAATTAAGGTTCCGCATGAACGGGTATTAGTACCGCTATTACTCAATTTGCTCTAGTAATAGAACATAACTAAACTGTTATAAATTGTATTAGCAATTGGTGGGCGCTTTCCAAAAATCATGCAGGAAATTGGTCCCCTCTTCATAACCTCAGCAGCCAGATGAAATTCAAAGAACGGCCTGCAGTATATTTACATTTATTATTTCTGTTGAATGCAATTTAAGGCGGTGGCCTGTAAACAAGTCTGGATTTTGGAATTTTAATTGGGACGATAATTTATAAAATAAAATACCAGAGTATTAATTTTAGCAGTTCTTAAGCCTCAAAATATTAATAAAAAATCTCTAAATTTCGTTATACCAACTTCTTCATTATGGAATCAAATATTGTCTAATAAGTTTGTATCATTTATTCGACTGGGGGTGTTTTAGATTCCAATCCAAAGTCTGTGGGGGGGAGGGGGGGGGGGGTTACTGTCGGTATGGGGGGGGGGGTGTCAGTGTGCACTTGTGTTTGCGTTTGTGTATGTGTGTGTGTGTGTTGTGTGTGTGTGTGTGTGTGTGTGTGTGTGTGTGTGTGTGTGTGTGTGTGTGAGAGAGAGAGAGAGAGAGAGAGAGAGAGAGAGAGAGAGAGAGAGAGAGAGAGAGAGAGAGAGAGAGGACTAGCATGTCGTAAACGTTCGTAATTGTTTTTCGTGTTCTATTTTGTAGCTTTGTTGATTTGTAGCATGGTTGCAGAAGAACAACAATAGAATGACCAATATTAAAAAATAATATTAATAACTAATGATACTAAGCTAGGTAAGTTACAGAAGAATGATAAGTGATCGTAAATTTCGTGTATTGGGGTACTGCTGTATTGAAGAAGGAAAAAGACTCAACAAAAATATTTTTTTTATTTTTTTTTTAAATCTGATATCACAAAAAAGATGTATGTGAAAGAGAGAGAGAGAGAGAGAGAAAAAGAGAGGGAAGGACCATGTTGGACTTGCTATAGTAGCCATGCCAGTCCATTTATCTTGGAGAGGTGGGATCATCCATACCTGCTGGAATATTGGACATCCATCTGGAGCAATGACTTTAGCTAGCATCAATCAATAAAACTTAGTTTGTCCAGCTCCATTAACCCGGAGTGCTTTTTCCCCTCTGCTAAAATTCCCTGCTTCATCCGAATCTATTTCCCCTTCATCTATCCAGCCTTTTTAGTGTCGAATAAATTTATTCTTGGAAATAAATAAATATTCGTGGTGTTTTTTTCATGTTTTTTCTTTTTTTTTACTTCATAGGGTAACTAAAGGACGAAAAACTTAAAGGATTAACTTTTTAGAATGAAACCCTTCATATGTTAAACCACTCAGCTGACCCTTCACTGTTATTCTCTTTCGCTCTAATTCTGCTCTTTGTCTGCCATAATCCTGTGACCCGTCACTGCTAGGCTCACTACCTACATGTTGACCTTTATTTACCTTTATTCTACTTTTACTTTCTCAATAATATTTATTTATTTAGAAATCTCCCTGAATATAATGAATAAAGTGAGGTGGTCCGATAATCAACATTAAGTAAAATCCGAGGGAAAATTAGTTATTGAAATACAGAAAACACCTTAAAGAATGTTTTCAAATTACTTGCTCTTTTGACGCGGTCATCGAATAATCAATTAATGTTTACAAAAAATGTCATCAATAATTATTTCGGATTTCTGTATTGATTGTAAAATTGATAATAATGCTGTTGAGTGTTGAATCAGTCTATTGCATGTTTTATTTCGAGATATTTAAAAATAAAATTAAAATGGAGTTGGGAAATATTGATACTCGTAAAACTATTTAAAGGAAACAAATGGCAATTTTAGGCATTAGTTAATGCTTCTGAGTCAAATTACTATTAATCTTAAAGTATGTGAATGGAAATCCAGTTTGATATCTTCGCCCATAAAGCATTCTATAGAAAATAGAACAGTGTAGATTTTTTACAGATAATAATTCGCTTTATTAATAATTATTACTAAGACTAACTGTAAAAATATTTTAATTATATTTATGATGGAATACATCATCAGTAAATAATTATTTATATAATTTAATTTGTAGAATATTGCTCCCTTCCATTGATAAAAAAAGTAGGAGCTGCGTAATCTTAGCAGATTTCAAATATATATATATATATATATATATACTAGCACAGATACCCGGCTTCGCCCGGGAATTCATTTGAGGCTGAATGGTGATGGTAATTTTTTGGCAAGGCTTTACTTTGCACAATATTTTGACATTTACTCGTCCCAGTGTTTAGGGTTTATACCCGTCGTTGCTGTGAATTTGTTAATAATAAAATTAATTTTTTATGTAAGACTTCACTGTCCTCCATATTGTCATATTTCCTATCTCCTGTGCATTATGCATAGACTTGAATTATTAAGGACAAAATATTAACATAGATTTGAATTAATTTTTCCATGTGAGGTACCTTGTTTCCATGTTGGGAAGAATTGTTAAGCATATCAATATTTCTACGCAAATTACTTGCTTCATACATTGTCCCAGAAAAAATGTATAAAACAAAAGTTACTCTAAATAACAAATCAAACAACTTTTGTTTTGTGTAAGTTTGTCGAAAAACAAATAGACAATGAAATATTGCGAATTTTTATTTCTGGCCTCCCTTATAACCCACACTCCCGTTCGAATGTTAAAATTTTAATATAGCTTATAATCTTGAAGAATTAATGCTAATTCACATACAGAGTTTTGTTAAATACGCTTCGACCGTTGGTGCCCAATAAAATTGTTGGCTCCCACTAAAACTTTAGTGTATATCTCATTTATACTTCGTTATAAGACAAAAGTGAATATCACAAAAGTAACTTCAAATAAAATTATATTATTATATTTTTATAAAAACTATATTATTATAAACTACTTTTATTATGTGGTTATTTGCAGAAAAACGAATAGAAAACGAAATACCGCTATTTTTAAATTCAGGCCTCCCTTACAACCCCCACTCCTACCCGTCCCTAGAAATGTTGGTATGGCTTATTATAATAAAGGTGTTAGTGTTAATACACATACCGAGTTTTATTTAGTTCGGTTGATCCATTTGGCCAAATAAACTGTTCACTTCCGCTCTAGGTTTTAGCGTATATCTCGTTGAAGAAATCTATGCATAATGCACAGGAGACGGGAAATATGACAATTTGGAGGACAGTGAAGACTTACATAAAAAATTAATTTTATTATTAACAAATGCCAACAACGGGTATTAACCCTAAACACTGGGACGGGTAAATGTCAAAATATTGTGCAAAGTAAAGCCTTGCCAAAAAAATACCATAACCATTCAGCCTCAAATCAATTCCCGGGTGAAGCCGGGTATCTGAGCTAGTATATATATAAAATTGTAACCTCTGTCTGTACATTGATTTTTTTCGCGAATTTTCACGATAACTTTTCGTTTCACATGTCATAGACACCATAACTGCATTTTGTTTCTTTGGTGTCTGTTTGTTTGTTTGTTTGTTACCTTTTCACGCATAAACGGCTGAACCGAATTTTATGAAACTTGGAATGTATATTACTACTAGCCCAACTTAGACTTTAGGCTATATTAATATTCTCTAAGACGAACAGAAGTGGGGGTTATAAGGGAGGCCTGAAATTAAAAATGGCGATATTTCGTTTCCTATTGCTTTTTCAGCAAATATGCACATAACAAAAGTTGTTTATTTTGTTATTTAGAGTAACTGTTGTTATATGCACTTTTGCCGTATACGGAAGCATAAATGAGTTATACGCTATAAACTAAAGCGGGAGTCCACAATTTTATTTGGCACAAAAGACTCAACCGAACTAAACCAAACTCGGTATGTGAATTAGCACTAACGTCTTCCTTATAATAAGCCATTCTAACATTTCTAGGGACGGGCAGGAGTGGGGGTTATAAGGGAGGTCTGAAATTAAAAATAGTGATATTTCGTTTCCTATTGGGGTTTTGCAAATATGCACATAACAAAAGTTGTTTATTTTGTTATTTAGAGAAACGTTTGTCATATAACTTTTGTCGTATACCTAATTATAAAGGCGTTATACGCCAAAAAGTGATAGCAGAAGTCAACAATTTTATTTGGCATAAAAGACTCAACTGAACTAAACCAAACTCGGTATGTGAATTAGCACTAACGTCTTCCTTATAATAAGCCATACTAACATTTCTAGGGACGGCAGGAGTGGGGGTTATAAGGGAGGCCTGAAATTAAAAATAATGATTTCCTATTGGCGTTTCGGCAAATATGCACATAACCAAGTTGTTTATTTTATTATTTAGTGAAATTTGCTCAACAATTCTTTGGAACTATAAGGTACCTCACCGGGAAAAACTAATTCAAATGTATGTTAATATTTTGTTCTTAATAATTCAAATCTATGCATAATTCACAGGAAACGGGAAATATAACAATATGGAGAACAGTGAAGTCTTACATAAAAAAATAATTTTATTATTAACAAATCCACCGAAACGACGGGTATTTAAACTAAACACTGGGACGGGTAAATGTCAAAATGTTGTGCAAGGTAAAGCCTTGCCAAAAAAATACCATCACCATTCAGCCTCAAATCAATTCCCGAGCGAAGCCGGGTATCTGAGCTAGTATATATATATATATATATATATAGATATAGATATATATAGAGATATATATATATATATATAAATATATAAAATTGAACGGCCCTCATTTTGGTCATCTCCTGGGTAGGATCGATGGACATTTGAGGAAATTTTTCAAAACTCGTGTCTTGAGTACGACCTCAATAGCTGATTTCTCTTAAGGGAAATCTACTAAAATGAACTTGTAAACTACACTAATAATATTAATATTGTTTTCTTCTTCCCAAATCAATCACTTGGTGTCCCTTAGTTCTTGTGCTAATAATGCATTAATTCTCTTTAATAACTAACAAAAAACTAAATAGGGAACTATTAAATTAAGTATATTACAAATAGCAATAAATAACTAGGCGGTTTCGACAAAATTCTGAAGGCGTGTATGCTCCTGGCTAGCGCTAGCTGGATTTTTTTGAAGGACAGAAAGAGCTGCTAATTAATTAATTATTTTGTAAATAAGACAATATTTTTTTAACTCACTGAAAACCAGAGCTTCTTGGCTAGGCAGACCAATGTGCCATCCTATGACGACACGAGTAGAGACAGCTATTATGAAAGTGATCTTCCGATGCCTATACAAGAATATCTGATATGGTCGTCAGATGAATTGCTGCACTCCTACAGTACTAATTATTGAAAGTACTTTATGAACTTCAATTATTGTTATTTCATTAGAAGGTGACATACGGCATCCTACTTCCTAATGCATCAGATAGAAAGTTTATAGATCTTTTTATGACTACAAAAAGGTGCAATACGGTTTTTATCTCTATGTACGAATAAATTTGCCATTTTTTATTTAGCACTCCCCTAAATAGTTGATAATTATCAAAAGAGGAAATACTTCATCAGAAGTTGAAGCAGTCATAGATATGAAGTATCAACATTCTAAAACGTGTCCTTTTGGAATTAAAATCGATTCAGGAGGGTCAAATGGACAATTCCCTTGAAAAGTGAAAACTCAAATTTTTCGTTGTTCTAGTACTTTACTTCATATAAGCAGTAAAAATGAAGTATATAATAATTAAATTATTAATAACATTAAATTAAATGAAGCCTTCTTGGTAGTACCCAATATGGCACGCCATCAATCATTCTGAAACTCCGGCAGTCATTTTCTTTCTTATTTAAGAAAGAATGTGGAAATTGAGGAAACAGTTCCCTTGGAGTCTCCAAGATCCTACTAATTTTAATTACAGTTTCTCAGGACAGTTTTCGGCTGGGGAGTTATATTATTTCTGAGTCTCCCTCCCATTTGGATATCCTTCCATTCTTAGCCTAAATAAATGGCCCCTTCTGTCTTGCAGGTCGAAGAAAATGCTTCCGTTTAGTTGTTAGCTCTGTATTAATATCCGAGTGAAACTGGTCATTAATTATATTTTCCCACAAATTACAAGAGAGGACAAATTAAATTGTCAAATTACCAGTAAATGGATTTTGCAATGCCTATTAATATTAAGGTTTGCAATTAGGAATGTTTAATATTCATAAAGATGCAAAATTATCTATGTCTATTTGATGAATTAAAAATAATTTTCAAAAATATTACGAATAAATTATAAAGAATAAATAGTGTAAACAATTACACTTACAGTGTTGCCAGCGCTTTGGAAAATTGATTCCCTTTCTCAAGGTACAGTATAAATATGAATGGCGGATTATTAATCTATGCCCCTGACTTTAAAACGAGAATACATCTGGTGGTGTAATAAAGAAGAAGATACTTGGTGGTGGAAGACTAAAAATAATAAATAGATATATAATGTAAAAGGCCGTCACGCAGGGGATGCGTAAACTAAGCAAATTTCCCTTCTAAGGTTTACAATACACAAATCTACATAAGGGTAACACCTCCGTGAATATTAAGTGAATAAATACATATTTAGAAATGATTCAGTCAATTTACATTTTAATTGTCTTCCCAACGGAAAATGTCTGAATTGTAAACAAACAGATCAGCCAACCTCTCAGAGCGAAATAGATAGATAGAGATATTCTAGTCCGGAAAGAGAAACAATTACTGAAATATATCTGAATATAATATATTAATTTTATTAAAAACTATTTACAATAGTTTATAATTATTTATTATTTACACTGTAATTATAATTAATCAGAGTAAATGTTATCTCAATCACACAAATTTTAGTAATCCAAGAACAAAAGAAGGGCGGGGGGAGCAACAGAACGTATTTGCATCTTACAAAGTAAAAGTTCATGGAAAACAATATTTGTATTTAACCCCCGAATGAAGTGGTTCATGATATAAAAGCTAATTGTTAATATGGCATGTGTAGGAGTGGGGGTTTCCTGTAAGCTGATAGACCATTCAATGTTCAATACGTTTGGTTCCATACTTTTTCAGTTTTTTTTTGTTTTTTTTTTAATTTTTTACTCCGACGTATAGTAACGGAGATATTTCGGATTTTCGGAAATCTCCACTTTAACCTTCCCCTCCCACTGATCCGACGAACTTGATCTATCTTTTTACATAAAACGATTAAATACCAAGTTTGGTAACGATCAAACAAAAATTGACAACCAACCTTTAGGTTAGAGATTTGTTGTTGGAAGAATATAGCTTCATTTATTATTTCAAATGAAAATTCAACTATATGTTGTTATAAAATTATTTTTTAACTTAAATATTGTCTTTTGATAGTATTTAATAATAAATGCAACTTTTTTGCAAAAATAAATTATTTTATAATAAGTAAATGTATTATAAAATACAGTTTCTCTGGAAAAAAAGTATTTCCACACAAAAAACGAATTTCATTTTATTTGGTTTCCATCTATGCAGTTTCGTAAGAACACTAGCTGTACTATCCGTCTTTGACGGATTGAAGTAGAAATGGTTTCTTGTCGAAATATAAAAAATTAGAAGAACTAATACATAAAATAATCCAATTTTTCTAGCTTATATTACAATTGTTTTTATGACATGCGCATTAATACTGTACACCGAACCGTCCTAAAGCGTGGAGCATAAATAATTGCAGTTAATGTAATCAACAAATGTAATCAATAAAATGAAAGGCATGATTTATGCATGAGTTTAAGACTTCTGTCGGTTTAGGTACCTCTTGTACAGACAGAGTATTTAGACAATTGTAAGAAGAAGATTATGGGTTTCTTTTTTAACCAGGCAAGTTGCTCCTAATTAATTCAAATTTATCAAAAGTGGATCGGGCCAATTCGGCAGCAACGTTTGACAATTACAATAGACATTTCCCTGTAAAATGGAAAATGTGATGTATTTTGAAGGTTTACTGCTAGGGTGAAAAGATTCTTTAGACAAAAGAGAGAAAATAAGAGAACGAATATTTCGAAGAGAAATCTCTGACAAAAACTTTTTCTGATACATACAAAAACTCTTCAGTAAGTGTGAAGTAAGAGAAAATGGAAACCATGATTTTATATACCCATGAGAAAATAATCTTGAAGATTTAAATATTGATCAAGCCCAGTAAAATATGTATAAGTGGAGCAATTCGAGGTTATGAGGTTTTAATTTTAAAATAAATCCAAATACACACACACACACACACACGCACACGTGTGTATATATATATATATATATATATATATATATATATATATATATAGAGAGAGAGAGAGAGAGAGAGAGAGAGAATATTTCTTAGCTTATGATAGCTCAAAAATAGCTTTAGATTTTAAAAATTTTACACACTAGGTAAATTAATGGGTAACTCTAAAATCCATGAGGAATGTAATTTCATTAATCTGATTAGGTACTATAATACTATACAAACAGAATCACCTGATGTCTGGTAAGTGAATTTCTGGTACGGTAGAGTGTGAGCAGTGAGTAATGGTGGATGTGACTTGATTCGGGAGAAGTGATTGTATCTACGATATAATTACGTCTAATGGATATATCATGTATTCAGGGATGAGAAGTTAGCTTTCCATATAACGGTAGTGTACACATCCATCTTAATACTGATGTCGTGTAGTGCAGCAAAGCAAACACTCATGGATGAAGCAAAATGATTTTTTTTGTTATATGATGACATAGTACTTCAGATATAATTGATTTGAGTCTTTGCCTTTTGTAGGACAGCAAGTTTGATAATAACAGTCAAAATATACCAACTTCAAATATACATTAGTTTTCTATTGTTATAGAACTACTATCTTGACGCAATGGTCATTAATGGATGGTTGATATAATAAGATATTTTTGGATAAAGAACAGTCTTTCTAGTAGTAAAGTTTCAAATAATAAATGTCTTGGGCGTGTAACAGTTTTATCTCCCCGTACAAATCTAATAACTTACTTTATTTGAAAAGTATTCTTTTATACTTCTACGATTATAATAAGAATGAGTTATCCTTCCCTTCCCATTATATATTTATAATATAATAATATATATATTATTTTACCATCATGACGAATGGAGGGGTTCCAATTGTGTTTGTAATTTTTATATTCATATAAATTAAAATCGTTTATTTTAAAATTGTCTTAACCAGAAGTGATTAATTTATAAGGAATTCGTAAAACGCAGCCTTTTTCTACGCCCTCTGCTCTTTTTTTCTACACTAAAAATACTCACTGATTCTTATGTCATGCCATCTCGTATGTCATCATTGTTAAGAGCCGTGTTAGACCTATATGTCGCTACTGCAACAGAACGTTAACTGTAAAAAACATTATTAACTGACGGCTTATAAGTAATAACGTTCTCATGACCCAGAAATTTATGTGAACTACTATCCAATTTATAGATGATATTTTAAAGTATTTAAGAAATAAACGATTATCTGATGATCATAAAAGCTATTAAATTGAAGTACCTATAGGGGCGTGAGTGTGTGCGTTTGTATGTATGTGTGTGTGGGCGGGTAAAACACAGCTCATTGGGCAAGTCTGTTTGACTGCAAAGTTTACCATATGATGTGACTACATCTATTTATAAGTTTATATGATCATGTAAAATTACATAATAATATGTAAACACTGTATTTGTAAAACATACAACTTTTTTATTTCTTTTGTAGTAAATTTACTATTATTTGAATTGTAATATTGATTTTGTTCATATGTAATATTTCACCATTGTAGCAACATCTCAAGAAAATAAATAAATAAACAAATATGAAGAGTGGTAATTAATAATCACTGAACTTTTTTAACCTAATCAAATTTGACATAGTTTTCATGGTATGGGAATACTACACACCTTTGCCATTCTACCTCATATATTAATTAATTTCTCTGCATGGTGTGTTTTTATTATTCCATTATTTCCTCTTCCAATATTTTTTATTTATTTATTGTGGATTGTTTGCTACAAGACGATATTGCTCATAAAAAACAATGAATATAAACAAAATAAACAATAAAATTAGAACAGAGCATACTAAGAATGCAACCAAACAATGAAACGCAACCAAAGAGACAAAAAACTCGAGACAACAAATAAACTAAAAACAAAATAAACAAATACGAAAGCGAAATGTTAAATTTAACAAAACAAAATCTTATAAAGAAACTAGATAATTAAAAACTATAAAGATAAATGAATTAGGAAAACAATTATATGCGTTCAATGGTTAAATTAAAAACTAAAATCAAGTAAATAAAGATTAGCATGTACATAAATAATATTAACAGATTAAATTTTCTAATATCTTAAACATTCATATGCGCCCACTTTCTCTATAGCACATACAAATACACGCACCCACACACACACACACATACACAAAAACACGTATATATATATATATATATATATATATATATATATATATATATAGTCCAACATTTTAGCCGGAGTTAAAAAGATTTGATATAAGAAGAATTCAGAATAATTTTAAAATATAATAATTCTAAATTTGTGAGCATATGTTAATGTCTTGTAAATGTTAGAGGATTATGGGAATGTAACCTTCAGTACGTAAGTCGTGTGAGTCATGCACGTCTTTTGCAGTCTGATAGTATGTGTTTTATTGAGATCAGAGCATTCCAATAATTACTTTTATTAACAAAATACATAAACATATAGATATATATATATATATATATATATATATATATATATATTTATATATATATATATATATATTTATATATATATATATATACATAACTGACATGGTAAATTAATATTGTTTAATAATTTTGATTTTGTAGGAAGAGGAATATTTTTTTCAGGAATTAAAATTAACTGTCTCATGTATGCTGATGACATAGTTTTTTTTTGGCAGATAAGCCTGAAGCCCTACAATATATGATAAATAAAGTCAGTGAGTACTGTGCCTTGTGGAGTTTAAAGATAAATCTACAAAAATTATGGTTTTCATGAAAGGAGGTAAACTATCTAAAAAAGAAAAATGGTATTACAGGGGTACAGAAGTAGAGGTTGTCAATGAGTACAGATACCTAGAAATACTACTCACTCCTCGGTTGGTTCTCAAGCATCATTTCAAGAAGAAGACCACATCTGCTAAATTTGGAATCAATGCAACCTGGCAGGCTTTCATAACAAACAAAAATATACCAATGGAATCCAAAAACAGAGTTTTTGAATCCAATGTCAGACCTGTTATGGCCTATGGAGCTCAATTCTGGGGTCATGAAAAATATCAGGAGGTTGAATCAGTACAAAAATATTTTATTAAAAAAATGTTCTCCCTTCCAAGGAACACCCCTGACTATATTTTGTATTTGGAAACCAAACAATATCCGCTTTAATTTTTCACCCTTAAAATATTTTTAATTTATTTAAATAAAGCTTTTAACCTTCTTAATTATCGATTGCCTAAAATAATAGCTGAACATATGGTTGAGAAACAGGCTAATTGGTTTAGAACTCTGGAAAATATTAGCCAAAAATACCTAGGAGAAAACATTGGATGGATTAAAGAACAAGGCCATTTATACAAGAAAATAGATGTCATACTTAAAAAATTAAAATTAGAATTCACTGAAGAAATGTTTTTTAAGGCACACCACTCAAATTTTCATAGCAATTATAGAACCCTAATTTAAATCTAGAAATCAGTAAATATACATGTAATAAGTCCAGCATTAATACTATAAGCCTCATAATGAAGGCTAGAGGGGAATTGTTAAATTTGAATTATACAATAGGTAGATCAGAGAATCAATGGGTTTGTTCCCTCTGTAACAAAAATGAAATAGAAAATACATACCATTTTATTGCTGCTTGCCCTGTGCTTAATGAGTTTAGAAAACAGTATTTTGGCACACCCATACTTAGCCACAATGAATTTATTTTATTTTTAAATGGCAAGAATTGGCTTGCGCTGTATACATATTTGAGTGTTGCCCTACGTTATAGGAAATTGCTCATAGGGGAGTATAATAATTAGGTATATTATATATGTTCCTTTTCCTCTATTGAAATATTTATGTTTATGTAATGTATTTTGCTTGATTTTGCAATACTAAAGTATTTTATTATATAAAAGGCAGAGCTCAACAGACGGACTTATCAGTCCATGTTATGTATGTTAGGTTTAATTATTATATCAAATGTAATAGAAAATTTAAATTTTATGTTTTGTTTTTTTTTCTTTAGAAATAAATATCATTATTTTAATTATGACAATGATGTAATTGTAAATTTATTTGTAGTTATTTTTCTGAATACACATACTTTATTATTATTATTATTAATAATTTACAATATTTAATACAAGATAAATATTATGTGACTAAAAGTATGGAATTATGCTGTTGCTTTACTCAGGTGTTAGATAAAAGTAATTGAAGCACCTTTGGAGGGTGTAAGACAGAGGCTAGATGATATTGGAGACAAGTAGATAAAGCGATTTAATATAGTTAAGTGGAAACGCATTTACTGATGAGATGTACTGGCCTGCTAAGTTGTTGACTGATTCTATCTATTCATCTGTTGACAGCTAAGTCTATTACTCTTATTCGGGCCACCATATTTCCTTCAACACCCCATCAATAATCTTTCTTTTCTTTATTTAGACTCAAGTTGGACGTGTCATTTCTATTTCATCAGTAATAAATTGTTATTAAATGGTCAATTTTTATCCTTTGTAGATAGATAAATTACCTTATGTATTTATAAATCAACTTTTTCTAGGAGTATTTAACACAAAACACACACACACACACACCTACTCTATAACTGTACTCAACACAAATTGGAGATTCATTAGAAGGTCAAATTGTCACAAATCATGGACAATGGCCTGTACAGTAGAAGCACAAGAGTGCACAACAAAATATCCTGTTATTTTTAACGAATTTTCAAAATCAATATTACTAACAATTGACATATTAAATAACGTTTATAATCATTTTTAAAATGAAATCTAAATATTGGAATAATTTACTCAATACTGACCATGAATTATTAGAACAAATTTAATTTTGGTTTATATATTTTTCAAATGTATCTGTTTTATTTTATTATTATTATTATTTTGTATTTATTCTATTTTTTACTTGTAATTTTGTATACCTTATATACTTACTATCGATTAATTTAATGTATACGATATATTAAGACAGTCCAGTTTAACTTACATCTTATATACAAGTTGTATGGTACATGAAGAAATTGAACCCTGTTTTCAAAGGAAAACTTAAAAATAAAATTACATATATTCTCTGTTAACGCTCCAGTGGTGGCCATTTTTTTATGATCGTTACCAAACTCGATATAGGTATAAGCGTTTTATGTAAAACTGAAGATCAAGTTTAGAGCAGAAAGGATTGGAGGAAGAAATTTCTAAAACTCAAAATATCTTCGTTATTAGTTCGATCAAAAAAGTATAAAGAACCAATATTTTTGAAAATGTAATTTCCTGGAAAAGATGTCACTATCTTGGTTATTAAACCAGACTTGGTTATTAAACCAGATATTTTCCCTCTTTTCGGGGCATTTGCAAGAACTTTAAATCTGAAGGAAGGAACTGCTAATTACTATAAGAGGTTTAACACTATAAGTAATACCAAAGGTACAAATAGATCTTAATGGACAAATGTGATGTGTAAAAAATATTAATTGATTCTTTATCAAACCACAGCTGAATCACAATAGTACGAGCAGGAGGGGTTAATTTCAGAGAATATAAGATAGATACGATAAATTAGATGTTAATGGACGAATTTTACACGGAGAAGTTATAAATGGATACAGGAGAGAGGAACTTTCTGGAAGTATAATTATATTCTATTGCATACATGGATGCTTATAATATATGAGCTTACGTCGTCAATACAGTCGCATATTTGTTGTATTTAGGAAAAAACACCTAAACGAACTTCGTTTATATATAAAAGGATTCTATTAATAAATATTAATTATGAGTGTGAAACTTCTTTAATTTTTCTTTCAAAATTGAATTGTAAGAATGCTCATCATAAAATACGCTTCTGGAAATATTTTGCGAGGCAGATATTTTCCCTTTGAATATAGGCTTTCCGCATTTGCATCCAATTTCAGGAGTTTCTAATTTAACCTTGAATGGGTTGATGAGTTTCCTTTCGGTTGAAACCTCATTAAAACACCGTCTACCTTTTCATTTCCAACAAAACCAGAAAGCTCCCATATTTATATCTGGCCAGGTTGGAATATGCCATTCATTCAAAAGTAAATTTAGAATCCTATCCGTTAGTCACGCCTCAGATTTTCTGTTTTCAGTGCCTGCGACAACCAACGAAAAACGTGTATATTCAAACTGCGGTCTTTTGTTTATTAAGAAGAGGGAGGGGTAGCTTTCTCAGTATTAAGAGGAATTAGATGCTGATTAATAAATGTGAAATCGATTACCTAGGTTAACGAAAGTGAAGCATACTCTACGCACAAAAACACCAACAACCAATTTATTAATGAAGTTAAAAAACGCGTTTTACTCCGAAAACGTACCAAACATTTTCCAAACACCTTGTTCCACAAACAATGTAAAGAATTTTATGTTTAATTATAAATAAGCCTCCAAACATTTTTCGATTAATAATGAGACAATTGGTGAGAAACTATAGCCAGACTTCGTTTACTTGGACGTCTCCGCTTCTTTCTTTATACCTTCTGCATTTCATTTTTGTTAATATATGCAGTTATTTAATTTATTATTATTTTTGTCATTTACAATTATATCTTTCACGTATTATTATTTATGGATTATTCATATCATTTGAATAGATTCAATTCAAAAATTAATTCCAGTGTGTAACAACGGTAGCTCTGTGATCGTCCTAATAGAGTAACTAATATTTCAGTATATTTGTGTGTTTACTTTCTGTAAGTAAGTAATGGAAGTATTGAAATAGCAAAAGTTTTCAGTTTTGAGTTTCAATAGATTATCAGTCTTAGCCTTCCGTACTAGTCCTTCCGTAGTACTATTTCCGGCGTGATATTTACACATATCTTGCACCAAACCGTTTGTTCCGTTCAAACGAACACGCATATGCTTCTCCGATAATTCAGTCACCTCATCCTGAGCCTGCAACTCCTCATCGTATGCCATAATATATTTTGCCTGTTAATGTCCATTATTTTCGCGTACATTTATGTCACTGAAGACACTAGGCTCGACATACAAATCAATCAGTTCGGCTTTGGTTCTCCGCACATTCAAAGGTCCAAAATTCTTAATCATGACTCTTTTCTCCTTAACCAGGAAGGTTTCTCCTTTCTTCTCTGCTAAAAGTGAAAATTTCACTGTCATATATTACCGTTGGTAAGTTGTCCGTTTCCTACATTTTCACTTTTGCCTTCCAGGAAAGACTCTTAAAACGAAGATCCTTTAGGATTTCTCGTAAGCAGCTTGTCTCTAAGAGCATTCGGCTTTATATCTGCTTTCACAGTTTTTCTCTGTAAATATCACGTAATTCGATGTGCTGTATCTAGGAAAGGTATGCAGCTCCATTCAACAGTTCCACCAATCTTCCTTGTCGATCTTGATTGTTTGTTGATGCTGAACTTGTTTTGAGATTTTGTGGCGTCTAGCAGTGACATGAAATAGTTACTCACAGAATGTTTTGGCTCTGTAGATTTCACATTGAAATTTGCTATACTCTTTCTATACAGAGTCAATACTGGTTTTGCCTTATTGTGCTTGTGATTTATGCTATTGGTAATTTATCCAACATAAATCCACTCACAGCATCTCTCAAAATGGAATCTTTTGTATACTTCAGTTTTTCAGCTAAAATTTACACTACTCCTAGAGCTTCGTCATTTTTCAGAGACAGGACAATCTCCTCTATGAGGAGCCTTAGTTCCCGTAATAACCTCATTAGGAATAGTTTGTCCAAATGACGCCAACCGGGACAGGGTCTAGAAGTTTGATATCCTTGAAGTATCGTGCCCTCCTACCCTTTATTTTATAAGAAGGTTTCGTTGCTCATCTAAACAGTATTCTGTCCACTGGGATCACCGTTGGCCATGTGGGTTAAGGCGCGGCTTCATCTACCACTACCCTCAGTAAAATGAAGGTAAAAATAGGTGCAGGATCGTTTTTCGCATTAATTGAAAACATTATCTTGATATAATAATCGCTGCAACAGCGCTAACATCGCAGAGCCTGTGGGTCAGCGGAAGTCTAATGGATATAAACGTCTGACCGTCACAACGAGACTGATACAGGGTGAGCTGACTACAGACCACCCGGGTACTATGGGGCCCGTCACTCAACAGGAGACAACTTATTACAGGTCCTCCTTGGTCAACGGAGGTTGTAAGAGATCACTCACAAAGTAAAACTTTGGATCACAAATCCCACGAATCTCGCTTGGGGGTTGGTAAAGATGTCAAAGATCTAGAATGGCACAGAAAAAATTGAAAAAAGAAATATTTTGCCTACTGACTGATTTCCGGCCAAAGCCTTTTGCCGCTCTTATACCTTATTTGCTCGTATATCTCTTTAAGTTGTTTTGCTTCAAAATAATTTTTTTTTACAAAGTTTACTTTTGCCCTTCTTTTTTCTTCTAAGAACGTATGTTATTTGTGTTTTAGCAATCCAGTGAGAATCTGAGATTTATCATTTCTAGAGTAAAAAATCAGAATATAATTTTCTTCTAAGTGAATCGCACACTTTATAAGCAGTAATAAAAAAAATACAAGTATACAAGCGGGTTCTTAACATAAGTGTGAGTCGTTGAAGAGTTGATGAAAATTCTTGAGAATGTGTATGGCGGAGATTGTGCATCTGGGAGGTTTATTTGAGTAAAAAGTAGCTAAGCAGCTGACTAAGTAGGGGCAGAGAGAGGGAGGCTGACAGCAAGGAATGCAATAGCAGCATGCCTAGGGCCACCCCCACCCCACATTACCATCCTCTCAATCTCCGCACCAATACCAATACTTCTTCACATTCTTCTATCTTACAAAAAACTTCCACCGCCGACTTAATATTTTACCCAACTACTTGGAAAATCTGCACTCCTCTTTCAATAAACATTACAATAGCTTCTGCATATTTTTTTTTATCTATAATACAATATATTATAAAATGATCTTACATAATTTATTGCAGGTGAAGATTTAAGCATTTTATTGAAAAATAAAATATTATTACGTTTATTACAAAATCAGTAATAAACGTTGTTTATAAGAGTTCTTTTGAATTGCAAAATTAAACATACGCAAGTTTCACTGTTTTTTATCACTGCACAATTTATTTAACACACACTTCAAATTTGGTTAATTATTCTTAACTACTCACAGTATGCACTGATTGGTTCACTGTTCTTGTTATTACACAGTCCAATAATTCACTCACGATCACTGAAGTTCACAAAAGATAGGACTGCACTGTCTTAAACACAGCACTATGTTGTTCTTTTCTGAGTCACGACACAACACTGTTTTTCACATAAAAAAACTTCACATAAAAAAAGTCGCACTGTAGCACTGATGATCACTTGAAGACAGCTGAGAACAAACTAAACTGTTGGGAAAGTTGTACATGCTTATATAGAGGAGCGGAAACATCAAAGGACGAAAGTCTGGAAGGTACAGGACTCTTTAGACTGGAACAATCCAGACACTGCTGGCGCCAACAGTCACTCGACCGGTCGGCTCCTTTAATCTCCTTCGTACCTCCCAAATACGCGGCTATCTCTGTTAATTTTTCATGTATTTAATTTTTGCAATAATATAAAATAATCAATAGGCAAGGTTTTCGATTTGTTTATGGTAATTACAATGACATATTCACCATTCTTCTGAAAGAAGGTGCTATTATCTGAGAACATTAAGTAACCAAACTACTGCACCCTATAGATTGAATATTGAACTATGAACTTCATCACTGCACTGAAGAATTATTAATAATAAATCTAAGCCTCACTTTGCTCTGAATATCTCATAATATTATCACAGAAAAAAATTACTTCCGTTGACTGGGAACTGATCCCGAGTCTTCAGGTTATCTTTTCGATGCCTTTACATTTAACGACAGTGATTCATGAGACATAGAATTCAAAGTCTTCTCTCTAAGCCAACCTTCTCATGCTTGACACACTTTATAAGTGATTGAGGCAACAATTCATTAAACTGGGCGCAGTCAGGTTTATTAAGTTTTGATTTTAGGGACGTGTTTGAATTTGTCCACAGACAAACCGGTGGTGCAGTTGGCAAAGCACTGCCCTTGATATCTTTGATAAGTCCCAGGATTCAAGTTTTAGTTAATACAAACTTTATTTTTAGTCTAAAATTGAAAATATTTATGTAGGGTGTATTCGGACTAGTACATTCATCTTATCCAGTCTATTCATCTTTTATTTTTGGCATATTTCATTAAAAGTAAATCACCCACGCGTTTTGCATATTATTTTAAACGCTTTGACTAAAAAACTTTAATCAATGGCCGAGAAAGATAGGATTTAGTCGTCTTGTATTTTATTAAAAATAAACTTTATATATTTAGACAAAACAGTACTTTGTGGCCATTCGCATTGCCACAAAAACACAACACTTTATAGAGATGATCGGCTCTAGCCAAATTGGTGAAAAAGATATATCGGACAGGCCTGATGTGTAAACCCTCTTCTCTAAAATCCCAGTGAGGCAAACTGAAGTTAATGGAAGGAAAATTGGCGAGATCAGATTTGTAGATCTGTGACTTAAATCCACAAACACCCCATTCTGTGGCATGTATTACAAAGCAGAATTCTGGAGCAAGCATGGGGTTGCCTTTAAGTGGTAGCACCGTACAAAGGAATCAAAAGAAAAACCCTAGAGAAATGTTTAGATGTATAATGACATATTTGTGTGATGGCCTCACGGATTGTTCCCATTTCTCCAACATCTAAACAGTAATCACTATTGCGTACAGTTCACAATGGAAATAGCAAAGCAATGCTTTTTTTGTGAAGTTATGAAGTGAGAAACTTAAAAATTTGGTCCTTATTTTAACTGAAAACTCACTCCAATAATCAAGTTTGAAGAATTACTTCATTTCTCAAGTTTATGGAAAAAATTAATTATTGTTATTATTATTTTTGGATATTATTCGAAGGAGTGACTTGCATATGAACAGTGTTAAAGACCGATGGACAACATGGAGAGATAATAATAACTAATTTATTATTCTTGTGTCGCTAATATAGTAATTCACACTTAACTCAGTCGTAAAGAAAGAAAGAAAAAGTTGGTGAAACTTCCATATTCTTTTCTTACATGGAAAACTACCTGTCGTTCATCTTCCATAAAATAACTATCTGTACTATAAATATGTATGCATATAAAAATCGTCCACTAATAGGTAGGGTCGGTGGATATTTAAAGAAAATATTTTTGAAACTATGGTCATGAGGACAACCTCAATAGCCGATTTCCCCTAATGTATATCTTTTGAGTGTTCCTGGGAACGATGCCCTGTAGTTTGAATGGGTCTGAGAGATATGTTAGACACTGAATATTCGATTGCTGAAGAAATATTTCATGAATATAAGTATGTTTTGAATATTCGATTCCACCAGCTGAGACCAGATTCTGCATGTTGTGCCATAAGCTTCTTAAATTGGTTGTTTGTGCAACTCATAGTAAGTTACATTCCAGTTTTACAATGAGTTCTATACTAGACTGATTACTACATTGATAATTTTTAAAATGATAAGACAGAATTCAACCTTGGCAAAGAACTTTGAGAGCCTAATGGTTTATCACGATGGACATAATTTCCTAGAAGCAAAGCAAGGGTTCTTTACATTCATTGTTGTCAAGGGAGTTATTCGAAGCTAATTAGTATTCAATGTATGCTTGGAGTTGGGAGTGAGTGGACGTGCAGTAGTCGCTGACTTAGAGCCGGTGGACTCTGTTAGTCGGTCCCACATGTGTGACAGTCTCTAGTTGTGGAACTCATCAGCAAGCGAGGCACTGCTATCAGCAGCCTGTGTCATTCCCGCCTCCTCACCCCATACATTCTATGCCAAGAACCATCTGCTCCCCCAGCTCCTCTGAATACATAAGACACGATTGGGTCCCTACCAACTATGAAATAGGAATAGCCAAATTGTTTATCCTTCACTGTCATTGTCAGCTCCCACTTTATCTCAATGCGCCCGTGCTCGGCCATAAATGTGGCAAAGCATTGAATACTAGTTGTATAGAATTCAGGTACATGTAGAACACCCGCTGTAAGTCCCCCGAAAAGCTGGTATATTCCATTGTAAAGGCTTCTATTATATATATATATATATATATATATATATATATATATAATTGTAACCATAATGTAATTTTCATTGTAGGGAATGTTCTATTTTTTTAAATACACTATCTAAATTTTGGCACTGGCTTGATTTTTTTGATTTTCACTTATTATTGAAGTAAAGATCAGGTATGCCCAAAGACAAAGAGGGCATTATTTTGCTTCTAAATTCATGTACCCCATATATATATATATATATATGTATATATATATATATATATATATATATTTATATCTTTATTTATATAATTCTACTGTGCGTGTGTATGTTACTGAACTCCTGAACAGCTGTATCGATTTGAATGAATTTTTTTCAATTTTTTTGTGCCCCTTTGATGGTTTAGTGTTACAAATCAGCCCGGCAAATGAAGCAGGAGTGGGGGTCGTAAAGGGGGCCTAAAATTAAAAATAGCGATATTTCGTTTCCTAATGGTTTATCGGCAAATATGCACAGGTTAAAAGTTCTTTACGTTGTTATTTATAGTAACTTTTGGTATATTCACTTTTTTCGTATAACAAAGTATAATCGAGATATACACTAAAACATTGAAGTGGGGGCCAACATTTTTATTGGGTCTTAATGATTGAACCTGACTTACTTAACAAAACTCTATATTTGAATTAGCTATATTAAATTTTTTAGGTTCGAACAGGAGTGGGGGTTATATGTGAGGCCTGAATAAAAAATTCCTGATATTTCATTTTCTATTTGTTTTTAGGCAAACGTGCACATAAAAAAAAGTTGTTTTTTGTGTTATTAAAAGTAGCTTTTGTTTTAAAAATAATATTAAATTTATATCCTAATCGCTTGATATATCATGCAGGACAACGTCTGTCGGTTCCGCTAGTATATATATTCAAGAGGATAATAATTAAATCACCTATTTCTAAAAGGTAACATGTACTCTTTTTTTCCATGTTCGATTGTTTTTATTGCACATGTGACGATTTTGATCCGACAGAATTCTCGTAAGGCTGATTAACAATATTACAAAAGATGCAAATTTTAAATTTTTCGGAATTAGTGGCTCAATTGCATTACAAAATTAGCTTCAATTACAAAATAATTTTTACATTTTTATTGTTGTCTTATTTTAGTATCAATCAAAGGGGAAGATTCATTATTTCAGTGCTACGCTGAGTAAATATTGTAGCAAAATGTTTAAACAGATATGAGGAGTTATATAAATTTATTCTACACACATAACAGTTATTTTATACTATAAGGCGCAAGATTTGCATTTCTAGATGCTGATGCAATATAATAAAAAACCTAATTTAAATATTTAATGACCTTAACATTTTTAAATTCCAAAACAATAATTGTTATGAAAGGTTTAACTGAAATTTTCCTGTCGGAGCGTTTGCTCTTTTTCAGAGTTAACTTTTAAAAATATGTTCGATGAGTGTGTTTTACTTCATTTTACATAATTATCAATTAATTTCTATCTGTTGAAACAGAGTGCTATTTAATGATTGCCAAAAGTGCAAATGCTGCCTTTTTCGTAATGTATATAGATCCTTTGAGTATATCATCCTAGTGAGGTGCCCGCATTGTAGTTCTGTGTTGAAGGTCCGCATGAGGTAATTGTATCATGTTAGTACCACAATGGATTATTTTGGTTTCCTTCAGGGGACTATTTACTATTCATTGGATCGCTACTCCAATTTTAACCTTTATATTGATAACTATATTAATTTGACCTCTTTTAATGTTTCCACTTAAGAAGTAGTTGTCTTTCATACTGAATGTTGAATATAATGCAATGAATATATTTAGTTTGATGGAGTGCAGTTCAGTTTAATAAGAAGCCACTGTTACCTTGGCGTTGCTTTTAAATGTTGGTATCCAGAATGAGTTTTCTAATCTGCTGCCCCATGGAATTCTCAGAGTGCTCCGACCATAAAACAGCTGATTTCACTTGACAACTGAGCAATGTGTTGAAATATCTTCCTTAAATCAAATTTTATCGTTAAAGGCATTTTACTTGTCCAGCTGTGAAGGAGGACTGCTGCTACCTGACCACAATATAAACATGAGTAGCTGCTATAAATTTAGTTTGTAGATTCAGCTAACATAGCGACCAATTTTATTTTGGAGTTATTTACTTTGGATATTTGAATTCTAGGGTTCAAGGAAATATTCGTTTTTTGTTAATTTATTTTTTTTGAGAGAGAGAGAAAGTGAAACAGGTGGGAGAGACTTCTGTAAGCTTCAAATGTATGCAATATTAGGATAATATGATATTAGATTCATCAATTGGAAAGATCAAGGAATTTGAATAAAGTTATATTATCTCTTTGGTTAAAGACTCAATTATTAAACTAAGAAAACAAATTATTTTTTATTTCTTTAATTATTTTAACTTATATGGAGTTACTCTTCTATTATTGTGAATTGATCATTTTTGGTCCGGACTGGAATGATGGAAACTCAGTGTTGGTAAACCTAAAAGAGTGTATCCTTAAAGAAATACGGTGGGCTGTAAACAACAAAGCCCATAGTTGTATTGGAATGGGAATGTGAGCATCTGCCGTATCTCTGGAAGCTAGCGATAACAACTACGGCAGCAGTCGTAACTCTAATACCTACAATCAATATATTTTTACGGTGGCTGCTTCAGTTCGGAACAGTCCAGTTTCCTCCGCTTCTCATAAATTTCTGTCAGGAAGACCATTTTCTCACTACCAACGATAAAACTTCCCCCATGACAACCGCTGTAGAAATATTACTTTTTATTAAAGCATTTTACTGCCTCTTCAGCCTTCATGCTCATTTTCACGGGCCACCAATAAAATAAACATTTTCTCGTAAATTTATCTAGATCCCGAGGCTTAGACATTGTCAATAAAATAATATATTGGCTTTAATTCTTTTATTGCAATCTTTAGGAGCATTTTCTACACGCCCACTTATTTTCCTTCATTATTTTCGAAGTACGACTGCCAATTACTGATAGCGCTTTTTGTCATTATTTTTATTGACATTGGATATCTTCAAATGTAGGTGAAGGACTTAACTCAACGTTCAGTCCCCGCTTACCAATGCGGACAAGGAATTAGTTGTCCATTAGATGGCTGGCATGTCCTCTACTTTAACCAGAATATTAGAGAGTCTCTACGCAGAAGCAAAGAGAGGCTATAGTCCGAGCATCTAGGAGAGGCAATTCTCCAGAATCTTTGAGAGTCTCAACACAAAATCTTGGAGAGCCTTTACTCAAAATCTAGGAGTGGCTATACCTTACTCTGGATTTGGTCTGGCTGGTGGAGGTCCATCATCAACGGAAGGATCAAAAAGGTCAAACACCTCCACTCTTAATACTTATTTTATTAAAGACAAAGTACTTTCGGGGCGAACCGTCCCATCTTCAGTGCTCTAGAGCTGGTCCCTATTGAGCCGACATCTCCGGCGAGATTGGGAGCCGACTCCTCCGGGCGGGGGTAAGCAATAACTTACTTATTTATGCTGTATATTCATTTTTGCTTTGGGTTTACAGTAATTCTAATGCATGAAAATTATAAGGTATCATATTGCTAAGTAAAGGATGGCCAAACAATTTTTTTTATAAATAGCTTTGGAATATAAAAAAAAAACCTTGCAATAGGTAGAATAATGATGGAGATATTTTAATAATAAATTGTTTATTATAAATAACCACTAACATAGGATATTCAGGAACATAGGAATAGTGGTGTAGGAACAATAATTTCATGTTTTATAATATTATTTTACAGACTAAAAATAAAGTACAAATACCTGGAACCCCCAGCCCCCTGAAATCATTTATATTCCTAGTATTTTGACAGATGTTCAGATTGCGGTCCAAACGCCGCAGCGCGCCCGCCGGAGGGTTAATCATATCACACTAGCACAATAATCACCGGCATAACTGGTAACTGTTATTTTAATGGGATGAAGTACGTTAAAAAAGACTAACTTCAATATTACTTGGACTTTAGCACATGGCTGTTAATAAGTCAAATGTTGAGCATTACAATTGTACTATTTATACGGTTTGTGCGGTTTTCATTTCGGAAATTAGGCTATTCAGGTTGCTCACATGAATGTTACATAAATATATATATATATATATATATATATATATATATATATATATATATATAGAGAGAGAGAGAGAGAGAGAGAGAGAGATTGGTTGATTGTCTGTTCGCTCTCGTGGCCGATAATTTTGAGATATTATTATCCTTTATCCGGAAAAGAAAGATCGAATTAGATAACGGCCAGAATCGGCTAATCGGGAAGGGTGAAAATAGTGGGAGGAATAAAAATAAATCGAAATATACCTATCCGTTATTGTGAGTCGCATAAAAAAAATTGAAATGTCACAAATAAAACTTTTGGATTTATTCGACTAATGATTAACAAGACACGGACGATATTAGTGTATTTAGTAGTTTTCATTTGTAATACAAGTTCTTGAGGTTGATAATTTGAATGTTACTAAAAAAATCCTTCTAATCTTCTCCGAACTCGAAGTGCAAAGTGCGATTCAAGAGTAAATATTCTGGACATTTTTTCTTTTTTCTGAGGCCCACAATACCTAGAAGAAAATGGCCGACTTTTTAAGGCGGCATGGAAGGTGTAGCATAGTTTGATTCCTGTTGAACTTAAGAGTTAAAATAAAAATAAGTAATTTTAAGGGGGGTTTAATGAGGCTTCCATATGGGGATATAGAACTTGAGGTTGGGAATTTTTATTTTTATTTTTTTTATCTGAGTCCAAATTGCGTCAGAAATGTGAATATACAAGGAAATGCAGGACCTTGTAAAGCCCTGCGTGGGTTTGAGCTGGTAGTCCCCTTGTACTCAGCGATGGGCTCTATTTTAAGGGGTGATTGTGAGAGTTTTGGGGTGTTAGAGCGTGAGGTATAACACCTCAAAACTCCCACACGCAGGGCTTTGGATAATATATCTGTAAACATGTTTTTTGGACAATATATCTGTAAACATGTTGTTCAATCAATTATAATTACAATGGCTTTTTATTTAATTTAATTAATGTAATCTCATTTAAAATATACTTTACTTATTTTAATAATGTTTCTGTTTGTGTTAGTAGTAAACAGATTGGTTTAACTGTTTCTTGTCAAGATTTTGTCCCCCAAAAGTTCTTAATATGTATTTTTTAGAACTTACAATAGGTACCTACTAGAGAGCACTATTGAACAAGCATTCCGTTAAACTCCTTAACTTAAATTACTCTATTAATCTGGTTTTATAGAAATTTCTGTTATTTGTCTTAATTTAACTTGTAACTCAAATATTAGGAGCAATACGAAAGGTGCAGTTCCAAGTGACGGGCGTTTGTACATCTTCGCAATGGTCACAAAAATATTCGTGCCTCAAACTGTGTGCTTTCTTCTTAGGATAGATTATTTCTCCACGTTTTAGATTTTTTCTTGTAGTAGTCATGTTTCTCAATAGCGATCTTGAAGACATTCCAGAACACTGTTTACCCAAGAGAAAGCTAGTCTTAGAGGAAAATAGAGACGATTATTCCAAGAGGGAACAAGAGCAGCTGTTATCAAGTATTCAAAACCCCTGGGAATAATCCGAGGAATTACACAGTGGAGTGGAACGAGCTAAGCACATGTGTAATCCATTTTATACAGCTGTTGACAACCCTTTGTCAGGTGCAGCTTTACGTTGCTAGGCTGCCGATATTCGTAATAAATAAACAACATATCCCTTTGATGATGTGGAAATATACATGCGATTGACCCTCAAGCTATTCAGTTTAGCTTGATTAATTTAGTAACCCATGTTTACTAATTGTTTTACATGTGATTAAACAGAATAGTGTACCTTAAGAGAATGAATGAATTTAAGTAAACGGCAAAACAAAGCTAACTGAACTGAAATGTTAATACAATTTCATTTGTATGGAGCTCGTTGGCATGCTGGAGAGTGTTGTTTGTCGGTACTTCTCAAACACATACAAAATAGTGTCAAGCTCTATGAGAATAAATGGTTTTAGAAATCTTGGAAAGTAAGTTCTATATCTCCAGTGTTCCTATATATGGAGAATTTCCCGGATTAAACGAACCAAGAGTTATGATCGTAATTCAAAAGTCTAAATCATTGAGAGACTAAATTAGGCTTTAAGGATGATCAATATTTATGGGACATATAATGGAGCTTCCAAATACTATTAAAAAAAATATTCGTTTGATACATGAATGCACAACAGTATTACATAATTTCTTATTTAGACTTAAACTAAATCAGCTATTGAGGTTGTACACATTCAGAAGAGGTTTTATAAGCCATTTACGAAAAATGTCAGCAAATGTCCATTGTTTTTGCGGTGATTTGAAATATTAATAGTAGGTTCACACTAATAGTCAAGTAACTAATCTCATGGAACATTTAATTTCCTAGAATTAATTGATGTTATATTCATTTCTTAACTAATTTGATGATTAAACGCATTTTTAGTTTTCAGCCCCCCTTCCTTCCACTCTAACCACTAATTATTTCATTTCCTTAAGGAAAATGGTGAATTGATGGATTCTTGCCTCTTGCGTGACGGCCATTTTTCATAAATATTACACAGAAAAATCAGAAAGGTTTTATTATATTGTTGCGAAAATTAAATAAATGAATAATCCTTCAGAGAGAGAGTCACGTATTTGGGAAGTGCGATGTGGATCAAAGAAGCCGACAGAGGGTCGAGCTCCTACTAGACCCGTCCAGTCCAGCGTCGAAGGACCCAGCCAATTCCCCTTTGATGTATGCCGACGACCTATATAAGGAACCGGCCAGCCGCGATCGAGTCAGTTTTCTTCTCAAGTGCTCATATGTGCGTTCGGTGCTACAGTGCGACTTAGTGCTGTGCGGTAAAGTGTTTTTATGAGAAGAACAGTGTTGTGCCGTGACTGTAAGTAACAGTTTAGTGCCGTGTTTAAGATAGTGCAGTGCCGTCTTTTGGTGTACTTCAGTGACCGTGAGTGAATTATTGGACTGTGTAAACTGAAGAACAGTGACGCTATCAGTGTATACTGTGAGTAGTAATTAAGAATAATTACCAAGTGTATTGTGCATTGTGAAATAAATTGTGCAGTGATAAAAATTGTGAAACTTGCGAGTATTTAATTTTGCAATCCAAAAAGAACTCCTATTAACAAAGTTTATTACTGGTTTTGGTAATAAAACGTAACAATATTTTTGTCACTTTATTCATAAGCGTTTGACGTGAAAGTCTGAGAAAGCAGATGTATTTGAGTAGGAACAAATTATTTAATACTTTGTGAATAAACGATTAAAAGTAGTCAGTCATATTCTTTGCTCCTTTCATATATTCCATGATATTAGGAGATTTCCCTTAAGGGAAATCAGCTATTGAGGTCGTACTCATGATGCGATTTTCGAAAAATGTCTTCAAATGTCCATCGATCCTACCCAGGAGATGACGAAAATGAGGTCCGTTCAAAATTATATATATATATATATATATATATATATATATATATATATATATATATTTGTCTGTTAACACTCTAGCGGTCGCAATTTTTATTTAATTGTCACCAAACTCGGTATTTAATCGTTTTAGGTAAAAAGGAAGATCAAGTTCGTTAACGGCTGATATCGGATCAGTGGGAGGGGGCTTTAGAGGGGGAATTTTCGAAAATTAGAAATATCTCCGTTACTACACGGATCGAAAAATTGTATAGAATCAATCTTATTGCAAATTAAATGTTCTATAAATATTGTTATATACATGTATTCTCTATCTTGAATATTAACCGAGATATTTGCATTTTTTCAATTTTCAGCCATCGGCAAGCCGCCACTTCTACACATGTTACATAAACAATACTCTACTACATAATAAATCACATTATTCAAAGTTTAAATACCAATAATTGTATTCAAGAGACCTTTATTATACGAGAGGTTTTGGACTACTAAAATTTGATTGAATGAGATAACAATTATTCTGACTCATTATTAATTACAGTACTAGATATAGTAAATAGTTCTCAATAAAATTAATATGTTATATTCTGATATATTTCAGTAATTGTTTCTCTTTCCGGTGTGAAGCGGGCAGACCCGTTTGTTTACATTTCTAACCTAACGCTTCCTTTCGGCAGGTTATTAAAATTGGATGAAGCATTTCTTATTTCCGTTTGTATTTATTCACGGTGGTGTTGTGTACGTAGATTTATCTATTAGTAAACAGCTCGAGGGAAATCTGCTTAGTTTACGCAGCCCCTGCGTGACGGACTTTTTTATTCTTGAGCTTATATTTGTTACTACATTATATTTCACTTCCTTTAACTCTGGGACCAAGATTAAAATTAAAAATATTTGTTTATTCTTTAGTTATTTGACATTATGTTTCCTTTTCTTTATTCGAGTTAAGCTTTTAAGAATTGAGTTTTTGTAATGAAAATTAATAGAAGATTTAATGAAAAAGTAATTAAGTTTTTCAATAAAGTTTCATCAAGGGAGTATGAAACAGAGAAGAGCACGGTTGATAAGGGGATCACAAAAAAGGGTGTGAGATATTTAATAATTTTAAAAGTATTTTATTGATTCATTTATTAGATAATAGCTGAGTGCAAGCACTACCTCGAAATGAAGCAACTTGGAACATGTTAGTGATTGGTGGGAGAATAGGATAAAACACTCTGGAAGGAGGATCATCTTGGATGAAATATATAAAATTAATCATGTTTATGCTGTTTCTTCAAGCTTGGCTGTAATTGCCAAGTTTTTAATGAAGTCAGTATTTAATTTTCGATAGAGAATATTTATAAGGCGTGAAGGTTGAAGAGCTTCCCTGATTTAATTAAGTGGTTGTGGAAGGATGGAGTTTAATTACACTGGGGTGAGCAACAATGTGATTACCTCAAAGAAAAGAAATTCTTAAGAAAAAAGTACCTCACGCAAGTCTTTAGTAAACTAAGCAGAGTGCCTGAATGATAAGCTAGTAATGTTATCTCATATTCTAATCTCTGTTTCTTGCATAATATAAGTATTATGTAAACAGGAACTTGGCATGCGATATTGTTTCGGAAAATCATTTGAGTAGGATCGGAGTTTAACTGAAGGTTTAAAAATAAAATGTGATCAACTCCGTTAATATTTCTATAGAGAAACGTGTAACAACAATTACATGCAGTGCATTGTTTTTAAATATATTTGCCTCTATTTTACGTTACTCTTGTTTTAAGTTTCTGCTCCTTTTGGAACTTGTGTCACTTTAGAACGAATTTTTCTTTGGCGCAGTTTCGGCAACAACTGGTATCTTTTCAAACTGCCTTCTCTTTGTCCCAGTACTTTCTACAACTCTCTCATTTTGGATATGACAGTCAAACCCTTATCCATGGCAATTCAACAGTTTCAAACCTGTTATCATTAGTAGACTTCTGTCAATATCTCCAGTAGGTCTGTGGGCCACTTCTCCCCCTATCTGAAAATTGAAAGCACCTACCACTACATTGGTGCATACTTAATTATTTCAATCTACTCTCTTGCTAGACAGGCATCGAAGGCTTCATGAACAACTTCCACTACAATCTCATAAATAACACTCTCCGCGATTAACGAACTATTCGGAGCCGCTATTTCTCAAGAAACCACATTCATCTTATTACATCAGATCCCCTGAGTTACCTATATATGAAATTGAACCACCACAATTATTAGCGCTAATATTTAATAACAATCCTATCATGGTTTTTGTCTTCATCTTCCATTTCGATCTTTCGATAGATCTGGTGTTGAATACCTCACCCCCGCCCCGAATTGATCCCTTTAGGAACTGCACCTGTATCTTTGTTTACACATATTGGGGGATATAAAAATAAAGACCTGGATGTTGGTACTGTAAATTACATTCAACAACCCAGAGTAATTAATTTAAGTAATGTCAATTTGGAGACCGAGGAATTAAACATTTTAAATAAAGGGTTACAGTATTGTTTAAGAAAACCTCCTTCTAAAAAGGATATTGTGAGCCTTATGGCAGCTGTTGACAGCCCGGTGGTTCGGGAAGTGGGGATTGAAATTGAGAAGTTTATAGCAAATCAAATTCCGGGAAAACAAAAATCTAATTCTGAATTAAAAGTACTTAACAGATTAAATATGAAATTAAAAGAAAACAACCAAATAATTACAAAAGCAGATAAGGGTAAATCAAGTGTAATCATGCCACGACAAATGTATGTTGAAAAATCAACTGCCCTCTTGGATGATTTAGGTTGTAAGCAGTCTCATCAGGACCCCACTGAACAGTATAACAATACGGTCAGGCAATCCCTTAAGAACATATGTCATATTTTCCAACCGTATGAAATAAACCAACTAATTCAAATGAACCCCCTGCCCCCGCTTCTCTATTGTCTACCAAAAACTCATAAAGACAATATTCCCATGAGATCTATCGTGTCGTTTGCTTCATCCCCCACTGAAAAATTAGCCAAAAAACTAGTGCACAAATTTAAAACCCTGGTAGATTTCAAACCCAGTTTTTCCTTGAAAAACACTTCCGACTTGATTAATAACTTCCGGAATGCAAATATTTGATGTCTAATCGCAATCCATACAGAAATCATATCAATTTCTGGGGGCGTTATGTTGATGACATCATCATAAGTTATTTGGGAGCGGAGAATGATATGAGGGGTCTTATGGACTACGTCAATAGTTGCCATAGGCAGTTAAAGTTTACTTTCGATATGGAGAATGAGAGGAAGTTGAGTTTCCTGGATTTGGTTATTTCAAGGAAAGGGTCGTCTCACTCCTTCAACATTTATAGGAAGCCTACCGCCACTGCCATCATGATCCCTTCTGATTCTTACCACCATCCTCAATATAAAACTTCAGGCATAACGAACTTGATAAACCGACTCCTGAGTATCCCGTTGGCAGAAGTGGATTTTAGAAAAGAGTTTAAGTACATTAAACTAATCACAACAGCCAATGGGTACGATGAGAGAATGGTTGATAAAGTCATGGAACGCCGATTCACAAAGATAGTCCAAGATGAGTTGAAACAAGGCGAGAGAGAGACTCGAAATCCAGTGGGCCAACTCAGCATCCCATACCTAGGGAAATTTTCCGAGAAGATAGGACGCATGCTGGAAAAGGTTGGCCTTCGTACTGCCTATCGAAGTCTAAGCTCCCTAAAACATATACTCCCAAGGATTAAGGTTGCGGTCGATCCACTGGATAGATCTGGTGTGTATCGGGCTTGCCTGACTTGCGGAAGCTCATATGTGGGGCAAAGTGGAAGGAAGCTAAGAAGCAGTTAAAAGAGCACCTTTCCACCAAGACATCGGAGGTACGTAAGCATATGATAAATGAAGGCCATGAAGGAAATGCCGTTGAGTTCGAGGTGCTCGACCAACTTGGCAAAGGGAAGAAAATGGATATAGTAGAGCAGTTATGGATCAGGATGGACATGCTGGAGGTTAAGAATATTAATATTAGGGGGGAGGGTGGCGTGCTCAGGCATGTTCCGTCCTCTGCAGTAGCTGCCCTGGCCCGTGTTGGCTCCCAGTCTCGCCAGAGATTAGGGACCAACTCTAGGTCAGTTTCCTTTCCTCTCCATCTCCTAGTTATTTTGTTATTTGTTGCTTTTAATATTTATTTGTAACGTTTTAGTCATAAGTGTTGCATTGCGTTTTACATATTTGTTTGTTTTTAAATGTTTTTAATATTCGACTACCTTTGTTGACTTTTACATTTATTTATTTATTCATATATATTACATGTTTTTGAAAGTATAAATATTGTGTCACAGAGCACTGATGATGGGACGGTTCGCCCCGAAAGTACTTTGCCTGTAATAAAGGAGTATTAAGAGTGGAGGTGTTTGACCTTTTTGATCCTTCCGTTGATTGATACATCTATTGGAAATAAGGTCTATTCAAAAGTATACTTATACATATAGGCTTCGTACTAAGGGAGAAATAAAATTCACCCGTTTATCGCTTTATTCACATGGTTAGATGAGATGAACCAGTGGGTCAAACCAGTAAGTAGGAAATCTATTTAGCTTTAATTAAGGACTTTTAATATATATTCACTTGGCCTTTAAGGAAAGGAAATAGCCGAAGCGCAGTTTACCTTTGATGTAGTACCGTCTCTAGGGTAGAGTTTTAAGGGTCATTATTTCCCAGGTCGAAAAGTACATACGACAAAATATAAAGGTCTTGTGAAAAGAAACAACAAGTTACCGTCTGTCATATCGAAGTAACTCAAAAGGGACGGAGAAACAATTTATTTATATATTCTATATATATATATATATATATATATATATATATATATATATGTGTGTGTGTGTGTGTGTGTGTGTGTGTGTGTGTGCGTGTGTGTGAGTGTGTGTGTGTGTGTGTGTGTGTGTGTGTGTGTGTGTGTGTGTGTGTGTGTGTGTGTGTCTGTCTGTCCCACCTGTCATCTTCCTCTGGTGAAGATTTGTTTGGTCAACTGGATCAAATCCGAATTGGTGCAAATGTCTTGACACACATTAAATCTTATAATCGATTCGATTTGAATTCAGGGTTTCCTTCCCAAATCCATAAAATCCAGTTTAAGGTATAAGTGTAACATTCTGTTAGAACGTAAATAGTTCAATAAGTTTTATGTTTATCATTAATGCTAAAGGACAGAAGAGTGGTTTTGATTGTGGTATTTTATAATAGTATTTTTTTTTTATATTCAGTGAATTATTAGTCAATCGAACTGGATGATTGTTACCTTGAGACTGATAGTTCCCTGTGGAATACAACTCAAGAAATACAAATCCTATTGTTCATTTTTTTTTCTATAGGTTGACAACGCCAAAGTGTATTCACTTGTAATAATTCCATATTTATGAGTTATTTATGTAGTGAATGTATATTTATTATTATCAAAACCTGGAAACCCCAGACTGTGGAGGACGTTTTTTTCCTAACGAATAATAAAAGGCTTGGAATTTTAATTATGATGGCAGTGACATGCCGGAGGGGATAGTTGCCCAAGAGCCACTAGAGAGTGTAGTTGTAGCCGTGGGCCACTTTAGATTAGGTGGGGGAAAATTAGTCGGTTGGAATTACCTCAAAGCCGCAAATAGTTAGTCACTTTGCCCTTCAACAACTTGACGGTTTGCACGCTTTTACAGTCCTTAACCAACTAGCCAACCTTTGTTTATTGCCCCTAAAGGCGAGAATCAGAGCTTCATGTCTCCCTAACTAGGAAAAAACTAGTCAATAATGGCGTTTCACTATTAGATCATCATTCACTAAAGTCACTGCACTGTAACCTACTCAAAAACTAATAAACCAAGAATCTGAAAACATTTTGAAAAAAAAAAGATGTACTTGACTTTCATTAAGGTATTTTCTACCACTACAAGGGGGCTCTACAATTGGGGACGTTTATGACTACGAAAGGGACTTTTATGAATCATATTAAAAGATTGAAATTGAATTAATTATAAATGAGGGGTCGATTTTGTAAGCTCCAGATATTATCACTTTGTTGTAGGTGACATGAAAGAATGGATGGTATAATTATATGTGTTCTTGGTTGCATGTAGCCTAGTGGAGTTATTTATTTCTCTTTTGTTGACATCTACGAAAAAGAAAAAAATAACCAGAGGAAATTAAGAATAGCTGAACACAAGTAGATTGTAACACATACTATAACAAACTATACATTTTTATACATATTTTATTACCAGTTATACAAGAAAATTCAAATAACAAAAAAAGACAACCAAAACAAAGTCCTTCTCATGGCACCTCAAACATACATCGAAAACCTTTGCACTTTTAATTTATTTTTAAGTGGTGTTTTATTGAACTGTCTTCGAGCAATCTTTACGATTAAACTATTTTTAACATTGCTTTGTGTTAAGTCAAATAATCTAAATGATGTTACAATATATTTACCAATTGTATGTACTTGAGTTTGAAAATCAAACCATTTTTGAGGATAATGTAATGGGGGTAAATGAATGTTTAAAAACATAAATATTTTATGCCTGATCGAATATTATTGCTGGGCTGCAGGGCAAAGAGAGTTTATTTAATTGGTGCAATTTTCATTTAGAAGGGAAATTGAGGAGGCTTAGAAAGGCTCATACATTAAACTATTTATGTATTTTTAGAAATATAAAATGAACTTGACACATGTATTTGATGGGTCAGAAACGTTTCATTGAAATGTTATATAGTTGTATATGGTTTAGTCAGAACTGACTCAAGATAGGCCATCCATACAAACATGACACATGCCCATTTGATGCCAACAACAGGCAAATCAATCTTACCCAGTGCAACAAACACTGTATTGCACACTAGGATACATATTCTATCAAACTGGTGGAACTTAATAATTATGTGACACGATAGACATTCTAACAAATGACACAACATACATCTATCAAGTTATCTATTAATCAGTATCATCAAATAAAATTTGAATATATAATATAATTGTGAAATACATTTGTAAGAGTACGTTAGCGTTTTTAGACTTTATAACAAATCATCCAAACTACGACGGATGATGAATTATTCCGATCATTGTTCTATTTTGTTAAAAACTCTTCATTTTCTTGTAATTAATTTAGATACTTTTGGCCCAATTTACTCATAGAATAGAACCAATATTTTCAATAGAATTAGCTGGTAATGTAAATTGAAACAAGAAGAAGAAACATTTTTCACTCCTCAATGGGTCTCAAAACGGTATTACTACTAGGTGTAACAATATTAAAAATTCATAAATTAACACTAGGATCATTTTTAAACTTAATTTTTAAGTGAAGTGTTGTGAAAGGGGCATTCTCGGAGGTGGTTCAGAAGCTTCTTTAGGTGAATAAACGTCTTGTAATGTATGATGAAAGACTCAACACTATTGTCCATGGCTCAAGCACAAAGCCCGATTTTACAAGCTAATAAGCCGGCTTCTAAAATGCTGGGGAGTGCGCTAATAGTCGAGTACACTCAAAATTTCCCACTTGCTTAGTAGCCAACTAGCTGGCGTGAAAACCACGTGTTGTCGCCTGCTGTGAGGTCAAGACCAATGCTACTAGTCACATATGTATAAGCTACCGTGAGTACAACTGGCTAGTTTACGGCGAGCTAGCTCACTCAAAACCCGGCGTGTGGAGTGTAAATTCGCCGGTCGATCAACTTTTTCCATAGTGATTTTACAAGCAACTAACGGACCGAGTGGATCGAGTGGACTCGACGAGATTACACGGTGCTTGTGAAAAAGCCGGCTTGTAGCTTGTAAACTCTCCGGGTGTACTTGAGGCTTATAACATCTGACCTTGCAGAAAGTTCTCTTCCCCTCTGTAAATACCAGACACCTTGACTGTAATTCTCCTTAAGAAAAATTTCCTCTGAGGCCCAAAAGTTCTCTTCGGTCAATTGAAACTCTTCAGTCAAGGATTATTTTCTTGTTCTTCTCACTGTTAAAGATGCTTCATTTTGTTCTCAGTTGTAGGAATGAAACTGTTCTCTATATATTATTCTACGATAACTGCAAATAGCCCCGAAATTCCAGTTATCATAGAACTTCCTGCTGGGACACCTCGCACCCTATAAACAACGAATATAACAGTTCCCATTCATATATTCAGATGTGCCATTTTGAAAATTCTGAGGCTTTTTTCGGGCTTGTTTTGCTGGAAGACCATTAGCCGTATTATTCGAATTTCATCCATATTAAATAAATGAACTAAATATACAACTAGGTTCTGTCTAGGATCAGACCAACATTTCTTCAACATTTTAGTTCGATTAAAAGTCTAATAGGCGAAATGGATCAATATACGTCTATCATTGCTTTGTAGTCAAATTTTAATTTAGGAAGGGAGACTGACCTTCCACTTGAAAACACATACTTTTAACTAGTTGGGGAGGGGCTTTATATTATATCTTCTGGGAACGAGACATTGTTCGTGTTACATGAAAATACCTCAATTTATTTAAGACCATTTTGTAAGTCTATTCCCAAAATGAATATTATTAAGTTGGTCTTTTTTCATTACTACCGTCCTAGTGAGTGACACTCCACTTTGACATCAAAACATTTATTTATCAATATTGTTTCTATCAGAAAAACGTAATGCATGAATTGTGTTTAGAATATAATATTTTTTTTAAAATAATTGTTTAGATCTATGAATTTTGATTTTTTATGGTCGCATTCGGGTGCCATTTTAAAATTAACCTGACATCGACGCATAATGAAAGTAGCGATAAGTCCTCATACTTCTTTGATATTACTGTAGAACGCCGAATCAGAATTTTCTGAAGGTGGTGCAACCTTTTTGCTGAAAAAACTAAACGGTGAGAAATAAATTTATTTGCCTCAATATTTGTCCAATAGCCATTCATTCCGTTCTTCACATGCGACTGTAATTTGATGACAATAAAAAGACTATTCAATTCTTGAATTAATCCATATTTATATTTGACGGAAAACCAATGTTATTTCAATTCATTTAGAGGCTCGCGTCAGCAATATGAGTAAAGTTGTTGGTAATCTCACATGGTAAACTTCGAGTGTCGAGTTTGATTCCCTCCTGAGCAATAAGTGTTAATTTAGTGACGAACTCATTAAATAAATTCCGAAGTCCCACTCTGACTCGTGCTGATAACTCGTCCGAATTAGTCATAAAGTAGCACAAAGGTCAAGGTTACTTTTTAACATTAACACAACTCATTTCCGGATAAAAGCTGTTTTATATTACTTCAGTCAGTAGCAATTCAATGAATGTATAGTTGCTATTCATGTTAAAGGAAATGTGATGCATATGATTAGGTGATGAATAGGTTGATCCAATCTTTAAATTCCCGCGGGAAAGCATTTCCATTTCAACCCTTCAACGACAAGTATTCAAATATTTCAACTACGAATAGGGTGAAAATCCACCTCACATTTGGTTATTATTATGTACTATGTGTGAGTGTGTTTGTGTATGTGCGTGTGTTTGTGTGTGTGCGTGTATGCGTGTTTGGGGGCTTGGGAGGGGGGGGGTGGAGAAGACGGGAGGTCGTTTGTGGTAAGGGATGCTGGGGATGCTTATCTTGCCTGAGCTAGTTGTTGGGTTTCTTTATGTGCCCATGGGGCAGGGCCAGGCTCCAGAGCTGCTCCACTACGGGTGCAGACATCGGAACAAACTAATATATGAACTTTATAGGAGCTTATCTGGATTAGCAGGCATTTTATTCCCTAGCGAAAGAGGGAGATATCTTTCAATCACATCAGCCAGCGTGGCACCATTAGCCACCCTCTCTCCTTCAGTTCTCCTATCTACTGATCCTTGGGATGAGTTTTGTGATAGTTGGATTTTCTTCATTTAATTTATCAAGATAGAGACCCAAGGAGATTGGCTGACTTGAATTCAATAACAATTAGATAATATTTTTCCCCTCCTTTGTAATATCCATGTTCCTTATATTTTCTTAAGTTCTATTCTTCTTAAACCTTGCAGTCTTCCTATTGAGGTTTTACGAAGGTTATATAATTTTGATCAGGACAGGGGTTCAGGGGAATAATTTTCTCTTATTATAGTACTGAATTTGAAAACTTGTTCCACGCAAAAAAGTAAAATTTATTTTTACAACTGTGTATTTCTAAATGTATGTAAACTCGTATCGTTCTTTAAAAATGAGGTCGTGGTAGAGGCAGGTATGAGAAACCGAAAGTCAATTTTCCAATAAATTTGTCTCGGGGGACAGAAGGACTGAATTAATATTCAGTTTATGCAAATTTCAAAGGGAATTAAAAAAAAAATTGCTCCGTGGGGTGGTACAAGGTTCTCTCCTCTGGGCGGCATCGAGGGAATTGGTTCTTTAAACATTTCTCATCTAAGGGATGGTTCAAACTGTGGCGAGCTGCTGTAGGCTGTTTTTCCTTATTCCACCTATTAATCGGACAGGAGACTCCTCCGGAGGAATATATTACATTTAATACCGGAACGGGGGTGGGCCCCTGGAGGCTAGCCTGATTTAACGCTATCCCAACTTGGGCCCTAACTACAGGCATAACTCCACATTACTCTGCCCGCCCCATAGTCTAAATCATATTTTAATATAATTAGCTGGGCTCTATGCACTCAGCGCCCCCTTTCAATAGTTTAAATCTCTTTCAGGTCCCACTATTGAACTATATGGTGCTAATACAAAATTCAAGTTGAATGGCTAAATCTGTATATATAAAAATGTATGTTTTTCCGTATGTCCTTTATATAATCGTAAACGGCTGAACAGAATTTAATGAAACTTGGTATGTATATCACTACTAGCCCAGCTCCAGCTAAGGTTTTAGGCTATATTAATATTTTCTGAGATAAACGGGAGTGTGGGTTATAAGGGAGTCCTGAAATTAAAAACAGCGATATTTCGTTTCCTATTGTTTTTTCACCAAATATGCCATAGCAAACGTTGATTATTTTGTTATTTAGAGTACCTTTTGTTGTATAGCAAAGTATAAATGAGTTATACGCTAAAAACTGTAAAACAAAAACTGGACATGGCACAAAAGACTCAACAGAACTATTTCCTCAATCCTTAATACTAGAAGACGAAATGAGATATATTAAATACATGAGAACAAAGCCAGCACCGTGCACTTACTACCGCTTAAGTTTCTTTTAAGACCAGCTATTGAGGTTGTGCGATTTTTTTGTCGCGACTTTTCAAAAATTTCTACAAATGTCCATCGATCCAACCTAGAATATGACGAAATATATACATACATAATTTTTTTTATGCCATAGGTATGATCTTGTTTCCGAACTAGCGACCGAAATTTCTGTTACCAAGCTCCATATATAATCGAACCCGAGGGGGGATGTTTCGAGTTGGAAACTTGAAAATTAAATTAAATTATTTATTATCGTCTTTTTTTTGCAACCTAGGCTAATCGGGACGGGTTATCTAAAGGTTACCAACCTTTTCTAGCCAGGGTGGGACTTAGGAGTTTATTGGAAACTTGAAAATTAAAAATATCTCCATAATAAGAGTTGGATCAAGAATAGTTACTTATTATACAAGTAACGAAAGTAGATCATTTTACAACTCGAGTGAAACGTTTACCCACACGAGCTAAGCGAGTGTGGTAATTTCACGAGAGTTGTAAATTCTACTTTCGTCACGAGTGTAATATTAAATGTTTTCTGTAATCGTGTAATACATGATCAGATCTAACCAGAATATGAACAAAATTAGGATGTTGTGAAGATTATGGTATGTTGTTGGTAGGTTATAAGCATGGTTGTGAAAGGTTATAAGCATAATTATAAAACAACTAGTGATGATTGTGAAGTAGTGCAGTTATAAACAAGTGCAGGTTATAAACAAGGAAGGTAATTTAATTATAATAAAAATAATTATTATATTTAAATTTTAAAATATATTGATTATTTCCACCAATAATTCATTCACATTTCAATTTATTTTGTTAAAATAAATTCTTACAATGTTAAGAAACATTTAAAAGCATTTAATTTCCAACTTCAAATTATTTTTTAATTTATACTTATTACTAATTAAGAAGGCAATTCACTTTCTTGACTTGTGAAGAAAGTGATTACTTTCTTCACTCTATTGCAAAATGTTTCACTTTCTTCACTCATTTCAGTTTAGTAATGTTACCATTATTCAACGATTACAGAAAATTTATATATAGCCAGTGTTATTATATCATTTCCTATAAATGTTGTTCTATACGTTTTTTCTTTATCTTGAATATTAACCGATATATATGCATTTTGTAATTTTCATTCATTAGAAAACCTTTTAGTCGTCGCACGTTAGCAATAAGCAATTTATAATGAAACGACATTTTCCAAGCTTAAATACCAAATAAAGTTTTCAACGGACTTTACTATGTGAGATAAGTCCAATAGGTTGTGCAATGCCGCCGTAAATTAGTAGTTTACGTTCTTGAGTCGAAAATATGTATTTAATCTCTACTATACCCGATATATAACAGTTTCATTCAACACTAAAGGTCAAATACGTTAATGGCTGAAGTGGGACGAAAAATGAAAGGAGGGTTGGAGGGGGGTTTCAAAATCTCAGTTATCTCAGTTCATATGGGTTGGATAAAAAAAAAAATTATACGAACAATCTTGTTAATTTTGCCGATATGGGCATTTAATTTTCTACAATTCTTCCTAAATATTTTTTTTCTTATCCCGTACACTTTGGTGTCTATTTACATAGGCTTTATAGTTCAAACCCTCAAATACTATTGTGATTGCATCGTACATTAAGTTATGCCTGACAATTTTCACCTTCTTTTTCTTTGTAGTTTTTCTGGCAAATTTCTTTTCATTTTAAACCATCAAGGTTGTTCCCTTTGGCGTCCAGGTTCAAATTGGTTATATTCTCTTCTGAAAGGAGAGTCAAACAAAATTCTCTTCTGCAAGTCTAAACAAAAGTTAGCCAACATATTTTTAGTATTCATATTTAAATTTTTATGAGTTAAAAAGCTTATTTTTTCAGCTTTGCAGGTGTTATTCTTCCAAACATTTCAAACATATTATCATTAGTAACTGAAACTCTCTTCCAATTACTGTGTGTATTATTTATTTGTACATTATTATTTTATTTTTCATGCTTGTGTGTGAGTGTGTGTGTGTGTGTGTGTGTGTGTGTGTGTGTGTGTGTGTGTGTGTGTGTGTGTGTGTGTGTGTGTGGGAATGTGAGTCTTTTTGAATGATACACTTACTAGGAATACTTGACATTGTTTGACCAAGGAGGTCCAGAAGGTAAAAAGGAAAAGAGTTAAAGGGCTTTGCATAAAGAAAAAGGAGATCCGACCGTTTTGGCAGCTGCCATTTTCAGGAGCTAAGGCTCCTAGGATGAGTAAAGAAGGAGTCGAATATACAAATATTTCTATTTTATTTTATAAGAAAGATCGATTATTAATGTTTTATTTGTATGTGTTAGCATGTGAAGTATGTGCTGAATGAAAATTTTAACGGGATTACATGAATTTGTTCCCTGGATTAAATTTGTGTACTTCAGGTGAATTTTTATCAACCCAATGAAATTTTTATGACCTGTTTTGACGGAAAGTTCAACTGACCTGTACAATAGGGTGACTTTTTTTTTTTTTTTTTTTTTTTTTTTTGTCTGAGGCCCTAGTTTGCTTTTGCCTTGGTCGGTGGGGATAGGTCTATCAAACCTAGGGAGATGAAGGCAGTTTTCCAGAGCAGGGAGCTCTATTATAAGGGGGAGTTGTAGAGGTGTTGGGTTGTAATAGAGCTTGGGTGAGGGGTTCTCGGTAACGGGCGGGTGTTAGATATATAGGAGAAAACGAAAGAAGAAGGGAAAGGGATAGTAGGAGAGAAGATAAGAAGAGAAAGATGAAAGTAGCCTTACCATGCCAGGGAGAAATTTCAAAGCCAGAATTACTTGTTGATAAGAGCAAAAATAAACAAATCGTAATGTAAGTATAATTGACTAAAAATATACTAAACTAATCTAATGGGGCGGGTCGTAAGCGTTCTCGAGGGGCAATTAATTTAAAACTAACCTAACTTATCTAACAGCTATGAACTAAACTTAAATTTAATGCTCTATGGGGTGTGTTGCTAAAAGTGTGTTTGTGTGTGTTATGGGGGGGAGGGGGTTCAGCAATCCGAACGAGATCGACGAGAGGCTCGTCCACATCGGCCCTCTGCCAATTCGTCGGTTGCCGGGGAGGGGTGATAGAGGAGTAGAGGGGATTGTCGTGATGGGTAAGGGAATCGAAAAATTTAATGTGCCTTTTGGAAATGGTATGGGAGATGGGTTCTAGGGAAAGGATGGAGTGAATGACCTCGTTAGTGGATCTTTGCAGAGAAGTGTGTCTGACTATCCTTCTAACGAAGCCATTCTGGAAGGACTGAAGGGAGTTGAGGGAAGCTTTGGTGAGGTATCTGAGGAGAGGGGCGCCGTACAGGATGGAGGGTTGGATGACTCCTATTAATATTAGTAGTTTGAGTCGCAGACTGAGGACCGGGGAAAGTAGGAGATGGTTGAGGGAGCGGAATTTTTGACGGAGGTAGCTAACTCTTTTGCGGATGTGGGTAGAGAAAGTATGGTGGCGGTCAAGGTGTATGCCGAGGTAGCAGATGGAACGGGAGGGATGGATGGAGGAGCCGTCGAGGACGAAGGATTTGGGGATATTGGCTTTAGGGAAGTTATTCTTTTTGGCGAAGGAGAAGATGAGGGCGTCGGTTATGGAGGGGTTGACGTGGATGTTAAGGGAAAGGAGGTGGTCTGCTATGGACTGACAGGCGGATTCTGCAAAGGATAGGGCGTGGGCGGGACTGATGGATGTGCTGATTACTGTCACGTCGTCCGCGTAGGCTGCGACCTCAGTCCTTGGATACTATCGACCTAGCACCTCTGCGGTGTACGCCGTGAAAAGGGATGGTGAGAGTACGGAGCCTTGAGGGACTCCGACTTTGAGAGGATGGGAAGAGGAGAGGGATTCGCCGACCCTTACTTGGAAGGATCGGCCGTGTAGGAAGATTTTGAGCATGGCTAGGAGTTGGGCTGGACATCCATGCTCATTGAGGGTGGAAAGGAGTTTGGCGTGGTAGACAGAATCGAAGGCCTGAGTACAGTCGATCGAGATCATCGCCGTGACAGATATTGGTAGCGGCATTGGTATAGAGGCGGGCAAGAGGATGGAGGGTACAATGTCGGGACCGGAAACCGGACTGCTCGTTCGGGATGAGGTTGGCCTTCTCGCAGAAATCAACAAAGTACTGGTGAATTATCTTCTCCAGGACTTTGGAGATGTGTGGGAGGAGGCTGATGGGACGGTAGTGGTCAGGGGAGGTGCCGTTTTTGTTGGATTTGAGGAGGGGAACCACTATGGCGTGCTTCCATAGAGATGGGAAGTGCCTAAGACGGAGGCAGGAATTGAGGAGGTGGTTCAGATAGGAGAGAGACTTCCTTGGAAGCTGGCGCAGGAGGACGTACTGAATCCCGTCCAGACCAGGGGATTTGCCCCCCTTGGTCCGACGCAGGATTGCATTGAGCATTGGTGCCTCGAAGAGGAGAACATGAAGTTATCTTCATGCTCCTTCAGGGGCGCCTCGTCGCTCTGACGGAACCTAGCCCGATCTGCTGTAGACAGATGTGTCGCCAGCATCTCGGCCTGGTCTGTGGGACTCATGACAGCATCGGTAGTCTGGAGAAGTACGGATCGCCTTTTGGTGACCCTAGACTTCACCAGCTTCCAAAGCTTTCGATGGTCTCCATGCGTCAGGCGGACGGTTTCCTGCCGCTGCGCCGTCTTCTATTGCCTCATTAGAGAGCGGATTTGGTTGGTAAGGGAGTTAAGGGCGGGGCGGAGGGATGGGATTCTGGTGCGGTACCAGTTATTTTTAATGTTGTTCCTCTGCTTAATCAGTTCAAGGATGTGTTGCAGCGGCTTTTTAAGTCCTGGTGGAATTTTCACAAATTTTGGGATGGCGGCATCAGCTGCGTTCTTAATGATGGTTGAAAACTCGCCTATTCTCTCTTCAATGGTTTGGGCATCACCGATGGTTGTGAATGCCGGGGTAGTGTCGTACATAAGGAACTTGTAACATTTCCAGTCCGCCTTATGAAACGAGTAAGAGGATGCTACGGGCTTGGGAGGGTGACCGTACAGCACAGACAGTACTGGGTGGTGGTCACTAGTAACAAAGTTCAGTGCGATGCATTTTGTCACTATGTGTAGGGTACGGGTGAGCAGGAGATCTATAGTAGACATGATATCTTCGCGTCTGAAAGTATGTGCATTAGGGTGTACGACGGTGAAATTAGACTTCATTATCGGGTTTGTTGGCTGAACGGTTATTCCAGGAAGGATGTCTGGCGTTCAGATCTCCAACGATGATATGATTTCTGTCGCTCTGGGCCAGGTTTAGGACGTTGTAAAATAATTCAAGTTCGCCTCTAGGCCGTCTATAGAGGCCTGTGATTGTGTAGGTACGACTGGCTATCAAGATCTTCACTGTTAATATATGGTGTTATCCAGGTACTGGAGGGGTGATCGGGTCGACCATTTTATAAGGTATACCATATCTAATTAGTATGGCTACCCCACCTGATTTGTCGCCTTTTTTGGTGTTATCGTTCCTGATGACGTGATAGCCAGTCATCCAGTAATCGTCGGTGGGTTTGAGGCGGGTATCGCTTAACACCGCCGAGCAGTCCAAGCATTGTGGGTAGGGGGGGGGCGGGCATGTAGGTGGGCTGCGGAGGGTACCTCTTCCTGCCTCGATGTTTCTAAAATCCACATTCTATGCGGGCAATGTTTAAAGGAGGCGGGGTGAGGCCCATCTCTCAGTTCGCGCAGAGGAGCGGGTTTTGTTCCTTATTGCAGTCCTGCACCTAATGATCCCCGGAGCAACGAACACATCTTAGCTTGAGGTGGCAGTATGCCTTGGTGCTGAGAGCGATGGCATTGAGGCATAGTTTGATCTGGGCAGTTACTCTAACTAAGATGTGATCTATCGCCCGGAGATCTCCTATATTTCCCTCCTTTAAGGGCTCATATGTCGGTTTGAAGGTAGCCAGTATAGGCTCTATATCTTCTTTAGTGCCGTCTGGGTGCGTCTTCCTCATACGTATTACACTGATGAGATCAGGATTGTCAATCTCTTGACGCACGGAGTCCAGAGGGTGGGTGCGGTCAAGGCCCAGGATGAGGTACCTTTGGTTACGCTTGGTTCCCCTGGGAGCGAAAGTGTGATGTGGGACATTTTCTTCGGGGCGTCTGTAGAGGGATACTATAGCATTGTGGGTTGCAATGTCCTCGGAGAGTATCCTGATTTCCCGCCTATTGGCTTGCACCCTAAACTTAGTGATATTGTTCACGTTTAGATGGCGGACCACGTCGGCTGTGAAGGCTACATCCCTGGACATAACTATTGGTGGGGGGGAGGGTTCCTTGGGAGGTGCGGTTTTTACAGGTGTGGTAGTTTGAGGATTTTCTGTGCCGGTCGGGACGGTAGAGAGAGGATCGAAGGGGTTGGAGGTGGGGGTAGGCGGAGTGGTATTAGATGGGGGGGGGGCGGGAGCTGCTCTTTTTGGAGACAACGGTAGTGAAGCCATCGTCGTCTACTGGTTTTCTCTTGAGTGGCTCGTGTCTGTCTAGGTCCATATGTGTGACTGGTTGAGCGGTGGAGGTAGACGGAGGGGGGTGGGGGGTCGTGAAGGTGGGAGGGCAGATTGTACGCCCTCAACATGGAGGGGAGGGTATTGGTCAGAAGAGGGGGTGTTTGGTTAGTGGTGTGTTCCCTTAATATTTGTTTAATGTCAGGTGGCACGACCCTTTGGTTCGAAAGAAAGTCCATTTTGGGCTTACTGGACGTAATATGAACTGTTCGGAGTTTAAAAGAGGCTTTGAGATTTCTACCCTTGGAGTGATAGGATGAGTCCTCAGAAGGACTGTTTTTGTAGACGGAACGGTCCTGAGAAGGGCCGTTCGAAGTCATGAGATAGGGGGGTACAGAGGAGGGGGATTGCTCGGAAGAGTGAAAACTGCCAGCCCCTACCTCGGCTGACAGGTTGACCTGAAGGGTCCGGGATATATCCCAGCCGGAATCCAATTCCCTTGAATCCCCGGGGATTCGGCTAGGGAAACCGACCAAGGCAGAAGAAAACTGGCGTCAGCGGAGAGCTCTAGGGCACCAATGATCCAAGATCAACTTGCCAGGAGTAACTATGTCTGATGTTACTCCGATGAGAGCAGGAGGCAGAATGGATCGATCGTAGGGTGGCCCTTATTTTTCAACTTTTTAAAAGCTTACCTCCCCCCCCTCCTATATTGTTCCAATAAACAAAATAACGATCTGTGCAAAAGTTTAGCTCAAACAAACAACTGGGAAGGCAACCCTCATTGACCAAGTCTTTAAATTTTCCCCCATAACTATTTGAGATATTTTTTTCATGGCTTTATTTGTAATCACTTGTACTCTGGTAAGCACTAGTAATGGAAATTAATTTAGTCCCCTCCCAGGTTAATTTTGCATAAGAAGACTAACAATCAAGTCTGTTCCTGAGAACGCATTCGTGAATGCAAGTCTGAGCCTGAGAGTGTGAGATTTATAATAACAAACATTGCAGCTCAATTTATCATTCAGTTCGGTGTTTCTGTTAGAACAGTTGCATTTGCGTTTTCGTGCCCCTGCAGGTGTCAAGTGATTTTTGTGAGGTGTTCTTCCTAGACTTGTAAATGGCATCAACTTTTTCCGTAATTTCGTCAAGTTAAGAAAAGATTATCATGTCTGTCTTGTTGGCCACATTTTCAAACAAATGGTCGGAGCCAAACTACCTTCGAACCGGCAAATTTAAATTTTTTTTTTTTTTTCATTGTAACAGTTGTAAATTTTACATTGGAGAGTGGAGCATTGGTGATTCAAGAAGTTTCATGAAATTTTTTGACAAAAAGCACGAATTCCTATTAGAAAAACCAACCACTGCACTGATAAGTTGCTCAAATCCCATGATGATTGTAAAGGTTTACACAAAAATTTGACTAGAGCTACCGGGAGGAATAAGAAAAAAAGAGATCTGTTTATGGAGGATCTCTTTGACGTAACTCATCCAGATGCTTTGGGGAAAAATGAAGAGGATAAGAGTTTCTTATTGCTCCAGCGTCAAAAATGGACGACCAGGCTGGATGATTGGTGTAGATAAAAAACAAAAACACAAGGAAGAGGCTGCGCACTGCAACGGAAATTGCTAGGAAAAAAGGACTCATGAAGAAATGGAACAACATTTTGTTACTCATCGGCTTGTTATGTCAAATAGTGATTCACCAAGCTGCCAAAGCAGTGATGGCGGTGATGACATTGGAAATTCCTCTGCCATCGTTCAGCAAATATCAGCAACAGCAACAACCGTGGCAGCAGCAACAACTCCAGCAACTCGAAGTACATTGCAGTTTTTACTCCGAGTCTCTCTGAAGTTTTTGATAGGTGTAAAATCACTGATAGAAATGGGGTTTACATATTCATTGCTGCTGCAGAAGCTTGTGGCCGTTATAATGAAAATCTGGTAATAAATCGCACTTCTTTACAACGCCTTAGAAAAAACTGAAGGGAGCAAGACACATTCAGGGGAAATTCAGCACAAGTTTAACCTAAATGACTGTCGAGTATTAGTGTTGCTTTGGGATAGAAAACTGGTCCCAGCACTCACAGGTGTTGAAAAGGTTGACAGGCTGGCAATAAGAGTAACTTCTCAGGGCAAGGAGCAATTGTTGGGAGTCCCTGAATTCCATCATCTTCAGGTGAAGAGCAAGCCATGGCTGTTTACCAAGCAGTGGAGAAGTGGAGTATAAATGACAATATTCAGGCACTTTGCTGTTATAAGGCAGCAAGCAAGACAGGTCGATTCAATGGTGCTTGTACAAATCTAGAAAAATTGTTCAGTCGTGGCGTATTGTAGCACCCTTGTCACATCACATTTTTGAGTTAGTTTTGAAAAGCTTCTTCGATTCATTAATGGGTACAACTTCTGTTCCAGACATGATGCATTTCAAAACATTTAGAGAAAGCTGGGCGAAACTCGACAAGATCGTTTACATAACTGGTCGCAATTTAGTACTTGATGATACTCCTCTTGGATTTCTTGAACAACACCTTTCTACAGATAAACTGCAGCGAGATGATTACCGAGAATTGCGGTAAGTTAACGATGATCTTTCTTGGCAGCATTCCAAAGAACGAAGTATCGTTTCGTGTACCAGAAGCGGTAAATAATGCTAGGTGGATTGCAAAGGCGATATATGCAGATGATATCTCATTAACGTTTGTATTTATTCACTTAATATTCACCGTAGTGTTACCAGTATGTAAATTTATCTATTCTTCAGCTTAAGGAGGGAAATCTGCTTAGTTTAAGCAGCCCCTGCGTGAAGGACTTTTTTTGTTCTTCACATTATGCTTTGATTCTAAAGAAATTTTTGATCTAAATAAAAATGCAATTGTCTTATATAAGTTGTGTGAATTATTAAAAAACTGATATTTTTAAAATGTTTAATGTTATTCAAGCAATTTTCAGAATTAACTTCTGAGATATTTTATTCAAAATAATTTTAAACAGTTGCTGGGGTTATCTGAATGTATCCATATATATTTCTGTAAGAAAGTCATTATGATAGAGAACAGTATATAGCTTTTTAACTGAATCAATCGTTGCGTATATACCATGGTTCAATTTCAAAGAGTTTGAGGGTCGCCTATCAGTTGTCCGATTGCTCTGAAATTTAGCTCAGCGCGAGTTTTTCGTTGATTAGAACAGAGTTAGGGGGCGAGAGCAAAAAAATTACAACTTTCGAAATATACCTATGGCTAAGGGCCACCCTACTCTACAGGCTTGGAAACCAGTAAGCAATGAGAAAACACAAACTTCTTCAGACTAAACATGATCATTTACCAACCAACTGCATAAAACTGGAGCTTTTATATAAGTACTTGAGATATTTTTCGACAGGCATAAAAAAATAGCGCCCTTGCATAGAAATATGGCTTCTATGGATAATTTTACAGTATTTCGTAATTATATTTTGTTCATTATACGCATTAAATGTTATATAAATGCGTTCAACTCTGCTTTTATGTTCTTGTTTGCACCTTATAGACACTATTTTGGTTTTATCAGACAATTCTTACAAGCCACAAGCAGAGTTTAAGCACAGATAATTAGCGCAGGTCCTATGTTATTACCTTCTACATTTGAGTGAAGCGCAGACTTGTTTGTTTAGTTTTTATTTATTTTTTAAAAATGTTTGTTGGGAAATCCATAAAAACGAATTACACTCCGTCTCACATTAGACGTGACAGCTCTTTCACCACACTGCGAGGTTACTTCATTAATCTGTGATCAGTTCATGTCTGCTTAATGATGCTAATCAGTAGAGTAATTCAATATAGTACCTTAATGCAGTGTAGTACACAAACATCAAACGTTTTGGCTTTCGGGTCTATAAATAGAGCGTTCGGTAGTACTTTTTTTTTATAAAGGAAAAAAAATATGTAGTACCCTATAAAATACATGTAAGTTTTGAGTAAGTGGTTGTATCAATTGTCTACCCGGTCGCACGTGGAACAACGTAGGATTCTGCATTTAACTAATAACTGATTAATAAAATGAATGGGAGGTGTATTGTTAAGAGAGGAGTAAGTGTTGGATGGTAATGGGGGCAGAGGCGGGTATCTCGCCTGTAACCGGCCTGGATTCGGACAAAACAGAATTTACATAACAACCGGGCCTCCTGTCTCCCACACCCCTTCCACACTCATTTTAAAATTCAAATATTCCCATCGTCGGTTGAGGTTTCCATTTTTCCAGCTATCAAGAGTTGTATTCTGTAGAGTTCGGACTGATCTCCGCCTTGTCAATACTATACTTTCAAGTCAAAAAAGAATTTGAATTTTACCAAGACGTTGCATTAGTATCATAATTAATTCTGTCATAACTGCAGTATTTGCTTGAGCTAGAATTGATAGTAGAAGGAAAAATTACTTTGCAAGACTTCTCTCAATTTCTCACACATTCTATATCCCAAAGACAACACCAATGTTAACGAGAACCGTTAGGCCCCTGGACGCGTGGAATGTAACACCAAACATTCAGAGCAGATGTGTGTGTGTGTGTGTGTGTGTGTTTAAGGTATCAACGACAGCTATCTGATTAACATGTCTGCGGCTGAAATGTCACAGATGATTGCTCTTATCTACAAACATCGCGAAGTGATCGCAGAGCCACGAACATTTATAGTCTAATTCGTGGCTCTGTTATCGTAGTGCAGTCATCTTTTAAGTGCATTCCTTTATTAAATGGTGGTAACCTGTAGATAACCCGTCCCAATTAGCTTTAGTTGCAAAAATTGGACACTAATAAATAATTATAAATTTTTAAACTTAAAGCTTTAATAACTTTATTCTTCTTTTTAATTTAAAAGAGCTGTAGGACACTTCAGATACTCTGGAAATACTGCGGGTGTTTCCCCGTTCCGGCCTTCTACCTTACATTGCTCGGACTTTTAAAACAAATTGGACATTTTGCGTACATTGATTAAACTCCCAATTCGTTGACTTGTGAGGTTAGTCTTACATTGAGAATTGCCAAGCTGATCGTCCTAAGGATTCTTCGTTCCTACAAAGCACCATATTTATAAGACCGCTTAGTCCAAGGAAACGAGGATCACAAGGCTTACTTTCCACACACACATGCAGGTTTCGCGTCATGAACAGAACGGTTTTTCTTTCCACGGTCCACTTCCACCAAAACGGACTCTTCATCTTCCTAAATTTGGCAATCCCTTGGAGCCTTTTTCTGAACAAGTAACCAAGTTCGCTGTGGAGACATTTTTTGATGTTGGCTAGTGGACGACCAGCTGACGGAACCTTTCATTATCAAAGCTCATGCACGGATGTGGTTTAATCCAGATGGCTGCCAGACGTAATAGGAAGCGGAACCATATAATTTCCAGGAAGGTGGATCGTCAAACTAAGTGTGGCTGCTTGGCCACGTTATTTTCTAGAACTTACATTAGATTTCTATTTCAGAGGGGTTAGCTAAAGAACAGGGTTTAGACGTGAATTTCCATCCATTTCTCCACAATGATGAATTGAAGGACAAGTATTGTTGACGCTTATAGTCCTTTGACGGTAGGACAAGAAGAGTCGAGTTAGGACTGTTGGACTGGAAGGTGGAGGACATGAGGGACATCTCTCTTAACAGGATCTGGTTGTATCCTTTAATCCAAAAGAAATACATTTCCTAAAATAAAACTGTGGGAAATATTCCTTATTAGCACATTTCTTAGGAAATGCAGAACACAAAATTTCTCAAGAGGAATTAGGGAAGATCAGGTGCTGTAATGACATTGACCGAATGGTTATAATTGATTAAAATGATCTTCTTTCATTGTTCTAAAATGTATGGAACGCAAGGCATATGTGCTTGGACATATAGGAACCTTGACGACATTAATCTAATTATCCCAATTAATTTTCTGCGCAAAACCTTTATACGTGATGCCACACACATAATCTTAAAAAATCCAAATTATTTACAGAAATTCAAGTATTTATAAATCTTATTTACTGACCTATGAACAAAAGAACATAAACTCTAATTTAATACTAACACCATTTAATAAAAACAAATGACACTTCCTCTTCTGACAATACGAATACAATGCCTGAAAAGAAATAGAGTGACACAACTTAAAATTTAGGAGTAATTTTTGAAAACGAAAAACTAAAATGGAATACACATCTTTACCAACTACAAAACAAACTGATAAGACTTATACATAACCATTTGTTAGTTTCAAAATTGAAATGGGAACCTTCTTCTCAAACATTGTATACAATGTATAAAGGAACCATTTTACCTGTATTAACACTTAAGCATATTTATGGGATAAACATGTGGTATTATTAACTGGACATACAATAAAACTTCAAAAACTATAGAGAGTGCAAAGATCGATAACCCTGAAAATAATAAAGGGTTTTAAAAACTGTATCTTATGAGTATTAGATACATTTATACCAATAGAACTCGTCGCAAAACCGTTTTCAATACAATTTTCTCTTCTGAACAGGTCAACAACCAACTGGCACTCTACGCCTGGAGAGGAAGAAAGATGTGTACTATAAGGATTGGATGCATTATAAACAACTATTTGTGAGAGCACTGAATATGGGGCAGTTCGCCCCGAAAGTACTCTGCATTTAAGAAAGGAATTGTTAAGAGTGGAGGTATTTTACCTTTCTTATCTGAAGAATATATGAATTAAGACAATCATACAAATAATAAATTCAGAAGAAAACAGAATGAAAGAACCTTTTTTTATTCATATTTATACGAAAACAAATAAAAGGAACAAATCGAAACTAAAACAAAAATGGGCATTCTAAAATGTATGATTATATTACGAATCCAATAATGATGACTTTAATTTGTCTTCTCTGGTAATATATTTTCTGAAGTAATGGCCTCGAATAAACTATTACTTATCTGGAAGCTATTACATAGAAGGAATATTATTCATGACTTTGAACATTCCTGTGGAGTAGATTTGACAAAGAGAAATAAATGAATCAATCCTTTCGCGCATCCGGAAAGAGTGCATTTTAGTTTGGGGTTTATATACAAATAATGTTATTCATCGTAAAACTTATTGTATATGATAAATACTAGAAATTTTAATCAGTGGCATTAATTTATATAGTCTATATGGTATGTTTATTTGTCCTTTCTCAAATATAGTTTAGGCTATACTAATATTCTCAGAGACGAACAGGAGTGGGGGTTATAAATATGGATATTTAGATTCCTATTGGTTTAAGATGTTTATTTTGATATTTAAAGTAACTTTTGTTATGTGCACTTTTAACGTATAACGAAGTGTGAACAAAATATACACTAAAACGTATTGCGGGATTCGCAAATTTTATAGGACGAAAATGACTAAACCGAACTCAACGAAAGTCCGTTTGTGGGTTAGCATTGACAGCTCCTTGATTATAAGCTATAATAATATTATTAGAAACGAAGGGTTATAAGAGTGGCCTGAAATGAAAAAAATACGGTATTTCGTTTCCTATCTGTTTTCTGCAAATATGTATGTTACAAAAGTTGTTTATATTCTTATTTAGAGTGACTCATTTTATACACTTTTGCCATATAAACAAGTATAAATAAGGTATATACTAAAACAGTAATAGGAGAAATTTTTCTGGACACAAATGGCTGAACCGAATTAAACAAAACTCGTTATGTAAATTCGTGTTTACTTCTCCTAGATTTTAAGCTCCATTAAACATTTTTTAAGAGATTGATTGGCTGACTATAAATAAAAATTACGAATGTCAGTTTTCAGTTCAAACACACAAAACTATGTTAAAGATGATTGAATGTTGTTGGGAGAGGTAAACAGTAAATGTATTGTTATGACCCATAATTACTTAAACAACGCCATAAATGACTACAATAAATACTATTATTCAGTCCCTAATGATTTCCCGAACAACGCCAGGTCCCTTAGCTAGTTCAATGTATAATTATAAAATTCATAGAACACAGGACAAACTTGAACTTGACCTGATCCCACTGTTCAAGTGGAAGAGTGCTATATTTACGTTAAATTTACGACCTACTTCCCAAACCATTTTAGTGTTCTTCACATGAAATAATGTCTTGCAGATATTTTCATAAAACTTCTTTTAATTACTGGTCTACATTTTCTTCGGAGCTTTAAGTAAGATTCTTATTTTATGGCGATGAGTTTCCTTTTTTTTTTTTTACACTGTTTCAGATTAAATTGCAATATATTGTCTTAAGGCCATAGCAATTCTGCCATAACACAGATTAAAAGCCCTTTCGAAGATCGCAGTTTTATTAAAATAGTTTTAACTTTCATATTTACAGTTGCAGCTGTCATTGTGAAGATGTTACTGGATGGTCCAATATCACTGGAGAGTATCTCTATAGTCATTGAAAAGAGATCACTAGCTGGAGAGTGAGCTAAATACAGAGGGAATATGACAGACTACTGAGGTAGCTTTAAGTATATCTGAGAAGGGTATTTATTTTATTAGAGGAACTTGAGACTTCACGAGGCCGGGCATTGAATGTTTGTAAAACAGTACAGTGGCCTGAGTTAATGTATGGTAAGACCCCTAAAGCATTAATAATATCAAGCCTGCTAATGGAGCCCCATACAAGGTCTATACTACACATCCATTATTATTTATAAATGTATACGCAGGGAATCGCTCTTAACTCTACCATTCAAGTGGAAAAACATTGACCTTTACTCTTCCAAGATACATCTTCTAGGATTGCAAATATATTCTTATTGAATGCTGAACCTGATACTATACATCTCGAAACAGTAAATTATTCATTAGAGTAAAAAGTTTCCTTCAAGTTTCTTAAAAGGAATGGACCTTCTCAGACATAGGTTTATTATTTCAGTTACTAATGACTTCCTCATTTTCTACGTCTGCTAAGTCAATCTTTGAATGGCTATAAAGTAGTTATTCAGATAGTGGTAGAATATCCTAGTGGTGGTGTAAATAACCCGTCCCGATTAGCCTAGTAGTATAAAGTGGACGTAAATAATAATAACAACAAAATATTCTAGTGGTAAGCAGAATTTAATGGTCGGGCACATTTTTGAATTAAATAATCGTAAGACTTTTTCAGTCAGTTCCATTATGTGTTTTGTATTGTTTACTGCTGTATATATATATATATATATATATATATATATATATATATATATATATATATAGTCGAATGTAAATCTATGATGACTTTACGTAATCGGTGATTTACAAATATTTAGACTATTAGATCAAAGATATTCTTGTAAAAACTTATTTAAACAATATCAATAGCTTTTTTTGTAATATGCTGTGCATCCAATGGGAAGTACTGACATGAAATCATGGCAAAAATGTGATTCACGTGATTAAATGAAAACATATATAAAATATAAATATCGTCAAAACGTGACCTTAATTCAATCTTGGTTGAAGGAGGAATGGCCGAAGGTCAATAGACGAAAACCTGTATTATCCCCACTGATTTATTTTCCTCTACATGTTTTCTCTATGTCGACACTTCGGGAGTAATACACAATTATAAATAGATTCGACCTTACTACTTCGGCGGTTACGTCAAGACTAATGATAATGGAGATGTATCATACCTCTTATCTGATAATATCAATATATTAAAATGATGCACAGGTTAAAAATCGGTAATCTTCAAAGTTTAAAGTATCGATTATTACACTGTACATCATTTAAATGTATCGATATTATGGCGTGGTACATCTTGGTTGTGCTTAAGGCCTTAAACATATTTGAAATAATTGGATTAAAAAATTATTGGAGAACTTTGCGCGAACAATCAGTCAAGAAAATTGGCAATTTTCAATAGTTCAATGTACAAAGGTGACAAACGCATATCAACATTTATTCTAGTAACCACAACTATACACCATCTCTTCAAAACTATTAAATGCATAATCCTTTATCTGAAAAAATGGGATAAGTACTCACGAGATTTAACCTAAAAAACACTTACACTTTTCCTGGAACAAAGGGAAATCTGGAATTTTGGATAAAAATCTCGCTGAATTATCAGAAAAATAAGCAACAATTCCACAAACATCACATCACTATCCGTCACAATTAATAAATGGCAGCAGAACTGGTATATGACTACGAAAGGATAACTTATATTTATTTATTACAGAAATCTGGACTTTTAGGACAAAAATTAACCTCAACACACCATTATTTGACACAATTTTTATCTTGCTCTATGATTGTATACTACTAACGGAGCAAACAAAAAGTTAAAATGAATATATATATATATATATATATATATATATATATATATATATATACACTAGCTCAGATACCCGGCTTCGCCCAGGAATTGATTTGAGGCTGAATGGTGATGGTATTTTTTTTGGCAACGCTTTACTTTGTACAATATTTTGACATTTACCCGTCCCAGTGTTTAGGGTTAATACCCGTTTTTGTCATTTGTTAATAATAAAAATTTTTTATGTAAGTCTTCACTGTCCTCCAAATTGTCATATTTCCCGTCTCCTGTGCATTATGCATAGATTTCAGTTATTATGGACAAAATATTAACATAGATTTGAATTAATTTTTCCAGGTGAGGTACCTCATAGTTCAAATCGGAATGAATTGTTGAACATATTAATATTTCTACGCAAATTACTTGCTCCACACATTGTTCCTGGAGAAATGTATAAAACAAAAGTTAATCTAAATAACAAAGTAAGCAACTTTTGTTATGTGCATGTTTGTCGAAAAACAAATAGACAATGAAATATCGGGAATTTTTATTTCAGGCCTCCCTTACAACCCCCACTCCCGTTCTAACCTCAAAATTTTATTATAGCTTATAATCATGGAAGAATTAATGCTAATTGACATACCGAGTTTTTTTAAGTTCGGTACAATAATTAGCGCCCAATGAAATAGTTGACTCCCGCTTTAGTTTATAGTATATATCTCGTTTATACTTTGTTAAAAGACAAAAATGAATATCACAAAAGTTACTCGAAATAACAAAATTAACAACTTTTGTTATGTTCATATTTGCCGAAAAACGAATAGAAAACGAAATACTGCTATTTGTAAATTCAGGCCTCCCTTACAACCCCCACTCCCTCCCGTCCCTAGAAATATTGGTATGACTTATTATAAGGAAAGCGTTAGTACTAATTCACATACCGAGTTTGGGTTAGGTCGGTTGAGTTTTCTGTGCCAAATAAAATTGTTGACTTCCTCAGTAGTTATTAGCATATAACTCATTTATACTTAGGTATACGACAAAAGTGTATATAATAACAGTTACTCCAAATAACAAAATAAACAACTTTTGTTATGTGCACAATGGCCGAAAATGCATTAAGAAACGAAATATTGCTATTTTTAATTTCAGCCCTCCCTTATAACCTCCACTCCTGTTCGTCTCAGAGAATATTAACATAGCCTAAAGTCTAAGTTGGGTTTGTAGTTATATACATACCAAGTTTCATAAAATTCGGTTCAGCCGTTTATGCGTGAAAAGGTAACAAACAGACACCAAAGAAACAAAATGCAGTTATGGTATCTATGACATGTGAAACGAAAAGTTATCGTGAAATTTCGCGAAAAAAATCAATGTACAGACAGAGGTTTCAATTTTATATATATACATATATGCACTGAACAAATGTATAATTGATGAAAAACTAGACTGTTGTTATTTTTTTTAATTATTTAACTCATCATTCTGACCTACATATATTGTTTTCTTTTGTAAATAGTTTTATTTTATATATATATATATATATATATATATATAGGGCTCAGTGTTAAAGTGAACCAAGTCCATCGGAGTCAGTTTTGAGAAAAGTGGGTTTTAAGTTTAAAACAAATAATTAATTATAATATACAAAAAACCGTATTTTTACAACTCAATGTTGTTAATACAAGTCTAACTTAGATCTTACATGTGTTAATATTATACTATGTTTAACCTGTACACTTATGGACAGCCATTTATCATAAAGTGCAGGACTTGGTTCAATTTGCTTCTGAAGATTTTTTTCAAAATCTGATGAAAAATGAAAACACATAATTAAAAAATCAGAAATGTTTATTCCATGGAAAGAGACATAATTACATTAGTTTACAGATATTCAATCTCATCAGTATCCCCATCTGTAGATACCTCAACGGAAGCCACAGACCGGGTTATGAGCGCCCCTGACAAGTTTCTGTAGTATTCATGGAAAACTGGTGGAATGTATGGCAACAGTGATAGCTTATCCTTTTTCTTTGCATCAGTCATGGGTCTGCGTGTTTGGTAAAGGAGAGGCTGTGAAACAGATGCCAAGGAAAGTAAAGGCCTTCCGACTTCTTTCTTCTTCTCTAAGTCAATTGTTCTAAACTGAGAAATGTCATTAAGATTTTCTTTGAATTTTATTTCCCAGGGTGAATCTCTTTGAAATCTCAGCCAGCACATTTTCATCCAGTTTAATTTGTTATTTTCATTTTCCTCTTTTCGATTAGTGATTAATTTTTCCAGTGTCAAGGTACTTAGTAATTCAGTTCTGTTCATACGTTCCACTTTAAATTTTGGTTCTTTCTTTTTTGCTGATTCGATTATTTCATACCATACATTTGGCCCATAAATAAACTGGTGCTTCCTACTCTCCCTTTCAATGACACCGAAATCCGTATCATTAGGTAAAAAAGAGTGGCCAGACACCATAAATTTGTAATCGATGGTTTCAACATGCAATTTTGGTTCTTGTACAAGTTTCAGCATTGTTAAGGCCATTTTAATGTTCCTATGCTCTGTGCATGAATCAGAGTAGAAAATTACATGTTTAAAACTGTTGGCATTCGTATGTATGTGTTTCCGTATACAAGACGCAAGGTCTTCTGATCCCCTCCCCCCTTCTGTCTCTTCCCATATATACATGTATCCAGTTTTGTCATTAAAACACTGGGTAGAAAAATTATAAATATATAAATTCCACTTGTAGTATTCAGTTGAGGTGGTAAATTTAGGGAAGGGCAATGCCTTTTGCAAATCAAAGGTGCAGACATACTTATCTTTTGAAACAGAATCTTTGTTTTCTTTTTTCATTTATAAAAACTTACCTTCAACTGATGGGTTTTCTTCAAGTTCAGGTAACCAATCCTCTTCATCTGACATATCAAGACTGTTGACATTTAATTACAACAACTAAAATAACTTTTAAAAATAGAAAATGATTGTTAAAGTAACTAAATAGATGCATAAGCAGTGGTACTATGAAACCAAAACAATGATGTCTGGACTTGGTTCACTTCAACACTGAAAGAAAATCATATGAGTTCTGTGCACCTGAGAACTGCGCTCCCTAGTGACAAATTGATGAACTAAGAACTTGGTTCACTATTGCAATGAAAAATATATGCTTTTAGCTTCATCATACCATAGCCGGTATATGGTATATATATATATACATATATGGTGTGTATATATATATATATATATATATATATATATATACATATATGGTGTATATATATATATATATAAAATAAAACTAATATATATATATATATATATATATATATATATAATATTCTAAAATGGTGTTAATAAATAATAATAATTATAAAATAAAATTTTTATTTTTTTGTAATAAAAAAACAGATCTAAAGTGGAAAAGTATGGACAGAGCATATGGAAATTAAACTTCTTTGCTTTAGGGGTTTTTTCATCAGTCAAGGAGGAGAGGGATTGGAGAAGAGGTGAAATCAACAGAATATTTAATAAATTAGTATCAGTTGGAATGGGCAACGCTGCGCAATCCACGTTACTACAAGTAGGATCTTCCGCAATTCCAGGTTTTCTTTTATACGAATTTTTACCAAGATATTCTCATTTTTTGACCTCCTACTAATGCAATTTTCACTTTGTCTCAATTCCTGTATTCATAGGCTTCTTAAATACATAGAAGAGAGCATGTCTAATAAATATGTTTTATTCTGATATATTTCAGTAATTATTTTTATTTTTTTCCGGTAAGAGTTTGGCAGACCTGTTTGTTAACATTTCAGTCGCTTTTCGTCGAGAGGTTTCTTATTATCCTTTGTATTTATTCAGTTAATATTGTCGGTGATGTTTTTTTACCTGTTTTGTAGATTTATCTATTGTATAAACTTCACGCGGGAAATCTGCTAGGTTTACGCAGCCCCTGCGTGACGGACTTTTTATTTTCTGAATGCTCTAAGTCCGCACGCAACATGAAATACTTCCTGATTTGCTAACCGGCTTCGGGATTGTATATAACTAAGGTTTATCACTTATCGTATACCTTTTAGTATACATTTTATCCATAGAGGAGAAATATGAAAATACATTAATAAACTGTACATTTAAAATACATAATAAAAAAAACTGGTAGAATAAAATATATTTTTTAGTTAATTGAAAAAATTATCAATTAAATAATGCTGCGTGGTTAGTTATAAGGGCAGTGCGCTGTAGATTAAGAAGCTCCCAATTCCTTGTCTTTTGTCTTAAAAGAGTTATTTCAAAATTGTGTGAGTCTTAAGGATTTAATTTTAAGACTTCTTCGGCAAAGAGACTAGCGCCACAAAGGCTAAATAAACAGCAAATGATTTCGAGAGATGAGTTGTGACTTCTATGAAAAGTTCCTTTTGAAGAAGACGATTGGGTAAGAAACAGAAGTTGCTATATAAAGGAGGCAATACAGGATGAGAACTGTTTGCTCAGCTCAAGGATATTACAAACCGTTATTGGAGATGAAGCTCATTCAGATTGACCCTGGATTTTGTCTCAATTAACTTGGACCAGTATTTCTTTGGATTTCTCGTCTATATTGATTCTGGCTATACCATACTTTTCCACCACCGACCTTTGTGCCTCATTTTTGATATTTTATTATTGCTTTCATACTGATCTCATTGCCCAATGAGAACTAGCTTGGAACAAATAGAACACAGTTACTCAGCAATGCATTTCACACTCAGACATTTTAAATATATGAAACAAAAAATTTCTTGTTCACACAAAATAAAATAATTTTTTGAATAGAACAATGATTACAATTTTCAATCAACTCATTCAGATAGACCTGCAGAGTTTAAAATGACTACGTAACACATATCATGGATATGAAAATTCAGAAGGGGATATTCATCTGGTATGCCACCTGGTCCATCGTTGGAAGGATACTTTGTTAAGTCTGGGCAAAAGAAAATATGTGGAAATGAACTTCGTACTTCTGACTCTGTATGGAATTTACACATTCCTTCTGAGTTACGGGTCAGTCATAAAGGTTCCAACGCAGCTTATAAAGTTACACTCATGATTTTCACCAGAGAGGTCGTTGGAATATCCAGCTTCATAGTTGTTCATTGAAACGAATTTTCCTTCCCCATCCCCCTCCTAACAACGTAACAATGTAATCAAAGTTCTTAAATTTCTAACTTTTATCACAGAGATTCCACTTCTTTCTTCTGCGTGAAATACCATTAGAAGCTTCCTTGGAATGTTGTATCGCAATCTCAACTTTATATCCGTAATATTTTAAAGCTGATGCAATTTTAAAGGAAATATCTTCATTTTGCAACAATGAACAGCACTTTTCTGTAAGTTACCTACATGGGTGCCTCACACAGATTACTAGTATTTTTGCGAAAATTAGTTACATAGAAATAACGTATTTAACAAGTACAAAGAAAATGAAGCCCCCCCCCCAGAAGAGCGGTGTCGCCAGGGTCAAGTCTATAGTCTTCTAGGTAACGGACCAGAAGCGGCGTCTGGAACGTTTTGGACTGGCGACGGGATCCATAAAAAGCCTTCCATAAAGGTAGTTCTCATTTTCTTACCAGGGAATGACTGTAAAAGTGAAGCTTTTAGTGAACAGTGCTTTTTAGTTTCAGTGTAGTGCCGTGTTCAGCGATCATATAGCATTCACAAAAACATCTGTTTCACCTAATCTAAATCTTCCATCCGGAGAGAAGGTTTTATTCGAACCTATATCTTAGGCAAAGAGATATTATTAAATATTTCGGGCCAATTCACTCCCTAAAATCTCTCTCCCTCTTCATGAAGATCAGGTGCAGGAGGAACGGCCTCTTGTTCATGCCCGGATGAGCCTGCTATTAGGAAGGTATCTCCTGCCACCGGCCACCTCCACGACACAGCTCCTTTCCCCTTCCTTCTGGACTACGATGCCTTCTATCCAGGTTAGCATCAAACCTGAGGGTGTTTCCTCACCCAGATCTTCTGCCCGACCTAGAGCGGAGGCTGGAGTCGAGACCCCCCCGTCGTAGGCTGCTTTGTAGGCTCTCTCCCGTTCCGCCCACCTTTCCACTTTTCCCCTTGGCATTTGAGGCTTAAGGAGGTAGGGGTTTGTTGTTAGTTATCCTTTCGATCTTCTACTAATCAATACCAATTTCGGATCATTTGACGCTTTAATTGAGAATACACCTTCGTCCAAGGAAATCAGTCCCAGCAACTCCCGTAAGCAATACTCTGATCCAATAAGGAAGTTATATTCTAGGTTTTTTTTTTTTTTTTTCAAATGACATGTATCCTTATTTGGCCTAAGGACGTAGTGGACTCAGCTCCATAAAATGTGAAACTTGTGTGGCTAGGCTGTAGTTTAATCAATGACGAGGACCCAAATAGTTTTTTCAAGGTATGAAACCTGTATTAAGAAAATTATTTTACCTTTCATTCCATGGTGAACATTTTTTTTTTTTTAATTTTTATTATTTGCCTATTCATCTTTTCTCCTTGTACTGAGTTATTTGCAACACCAGTTTAGTATTATGAAACCCGAACAATTTTAAACTTACACTTGGTCAAATAAAACAAAAACACCCTTTTAGATTTTTATTTTACAAATTCATGTGTCATGGTAGTTAAGTCTTTGTCTTAATCACAAGATGGGGAACTCATTAAATAAAATCCTTAAAGGGTGATAACCTGTAGATGATCGGTCCAAATTAGCCTTACGGCAGTAGCACAAAGTTTCGTTAATAAATAACAACAAAAACAACTAATTGATATAGCTATCAGCTGTTAACCCTCCGTGGGGCGCGCTGCGGCATTTGGACCACAATTTGAACATCTGTCAAAATACTAGGAATAGAAATGATTTCAGCGGGCTGGGGGTTCCAGGTTTTTGTATATCAACATGTTCTGACATGTTGAGTCGGTTTTCTGAGGGCTAAAAAAAATTGCTACCTTTGTGGGATACATCAAAATAATAGAACAAGCGTTGTATGCAATAGGTGCCAAAGGAATTTTTGCCGAAATTACAGTATCCATCAAGTAACGTGCAATAATTGTCAGGAAAATGATTTTATTTATACGAGGAAGAAGTTTGATTTTTGTTCTGTAATATAATACAAAAGTTCATTTTTTATAGTTCCTAATTGATAAATTAATTTCTTTTTCTTGCAAATTTTGAACCGAATATTTTTTCTGTATTGGATCATTTAAAACCTTGAACTTATTTTTTTATTATATTACTAATATACTATTACTCTGTATTTATATTACAAAATGTTTGTTCAAACGTTATGAAAATAATTAATAATTTTACTCTATTTTTAGTCTGTAAAATAATATAATAAAACATAAAATTATTGTTCCTATACCACTATTCCTACTTTCCTGAATATCCTATGTTGGTGGTTATTTATAATAAACAATTTATTATTAAAATATCTCAATCATTATTCTACCTATTGCAAGGTTGTTTTTAATATTCCAAAGCTATTTATAAAAAAAACAATTTAGCCATCTTTTACTTAGCAATATGATAACGTATAATTTTCATGCATTACAATTACTGTAAAACAAAGGCAAAAATGAATAAACAACATAAATAAGTAAGTTATTGCTTATTTTCTAATAAAAAATAGAAAAAACAAAGTGCAGTCCAAACACCGCAGCGCGCCCTCTAACGTAACTCAAATAGGCGCGCCCGCCGGAGGGTTAAGCATATCTTAAAAACAGAAGTGTCATAACATATTCGTGTCCTATGAAGTATATCGTGTTTTAAAAAATTCATTTCCCTTTCCAATTATAATAGCTAAAGCGCCATCGAAAATTACAAGATTCTTCTCATGATAAAAGCTCTTGAATAAATTACTTGTAATGTTAATAATATTGAAGAATTGCCCGCTGGGGCGAGGTAAAGGAATTCATTCAGGGATCAAGGGGTGATAGTGAGAAATGATCGTTTTTGAATATGTTAAGACGAGCCGTGCTCGGAAGCTCATCAGTGGCGGCCTAGGAGTAGATAGCTGGTATTTACACTCTAACAGAGAGGTTGCTTTCAGAGATTGGTGCGCAAGGCCTACATCTTCCTGCCGCATGTATAATGTCTGCCTTTGAGATCAAAGCCTTCTCCTACAGTACAAACACATCTCCACTTGCACAGTATTACCCTTATCCACCCGCTCCCAGTATATTTAATTGCACCGTCATATCGTAAAAACCTTACAACTTCAATTGTATCCTTAAATTGAACTAAGTGAAGTCAAGAAGCTACAATTGTTTCGTTATTCCATAGGAAATAAAATTCGATTCATGTCAATTGAACATCACATCAGAAAACACTGTGATCTAGTAAGAGAGGAGGAGTACCAGAGTCTATGAACGTGTCTTTCCCAATTGAAATAAGTATAAATAGAGAAATAACTTTGTGATATATTTGAGGTATTTATTAAACAATGATTAGAGCTTAGGCCGCGTTAAATAATTACAGCCTGGGGTATTACAAATAACTGAAAACTGTAACTCCACCATAAAATGCTTCCATATGGGGTACTTTAGTATGAAGTTCCCTGGATCATAGGGCCATTTAGGTATTTATTGAACATAAGTTACACTAATATGTAAATACTATTACTATACGGTGTATAATGTTAATTATGTATACCATGTACTATGACTGTTACCTTAAGTTTCAGATTTTGTATCCCCTTTCCTATGAAAATAATTCTCTCTTATTGTTTGAAAAGTTGAGTTTAAAAATTCATTTATTCATAATGCGCGTAGCATGGACATAGAAGGTGAGGCTTATTCCTGTGCATAGTGAAAGCTGCAATGCAGTTAAATGCTTTACCTAAAGAAATAAAAGCGTCATCATTAAAGGGCATGCATTAATCATTTTCTAACGACCGAGATGGGTATTCGACTAAAACATTTTTATATTAGTTTTATTTATTTTTTGTTTCATTATGTTTATATTGTGTATGTTTTAGTTAAATTTATAATAGTTTAGTTTCATTTATAAATACTAGAATAATAAGCATGCATGTCAAATGTCTGTAAGAGAGGTCCATTGGTCCTATGACAATAAAAGCATCTCTCTCTCTCTCTCTCTCTCTCTCTCTCTCTCTCTCTCTCTCTCTCTCTCTCTCTCTCTCTCTCTCTCTCTCTCTCACTTTCACTATCTCTCTCTCTCTCTCTCTCTCTCTCTCTCTCTCTCTCTCTCTCTCTCTCTCTCTCTCTCTCTCCCCCTCTTTCTGTCTCTCACTCTCACTCTCTCTATCACTCTCTCTCTCACTCTCTCTCTCTCTCTCACTCTCTCTCTCTCTCTCTCTCTCTCTCACTCACTCTCTCACTCTCTCTCTCTCTTTCTTTCTGTCTCTGTCTCCCCCACCGCTCTAGTGAACTTTACAAGTCCATCTTATTTTTATACTCAATTTTTAATTACATTAAATAACCACGATAAAATTCACACATTTCTGCGGAAAATGTTTTTTCTCTTCAATTATGTATATGGGTTATAATTTGGGATGTTGGAATGTTATGTCTTCCTTTACTCATGAATCATTTTTATTAATGTATTTTTGCATACTATGGCATTCATAAGAAAGATTCTAGTGAGGGAAATGTTTGATTAGTTGTTGGCTTTCTGGCTGCCAGCTGGGTGTTTTTGGCTGGAGCAGAAGAGAAAATTACCCTGAAAACAATGGCCCGGGGGTAGGTTTGAGAAGCCCAATCAGCCGGCGAAGCAGCACATTATTCCCACCCAAACTGCAATATGGCCCCAACAATTCTCCCCATAAAATCAACCTCGCCCTTCCTCACTTATAATGTTTTCTTTTAATTAATTTTGATTAGAGAACAACATAGGTGCTTGCTCGTATAAGCTAATGCCCCTGTTCTAGGATTGGGCCTACAACAGATAATTTCGAATATGGTCAAATGTTTAAGAAATTTATTTCATCGGGTTTTAAAAATATGTCAGTGCTCCTTTCAGCTGGTTTAAACTCACGTTTTTTAAATTTCTACTGATCAGTTTATTTATTTTTTCTTGTCAATGTGCACAAGGTTTTATCACTGGTTTTATCCTGTGGTCTATATGATAGCAAATAATCACAACAAACGTTGGAACAAGTAATTTTAATTTAAATAATAATTCGTGACAAATTACATAAAAATGAAGTTTGCATACTTTGTTTCCGGTTATTAGTGCTCACCCGTACTTACAAATCAACAGCAATTTGCAAATGTGTACGTGTTGTACATAATGTCGAAATTAGTGGTATTATGAATGAATGGAACTAGTTTTACACAAAATGAATATAATATGGAAGATTTAAAGATAAACGATTTGTCTTTGAAACTGAGGGTTGTTTTAGCAGACATTTGTGAGAATATGAAAGCAAAACAATTCCTCAGAATATTTATTTTATTTATATATCCGAGAAAACAAAATTCAACATAAAAAAACCCTCTAATTAGTCAGATAACAAAGTTGGTTTGTTTTTTCCGGACAGGAGGTGGACGGAAGTAGATTCGCTGTTCCTGCAGAAAGTATTCAATGATAATTCATGAGTTTTTTTATTCTGCTTTCTACCTGGAAGGGTTTGTTTTTAATCGTCATTACGAGGACCTTTCACCTCCTACTCTCCACAACCCAGAGAAATGTATTTAATGACGGTCAATTCTTATTTGGTTAAAATATAAAAACGTTTGGGCAGGCTTGTGCTCTTTCAATTTGCATCCAATTAAATTTTACTCGATTCTCTTTGTAAATGAATGAATTATTTATGAGACTCGTCTATAGTTCTTCTCCCCTACGTTTTTAATTTTTTTTTTTTTAATTTAATGAAATGTACTGCTTCTGTGACATGCGGATCAAACTCTTTATTTGAGAGTCGACTTATAGAATTACAATGAACTTGATAAATGACCCTTCAAATACCAAAGAAAGGAAATGTTGCTAAACACGTATTTTTGATATTAACTCTCCTTGTCGATTTAAATTTTTATTTCTTGGGTATATAAATGATGTAGCTTCGAAAACGGTAATTTGTTAATCTAGTGTTACCATTCAAGGACACAACAATTCAGAGTTGCCTCCCCTATGGTACTATATTTTAAAGTCTGTAATTATGTAGTGATGTGTAGAAATAATTATTGATCAACAAGATAACGTTTGAATTAAACTGCCCACATAGATGGGGACTATATTACTATATGACACTTCTAGGTGAAAAGATCTCCTTCACACACAAAACCTAAAAATAGCTCGGGTTACATTTGAGTTGAACAGAAATGCGTTGAATTACTAACGTGGTATATTTGTCAATTGACGGCATAAATGAGACATGCATGATATATTTCATTCCTTCTCTACCATCCACCAATCTTCATCTGATTTCGACCGTTGAGCGAACTTACTATTTACTTTTAAATGAAACGGTGAAATTCAAAATAGCTATCCATAAAATTATAATTGAGTTGAAACGGACCCAGTTAAATATTATTAATTAAAATGAATGCCGGAGGTCATAATCTATAGAAATGAGCCCTTAATATTAATCAAAAATGCATATAAAATTAGGTAGAAATTAATTATTTTCCTATATCAAGTCATGCTATGAGCAATGATGCCAACATTTAAATACTTGATAGCAAGTCTATCTTCCCAGTAGTTTTTATCTAACCAGTTGAAAATTGCTGGAGGGCCTACAATGTACTTTCACACATGTGTGACAACTACTACAAAATTCAACATAAGATTTATGACATTTTCATAATCCAACGAGGAGAGAGGAGGGGATCCCTTCCAAATCAAATTGTATATTCGTCAATTTCTTCGATAATGTTACCACCCCCCCCCCCACAAAAAACAGATACACTAAATATATTTGTAAGTGTGCAAAAAGTCTTATAAATTTATGAATTACAGAATTTTGAGTTAGATTTTTGGTTATTATGACATTTTTCTGTTTGGTAGGAGAACAATAAAATTAGAATTATTTCGTACATGCTTATAAGGGCATTGATATTATATAAGGGCTGTTCCCTACATTACGAGACTCCCACTTTATAGTGGGTTAACTTCCAACTCAAAATATAAATTCATCAATATCTTAAGTATCATTAGTTTTAAGGGGAAAAAAGCCTTTCTTAAAGTATGTTTTTATTTATTATTTATTTTATTTATTAAGTTCAGTGTTATGACTGTTACGTAAACATATAATGTAAACTCAAATGAGCAGGTTTTTAATAAATAATGAGAACTAATAAGTTACTTGACATATGACACGAAATATACTACTTTGGGATCGTACTAATAACCCAGTAAACATAAATTTAAGGAATATCTTTTTATATTTTTTTTTCTCCAGGTAGATACATATAATAAAGGAATAATGAATACATTATTCACACAAGTAAAAATATAAAATAATCATAAGTTGGGGATTTTTTAAATTAATATTGTGGATTGAGTATGTAGATTGGCGAGTATAACCAATGTATAGACTCTGGAAGGAAGAGAGAATGGAATTTGAAATCCCTTTAATAAGGTGGGCCAGCACGCTGCTCAACGAGAATACTTTACCCTCGATGAAATATGTCAAAAATGGGACTGAAGGGAAGGATCGGACCAAGAGTGAGTTTAGGATTGAAGAAAAGAGTGTGATAAAGGGAGAGAGGCTGAGACATTTTCCACTCCTTAGTTTAGCGCCCCCTAAAATTCCAGGGCAACTCTCCTTACCCCCTTCCCCCACTCCACTCTCTTCCTAGCTCTTTCCTTTAGCGATATTAAAAAGAATGGAAAAGGAGGAACACCCCGTCATGAATTTGAACCTTTTTCAATCTATTGAGTTTCCTCTGCATAAAACGGAAAAGGAAATTTGAGTGTGCTTTCTATTTTATAGATGTGTTTGCCCTTGTCCTGATTACTCACAATTCATTTCTATTGTGTCATATTTTTATTCATTGTAAATATCAAGTTAAATATCATATTTAATATTTTTCATTATCGTATTTAACTTCTACGCGTGATTAAAATAATGAGTATAATGATTCATCATTCGACAAATGGGAGGGGGGGGGGCAACACGAGGTCTTGAAATATAAGAGAAAGAAAAGGAAATATATTAAAAAAATCAATATCTGTACCTGGAACATTCTGAGCATACTGCAAGCATAAGACCTTTAGAGGGTGCACTGGTTTAATATAATATTGGTGGTATGCAGGAGATCCGAAGGGACGAACAGAGGAAAATAGGAATATTTACTGGCAAGGAGTACTTAAGCTAATGAACGAGGTTTACAAGTGTTACAGTAATGAATGTCTGACATAGACATTTGGATATTACTCAGATGACAGAATCAGCTTAAAAGGAAGATGGTGAAGTATGTCACTATTCTGGGAGCATGCTCCTTTCTCAAATGCACTAGATGATGTTAATGCCATTAGTTAATGAGCTCCAGAATTTGCTTAGGGATATGAAGGTAATATTTATGTTTCCTTGCAAGGTGAAGCCAAAAAAAAATCACTTCACGACAATTGACATTTACAACAAACTTTAAACCACACCTACCTTACTCACTTCTCTACGTTTTATATGTCAAATTATGGTAATAATTCGTGTATGTGTTTCTGTGAACAATAGTGTATAATACATTTTTAAACTTGTGACTTAGACTTCCATCATCCTCATACCAGGATTTATCCCAAAATTTATAATTTCACATTGTTTTATTTTAACGCTTAATTGTGTTTAGTTATATTTTATACTATGTTTAATAATTTTGAAAACTTTTTCTTTATTTTAAAATTTTAATGTTCATTGAAAATAAATGATACTGAGCGACATCGCCTAGTTGCGGAGCTCATAAATCAAATAAATAAAAAAAAAAAAAAAATGAAGCCACAAAGACAACCTCCGAACCAAATAGGTCATATTTTGTTAAGTGCTACACATTCCTGTCATGTGAAGATATCTGGGAACATCAATGCACATTTATTGGAGTTGTGTGGATACCTGCAGGTTTACGAGACCGAAAGACAATAGAAGTCCATTTTGTGATGAATACGATGTCTGACTAATAACAATAAACATGTTTATAGGAACAAACTCCAACAAGTAATTGAAGAACTCCGTACCAAGGAATGATAGGCATAATGAAAAATGATACAAGATGCGAGGTAAAAATTCAGTAAATGAACGATTCGTTACAAAAAGATTGTCTCTAAAAGCTTATATATATATATATATATATATATATATATATATATATATATATATATATATATATACATACTGTAACTACAAACTAAAGCTATTAAGAAAACCCACGCCATTGTTAATGAAATTAACGTTATACGGCTTGTAATAGGGTATCTATTTAATTGCTACTTACAAATAATTATCCTGTCTATTAATAATAAATAAAAATAATTTAAATGAACCTAATGGAAGCAAGTATTGCTTCCTTCGATTTAGTAACTGCTACTACTTATACATACACTTTTTAAAAATTATCAATTAATTTTAGTAATTATTATTAATAATATTATTTAGCTTTAGCTAAATATACTAGTCAATTAAGAACATCCGAGACGCAAAAGGTTTGGTAAAATGAAAATATTCCTTGGGACATTGTAAGAGACTTTATAAATCAAAATAATAATAAAAGCCTTCCTAAACGAATGTCTTCAATTTTACATAAATGGTTAATTTTTAAACATAAATATTACGATAAAATAATACTTACAACCACTCAACGTGACGGGATACCTTCAGGTTGTTTTCATTTTATAGTCAGCTTGAATCTTGGAGTTTTATCAGTGACTCCGTCATAAATTAAATTACCCTGCTCATGATATAATTGAATTGTAAATTTAAATTATTCAAAAACTTTACTTATGGGTTTCACACCCCCTAATCATTATTAAAACAGTATTCTTTAACGGCATATATCAATCAACTGAAAAAAAGGATATATATTTAAACTCGAAGGGAGTTATTATTATAATAATAAAGAGAAGTAATAATCCATTCTTAAGGAATATTGCAATGTACAAAATTTTGCAAGTCGAGGTTCTATAATAGTAGAAACTAATTCAGCCTAATTCTATTTGAGCTGAGAAATTCTTCAGGTTAATACTACCTGTCAGAGGAAACCCTTAAACAGGGTAGAGTGGGCTAAAAAGTTATCTCCCTTGCAAATTCGTATAAAATAATTTCTCAGAAATCTGCATTTTCTGCCTCGGAACATTTCAGCTCTTTTCGAAAATTGATTAGGATTGGATAGCTCTAGATGAATATTTAACTTTTCGCATTCGTTGTGGTGATTCCTCTACAATCTTTGTTATATCTTTAAAAAGACACAAAACTTTAGAAGCACTGGAAATCTATTGCTAGTATAATTATTATTATTAATATAACCGGGAAAAAATAATTTCAATAACAAATAAACATACATAGTAAGATTTTTACTTAATAGCAACAGATGTTCTTAAGATAAATCTGTTAAAATTTAGTTTAACTGATTTTCCTACGGGGGAATCCGCTATTGAGGTTGTAGTCATGAAAAGGTTTTCAAAAAAGATCTTCAATTGGTTCTTCGGACGTACCTAAGAGATGACTAAAGTGATTTCCCTTCAAAAGTATGTGTGTGTGTGTGTGTATATATATATATATATATATAATATTGGTACATAGTGTGTACAGTAATGTATATCATATATTAATTTAGCAGAGTTAATAAATGGGGGCACCTCCCAGCGTTCATCCTTTTAAATTATTCATTTATGATAATGAAACAAATTCACATTCCTGAGAATAACTCAACATTGCTAAAAGTATAAGCATCAAGTGATATGTAAACATGGACCAATATGAGTTCGGCTGGGAAGCGGCAGAACTGATAGGACAAAGGAAGTATCTCCACACCTCCCTGAGCTCAGCTCTGCCAACCTACTACACATTTAGGATCTCAACCCTGTAATACACGAAATTATAATAACATATCACGCTTTAATTAAATAAAGTATAAAGTACACTTAAAGGCAAACTGGTGTTTCTCATGAATTAATGTTTGGAATAGAAGTAATTGCTTCATACATTGTTATACGAAAAAATGTATAAAAAAAATGTTACACTAAATAACAAAGTAAACAACTATTGCTACGTGCTACGTGTTACGTTTGCCGAAATACAAATAAAAAATGAATAAGGATTTTTTGTTTCAGGCCTCCCTTATAATCCCCACTCCCGTTTGAACCTATAAATTGTAATATAGCTTATAATCATGGAAGAATTAATGCTAATTCACATTCCGAGTTTTAGCAGATTTTCCTTAAGGGAAATCAGCTATTGACAACATTTTTGACATTTTTCTTCAAATGAGGTCCGTTCTAAACTATATATATATATATATATATATATATATATATATATATATATATATATATATCCATGTATATATTTTTGTCTGTTACCGCTCTAGTGGTTGCAATTGTTGTTTAATCGTTACCAAACTCGAGATTTAGTTGTTTAATGTAATAGGAAAGATCAACGGCCAAAATCGGACTAAGGCTAGGGGGTTTAGAGGGGAGGAATGTCGAAAATTCGAAATATCTCTGTTAGTAAACGACGGATCGAAAACTTGAATAGAAACAATCTTATTGTAAATTACATTTACTATAAATACTGTTCTATTCATATTTTCCGTATAACGAGTATTAACCAAGATATTTGGATTTAATAGTTTTACGCTTAGAGTCCTACTGGTGTAATATTAATAATAATCTGTTATATCATGAACCAATTCATTACAAGGTTAAATACAAAATACTGTTTTCATTGAACTTTTATTTTGTGAAATATATGCAAATGCGTTCTGTTGAACCCCCCCCCCCTTTTTGTTCTTGGACAACTAAACTCTGAGTGATTGAGATAGAAATTATTCTGATTCATTTCAAATTACTCCACTAGCCATTGTAAATAGTTTTTAGTAAAATTAATATGTTATATTCAGATATATTTCATTAATTGTTCTTTTTCACTTCACGGTTGTGTTGTGTTACCAGTATGTAGATTTATCTATTTCTAAACTTCACGAGGGAAATCTGCTTAGTTTACGCAGCCGTGACGTGACGAACTTTTGTTAAGTTAGGTTTAATCGTTAGTGCCCAATAAAATTGATGGCTCCCGCTTTAGTTTTTAGTGTATATCTCGTTTGTACTTCGTTATACGACAAAATTGAAAATAAGAAATGATACTCTAAATAACAAAATAAACAACTTTTGACATATGCACATTTGCATATGACAAACCAAGAGGAAACGAATTATCGCTATTTTTAATTTCAGGCCTCCCTTACAACCCCCACTCCTGCTCGTCCCTAGAAATGTTGGTATGGCTCATGGTATGGAGGAATTAGTGCTAATAGACATACCGAGTTTTAGTTCGGTTGAGTCTTTTGTACTAAATAAAATTGTTGACTCCCGCTATAGTTTTTAGCGTACAACTCATTTATACTTCTTTATGCAACAAAAGTGTATATACCAAAATGAACAATTTTTTTATCGAAAAAGCAGTACGAAACGAAATATCACTATTTTTAATTTCAGGCCTCTCTTATAACCCTCAAAGAGAATATTAATATAGCGTAAATTCTAAGTTGGATTAGTAGTAGTGGATAAATTCTAAGTTTCATAAAATTTGGTTCAGCCGTTTATGTGCGAAAATGAAACAAACATACACCAACAAAACAAAAAACAAAACAATTTATGAAAAATTATCAGGAAATTTCGAGAAAAGCATCAATGTACAGACAATTATATATATATATATATATATATATATATATATATATACATATATACATTTGCCTATTAATGCTCTAGCGGTCGTAATTTTCGTTTGATCTCTACCAATTTGGATATTTAAACTCTCTTACATAAACTGTATCAATGTATTGTAAATTGCTTTTGCAGTTGAGAGCAAATATTCAGTAATTCCTAAAAGCTCCTTGACAGTGTTATCGCTTCCATTCGGTTTACCTAGACTTAAGCAAGACCACTACCACTTAGACAAAATATGGAGTGGTTTCCAGGTAAACTCATCCCTGAGTTGATGCCGGCCCAGGGGTTGCTAAAATCATATTTTGTTAGCGTATCCTCCCACAGAACACAATAACACTCTCTGTGAAACTTCCCTCCTGGCCTCTCATGACTTCAATAAATCATTTTCAATAAATAAACAGTTGATTAATTGGTTAGTGAATCTAAGCACAGCGGAGGAATTTGTGGTCTGAGAAGGTTGTGGCCGGCCACTTGTTAGCTGAATCCAGGATTCCGTTTATACAGCTCTACATAGAATTTACTCTACAAGGTAAATCTGATAGTCCAATAGCCTCTGTGTACATTAGAATATTATCTCTCTCCTTCTGGTATAACTATCGTCTGATTACATTTTACTCACCCGAAGATTATTTTTATTGTATTAGATGGACGGAGTTAGTTCGTAAATTGTTTCGCATTACTAATATATGATGAATAATAACTATAAATACAGGGTATTTTATATAATATTGTTGAATGATAGTTTCATTTTTAAAACGATTTGAGTTTTATTTTTTTTTTTTTTTTCAACCGCCAGTGAATGAATTTTAATTAACTCGAATGCGAGATAGGATCGAATCACCCGATGTGCAAAACTAAATATTTATATATTATGCCCGTGTTTAATGGCACCAAGAATTCTCTAGACAGGTTTATGGAGAAATGCTTTGTCCGTACAATTTCAAAATGAATACTTCAAGATATCGATTAAAGATGAAATCAAATGGGAAGCAGTAAATAATGAAGATTGTGCAACGTTAGAGGAATCAAGAAATTCTTTAAAAATTCTCTGCTAGACGAACAGGGAGATATTTACTACTCAATGTACTTCGAAACAAATAAATTTATCTACCATGGACAATTAACACTTCCCCGAACTAGACATTATAGATAAATATATATCAGCTGCCATTTAGCTTCCTAACTGACGCTTTCCCTTTCAAAGTATGCCAAAGGACTTGTATTTAGTACATCATCCTTGCTTAATCATCTGATATTAATTAAGTACTCCTTTTATTAATTTTTAAAATTTCAGTGAATTATCAAAAATATTTTTCGGTAATTCCTTTCATTTATTTGCAGTACCCTGAACTTTGCTGAAAAATAATTCCGTTATCAGTCCCTTAATTATACACCATTTTTATTTAATTATTCACAATAAGTTAATTTCAATTAGATATCATGAAAAAAATATTGGTATGCTATGGAGTAGGTGCTTAACGTTATTCACTGACCTCTTGACATAACCACTCAAGTGTATTGTGGGATAATTAAAGGGAGATACAAAGAAATAAGTAATTAGGGAAATAATGATTATATGGTTGGTATCAGTGCAAATGGAATTCGGGAATAGTATTTAGTAGTAAGGAAGTAGGGATCTAGGGAAAAATAGAGAATTTTGGGTTTTCATAACTGGTAAGCAGCAAGGACAAGAAACAACACTCGTAAACTTTATATCACTGGAAAATCAAAGCAAATCTGGAGAAAATGTCATAGAAATGTAATCTTAAAAAGATACAACGACAGCAAGCGTGCTCAAGCATGAATGGTAGGTCTGGATTTATTTTTGAGTGCTTTTACGTTGATTTCTACATTATGATACCAATTGTAACAGCACGAGGGAAATGGCATAGAACTCATTGAAGTCAACCGTTGCCAACATAAGATAACGCATTTTCTTGAGTAAATTAGAATGTGTAAATGGAAAATCAATACCCTTTCCAGTCGGCACGGCAAGAACCATGTTGACCGAGTATTACTACTGCCTGTCATACACCCTTTCTGCCTTGCACTTCCTTGCTAAGGCAGCTTTCTATGTAACAGTAGAAAGTAGCAGCAAGCTCTTCAAACTATCCCAGGTCACGGCGCGTTAATCTGTCGGGATCATATCCTTTCCTACATTTTCACGCGAGATTAAGACTTACCGCAAGTACTGCATGAACAATATTTGTCTGTTTCATGTGTGGGTTATCGACGAAGCAAGGATCATCCCCACTCGACAAGCTCTAGATCTTGCGCATCTCACAGTTAAGAGTGCACTATTATAGCAGAACATAATATTAAATTATTTTTTATATCATATTTAAGAATAATAGAATAATATATTATATGATACCCCTCTTATTTCTTTCGCTTCATACCTTAGTTTATTTTTATTCAAATACAGTCCACTAACAGAAGGAGCAGTACCTATCTATAGCGTTCATTTTGAAATTCGCCAAATTAACATTCATGCCAGATGTCGAATTACAACAATCTCAATTTATTTATTATTTATGTGGATTTATCAATACACGATTAATTTTTATTGAAATGAACATTGCAATGAGGTAAATTACTCATATATTACAGCGTTCCATAGTATTATTTTATTATAGGTTTGGTCAGTTCTAAATAAGGTGATTTTTACCTTCTCACGAGTAATGCATAATGAAAAATGGCTTATCTTTCTTTATGAGGTTAAGATCATTGGAGAGACGACACATATATTTACTTATCAATGCAATATGCTCAACTTCAGCAGGTAATTAGCTTGAATATATCTGCATGCATGTATTGAGGCATATATATTGTGGCATATTGAGTATAAGGCAGTAATTTCTGTCAGTGATATTACATGAAGCACTCAATTTTATTTGAAAGAGCACCTTCAGCAGTAGTTCGTCTGTATCAATATACTCATACAAAAGTTTGCACTTAATAGTAGGACGAATTTCGTATGGAAAAAACTGCTTTCCTATGAAAGTTTTATATTCCTCTAAAGCACATTATCAAAATTTTACGAAATCTCTAGACTCGGAGATCTACTTATACTTTTTCTACTTCTACTTTCTTTGTGTGTACTGAATCCGAATTTCAACTCAGAAGTCCACCATTTCGTCAGGTTTCTGAAACATTCTAAACTCAGAATGTAAAATATATAATTCTTGTTTGCGAAATTCTATTTAATTTAAGGCTTTCTCTGTTTTACATGAAGTGCTCTTTTCCATTGAAATGCATTTTCCCCAATTTTTTTGTTAATTGAAAAATTAATTATTAGTTTTTTTTTTCCAGTGGAACTAATTAATCTGGTCTATACGTTAATTTATGGTCGTTATACGTTAATTTATGGCTATTAATATGAGTAATAATGGTTTACAGGAAGCACATCAAACATTAAGAGGTCTCTTTAGAATTGGCCATCATAAGTAATGAAATGTGCTGTTATTAATTGAATCTTGACAATGTCTTGAATTTCAATGATAACTAAAAATGCTATTACTATTATTCCTTAACCATGTTCTAAAACGGATGGAAATTCTTAGAAACTTATATATTTAACTATGATGTTCAACGAACTATGACCTTTTAAAGGAGAAAATACTGCAATGTCCACTGTGTGCTATTCGGCCTGAGCTGGGAGATTCAGTTCCCTATTTGGTGATTTTCAAGTAAATATTCAAAATTCTGCACTCTCTTTGGAATATAATTAATAATAATAATTTAGGCATAATAGTCCCTGTAATAATTTATCTGTTATAGGCTTCATTCTGTGAGGGATCGTTAATCATTCAGAGGGGGAGGAAGTTTAGAACTCTTAAAGTCACGAATCAAGTGCACTTTATTTAAGTATGGTTTTAAAGGAGAAATACTTAGGTACTAGTGTTTAGTTAGCAATGGGACAACAGTTTGAAACTAATAAATTAATGGACGATATGACTCTTATATCTTAAAGTGTTTGCATGAAAAAAAAATGCATCTTCAAACAGAAGGATGATACTTTTTTAAATTTCATTTTGTCATCGACTTTATGCAACTGACGATATTTAGACTGTTCTTTTTCTGAATATTTTAAACATTCATGTAAGAATATCTAAAGGTGTAGTTGGGCGAATATAAGAATTTAAGATTCAGAACTTCAACAGCTTTCCTAAGGATAATCAGGTCTTGGAATTTCTTTTTTCTTTTTTTAATTAAAGATAGTAACTAATAATTCATGGATTGAGTGAAAGTTTCAGATTTTTGTCGAATTTGCTCTATTTGGCCATTTGTAAAAACAGGAAATATATTCGAAACAAACTTGAATTTTTTGAACTATATAAGAGAAGTTGTAAGTGAGAGACAAGCTGGCTGGATAAATTTCGAAGTAGAGCGTGGGATATGTGCGGACATCCCGCGCCAAACCTCAGCCGCTTCAACTTTTTCAATTACGAGCAGCCCTACTCCTTCTAGGATTCATCTTAGGGTCGCCCATCCCCTTAGGATCAACTTTCCACTCCTAATCAAACTTCCCCTCACACTCTTTTACAGAAATATTAAAACTGGATTTTCCATTTGCTCTCAAATTAAAACTCATTGGCACAGATAAGTTAACTGATAGTGAAATCTGACATTTTATATAAGATGTAACATTTTGTCCAGCAAATATAGTATACATGGTGCCATCACATATTCCATATTGAATTTTTACCTATGTGTAAAAAAATTAAGATGGGTAAGAGATTTTTAGAGCTATAGATTTCTAAAGTGCATTTTTCGTGAGTAAGAATGAGGTTATCTGATGACTGAAAATAAAAAAATAATCAACTAACACAATTAATATTTAAGTTGAAGAAATATACGTATTATAGGTATTGTTTTACTCCTACCTTACACCGTCACTCCTTTAGGTCCGATTTTGGCCTAACGACCATGTTCTTTTGCAGCCTGGTCAAATAATTTTTTAATATGAACTACACATACATTTATGAACCAATGGTGCTTATTTGAAATACAAATATCAATATGACCAGTTTAGCCCCAGTACTTGGTTACAAGTTACTATGCTTCCTCCGGCCATAGGTTATTTATTTAATTATTCACTAACAATTTGGCTGGAAAGGAGATATAATAGATAAATATAAAACACAATTCCATGAAAGTCCTACCATATTTCAGAAATCATCGAAAAACTTAATAATTCATGGTAATATTAGCAGATTTCCCTTAAGGGAAATCAGCTATTGAGGTTGTACTCATGACGGAATTTTCGAAATTTTTCTTCAAATATACATCGATCCTACCTAGTAGATGACGAAAATGAGGTCCGTTCAAAACTGTATATATATATATATATATATATATATATATATATATGTGTGTGTGTGTGTGTGTGTGTGTGTGTGTGTGTGTGTGTGTGTGTGTACTTGTCTGTTACCGCTCTAGCGGTCGTAATTATTGTTTAATCGTTACCAAACTCGATATTTAGTCGTTTTATGTAAAAAGAAAGATCAAGTTCGTTAACGGTTGAAATCGGACCAGTGTGAGGGGGGGTTTAAAGGGGAGGATTTTCGGAAATTCGAAATATCTCCGTTACTATACGTCGGATTGGAAAATTGTACAGAATCAATCCTATTTCAAATTAAATTTACTAAAAATATATTCGAACTTTCCGCCGAGAGCTCTGGCGGCCGTTTCCGTAACTATTCGTACCTCATGAATAGGCTTAGAAGTTTCTTACTACTTCAGTTGTTATTAGGCAGATTTCTCTATTGTAAAACTTCACGTTGGAAATATGCTTAGTTTACGCGGCCCCTGCGTGACGGACGTTTTATGAAGTCTGTGAGGCATGTGGTCGGGTATAGTTCGGATTAGATCGGCCATTTTTGTAACCACTCGGCTCAGATGGAAGCTTCTTCTAACCTGTCGTTTCTAACATTACCTTACCTTCGTTACTTTGTGAGATATATGCAAATACGTTCTGTTCATCCGCCCCCCCCCCTTCTTTAGTTCTTGGACTACTAAAATATAAATTATTCTTACAATTCAGAAGCCGTTTCAGTTGGGAATTTATTTTAATTAACTGAAAGATTTCGCATTACCGTTTGGTGGTATTGTGTTACCAGATGAAGATCTCTCTCTCTCTCTATTGTAAAACTTCACTGGGGAAATCTGCTTAGTTTACGCAGCCCCTGCGTGACGGACTTTTTTTCCTAATATCCGCAGCCTACAGATAATAAAGACGGTATTCAAAAGGAATATTCCCTACCCTGAAATAAAAGAAATTAAAAAACAATTGTAAGGGTAAAAATTATTATGACTATGATTGACTACTACAAAAAAGTTTTAAATTTAAACGGGTAATGTATTTTCGTTAAAGATTGAGAACAAAAAGCAATTTGCAGCAATAAAAGGGAGTGAGCGGTCTGCTAAAATCTCTTAAATGGCCACTGATGAGCCACTAAAAGGAATTGGAGCCTTTACTTTATCCACTCAGGCTTAAGGTAAAATGTTTTTAACGACACAGTCAATTTCCTTCTGCCTAGCGCTTTATCAAAGAAACAGGGCTATTTCACTAAAGCCTTTTAATCTATTGTTCCAATACAATTCTCTATTCAAATATCAAATACATTTATCATAGATAATTAATTGTTTTTCTTTCCAACGTTTTTCCCCCAATAAATTAGAAAGACTCGATGAAGTCCTTATAAAATTAAACATTTTTCTATAAAAGTAAATAATAGGAACCTCTCAATACTCCACCAGAAATATTTTTTCTAATTCCAGACTGGATCTCCAAAGTCCATTTTCTACTATTTTTTCGGTGTTTCAAAATGACCAACAACATTAGGTTTTACTTTTTATCTTTTTTATGGTTGTCGATCAGATGGATAAAAATGAACTTATACTATCAGCTTTGACGACATTTTGGTCTGGACCAGAATATGCAAATTCACAACCAGAGAACACTTAAAATATCAAAACTACGTATCGCAGGACCTGCGTAAGGTAAATATATTTTCAACACATGTGCTGGATATGACATGTTGTAGACTTCATCTCTCTGAAATGGTTAAATATGAACTATGGTATTAATGAATTTAGAACGTAAATATTAAATGATAACGTCACTTCTCTCATCTTCTCATATATCTCACATAGTAAAAGTTCACATATGAATACAATATTGGTATTAAAGCTTTGAATAAAACATGTCATGATATTGTTGATTTTGCTTTTTTTATTAATCTGTAAGTATTTTTGCACTCATTGTGATTGTAGGTTTGTTCGCTTTTTATTTTTAGTGACGAGAGTGGTTTATTCAGTGTCTTGGGGTCAGGGAATGCTCCGTAACAAGTTCGCTTGCATTAATGAAGAATCTACCTCCTGCCCTCAGGTCATGTTTTATGCAATATTCTGCGATTTGTGTATGAGGATTCGCCAAATTGAAATTCTCAGAAATAGAATGTATAAAAGGAAGAAAAACTGAGAAAGATGAAAATATGACAAAGATATTAACGATGTACGGCTTATACTATTTCCTTAGTATTTGTAAGTTGTCTTGCATTAGTAAAATTCCAAGGTTTCTTCCCCGTGTTGTAAGTAGTTGAGCGCGAAAAGCCTAAAAAAAAAAGCGTTTAAATTCAAATTCATCATAAACCTATTACTGTTATTACTGGATTACATGTCTTGGCAAACTCCAATTTGATCAAAATTCTTGAGGCTAAAAATTAAAAAGTAAAATTAATATTAGAAGTGAACGAAAGGTTAAATGTCCTAAAAATAAATCGTTGAAACTAAACTAATCTAATGTCGCACACTTACAGTTCTATACGAATGAAACAGCTTCATACAAAATATTTTTACGTTTACTACAAAATCAGTAATAAACGTTGTTTATTAGGGTTCTTTTGGATTGCAAACTTAAACACACACAAGCTTCAGAGCCTGTACACTATATTTAACAATGTACTTCACACTTGGTTAATTATTCCAAACTCATAGTTTGCACTGATAGCTTCACTGTTCTTGTTATTACACAGTCCAATAACTCACTCACGATCACTGAAGTTCACAAAAACACGGCACTGCACTGTCCTTACCTTAAACACGGCAGTATACTGTTCTTCTTATAAACACGGCACAAGACTTCTCTTCACATAAAACACTTTACCGCACTGCAACTAAGACGCACTGTTCACTAAAGCTGCACTGAATGCTCTGTTGATCCCTCGAAGAGAGCTGACGACAAACTAAACTCTCGGCATGAGCGGTGAATATCAATGTGGAATGGTCTAGACCTTATAGATCGCGGATGGGTATTGCCGAGGACGGGCTAGACCAACGGTCGGCACCTTTGATATACTACCTACTTCTTGAATATGTGATTAACTCTGTTTAATTTTTCATATAAGTAGTTTTCACAAAAATATCAATTAGTTACATACCTGTGAGTCAATTTCACATTTAAATTGGCATTATATTAAATTATTCGTCAATAGGAGATCATTATTCAAATAACTATAAAATGTGTAAAATTACTTTTTAAACGCTTTCAATGTATTATAAAATCTTCATCATATGTTAAACGATTCTCGAATGTAATGGGATCATTTTAGCAGATTTCCCTTAAGGGAAATAAGGTATTGAGGTCGTACTCAAGACGCGATTTTCGAAAAATTTCTTCAAATGTCCATCGATCCTACCCAGGAGATGACGAAAATGAGGTCCGTTCAAAATTATATATATATACTAGCGGACCCGTCAGACGTTGTCCTGCATTATATATCAAGCGATTAGGATATTAAATTTAATAATATTATGTTTAAAAAAAATCGACTCTTAATAACGCAAAAAACAACATTTGTTATATGCACGTTTGCCTAAAAACAAATAGTAAATAAAATATAGCAAAAACTCGGTACGCAAAAAGAAAAGGAAAAATGAGAGAAGGAAAAGAAAACGTTTTAGTTCTGTGATTATCTGGTAGAATGCGAACTACACTTTCTTAAAAACAAACAGTTGTAGACCAATAACTGAAATAAATAAAAACCCTCAACAATAATAACTCAAATACATAAATATAAATAAAGAAAAGAAAATAATTGCAACATTCAAATCAAATTAAAATAAATTTGGACAATAAATAACAATGTCTGAAAGTGAAAACCTCTCGCAGCTGAAAACACGTTTATTTAAATGACATACTTAAACTCTAAGGACATACATAAGATAAACATATTAACATTTCATTACTTTTCCAATAACCTCGCCCTTCGCCCTTCGACCGGAGACCTGCTCCATCTGCCTGGCCGATCTGCGGCGCTAAACCATCCGGGGCGTCACCCGAACGCGTATTCAAAAATTCAATCAAATCGGACCATCCGTCTAGGAGGAGTTCAGTGACATACACACGTACGCTAGAATTATATATATAAAGATAGAGGTGTATTAGCCTGTTAAAGCTCTAGCGGTCGCAATTTTCGCTCGATCGTTACCAAACTCCGTATTCAAACGTTTCACGTTAAAAGACGGATCATGTTATTCAACGGCCGGAATCGGATCATTGGGAGGGGGGATTTAGAGGGGAGGATTTTCGAAAATTCGAAATATCTCCGTCAGTTTGAGTCTGATCGAAATTTTGTAGAGAACCAATCTTTTTTCAAATTAAAAGATCTATAAACGTTGTTATGTACCTTTTTTCGCTGTCTTTAATACTAACCGATATATCGGCGTTTTTTAGTTTTCGGCCTTGAGTAAACCCCCACTCCCGTTCGAACTTAAAAAATTTAGTACAGCTTATAACCATGGTAGAACTAATGCTAATTCACATACCGAGTTCTGTTCAGTTCGGTTCAATCGTTGGTGCCCAATAAAATTGTTGGCCCCTCTTTACTTTTTTAGTGTATATCTCGTTTATACTTTAATATACGACAAAATTGAATATGACAAAAGTTACTCCAAATAACAACATAAACAACTCTTATCCTGTGCATATTTGCCGAAAAACCAATAGGAAACGAAATACGGCTATTTTTAATTTCAGGCCTCCCTCACGACCCCCACTCCTGCTCCATCTGCCTGGCCGATCTGCGGCGCTAAACCATCCGGGGCGTCACTCGAACGCGTATTCAAAAATTCAATCAAATCGGTCCATCCGTCTAGGAGGAGTTCAGTGACATACACACGTACGCTAGAATTATATATATAAAGATAGAGGTGTATTAGCCTCTTGAAGCTCTAGCGGTCGCAATTTTCGCTCGATCGTTACCAAACTCCGTATTTAAACGTTTTACGTTAAAAGACGGATCATGTTCTTCAACGGCCGGAATCGGATCATTGGGAGGGGGGATTTAGAGGGGAGGATTTTCGAAAATTCGAAATATCTCCGTTAGTTTGAGTCTGATCGAAATTTTGTATAAAACCAATCTTTTTTCAAATTAAAAGATCTATAAACGTTGTCATGTACCTTTTTTCGCTGTCTTTAATACTAACCGAGATATCGGCGTTTTAGCAGATTTCCCTCAAGGGAAATCAGCTATTGAGGTCGTACTCATGTCGCGATTTTCGAAAATTTTCTTCAAATGTCCATCGATCCTACCCAGGAGAAGACGAAAATGAGGTCCGTTCAAAATTATATATATATATATATATATATATATATATATATATATATATATATTTGTCTGCTAACGCTCTAGCGGTCGCAATTTTTGTTTGATCGGTACCAACCTCGATATTTAGTCGTTTTATGTAAAAAGAAAGATCAAGTTCGTTAACGGCTGAAATCGGACCAGTGGGAGGGGGGGTTTAAAGGGGAGGATTTTCGAAATATCTCCGTTACTATACGTCGGATCGAAAAATTGTACAGAATCAATCTTATTGCAAATTACATTTACTATAAATATTGTTATATACATTTATTCTCTATCTTGAATATTAACTGAGATATTTGCATTTTAATGAAGTCTGTGCTCGGGTATAGTTCGGATTAGGTCGGCCGTTTCCGTTAACTGCTCGGCTCAGGTGGAAGCTTCTTCTAACCTTACCTTCGTTGCTTTGTGAGATTTATGCAAATACGTTCTGTTCATCCGCCCCCCCCCTTCTTTAGTTCTTGGGCTATTAAAATTTGAGTTATTAATATATAAATTATTCTTACAATTCAGAAGCCGTTTCAGCTGGGAATTTATTTTAATTAACTGAATGATTTCTCATTACCATTTGTATTTAATCACGGTGGTGTTGTGTTACCAGTATGCAGATTTCTCTATTGTAAAACCTCACATGGGTAATCTGCGTAGTTTACGCAGCCCCTGCGTGACGGACTTTTTAAGTTTTGATTTAATGTAATTCTTGTTACGCTTTTTTCTAATTTGTATTATTTTGAATTTAATTTCAGTGTATCTGACCTTCTTGGTAAAAGTTAAACGTTTCAGGGTTTCATATACAATTTTTGGAAATGCCATCAATAGAAATTTGAATGTGTATACTCAGGGTTTGATAGAAATACATCAACCAAATTAACAACGATCGAGGACTTTAACAGACCTGTTTGTTTATGTGTGTGTTTGATTTTGTGTGAGCGGGAGAGTGCGAGGATTGGGGAGTCGAATGAGGGGATTTGTTCAAATTTAAACAGTTTGCAACTTGATCGGCCCGATTAGCTGAAACCTCAAACAGTTTGCATGTACTTCCACAGTCCAACTATTAACTCTAACACTAATTCAAACATCAACTCTTAGGCCCAATCACTTTATGTACCTACAACGCATTTCTCTCTTTCCACATCCCTTGTCATGGAAACTAAATTTTTATTGACAAGCATACACAAACACACACACATATATATATATATATATATATATATATATATATATATATTATAGAGATTAATAACTATAAAAGTATACATAACATTTTATTAGCAGATTTCCCTTAGGGAAATCAGCTATTGAGGTCGTACTCATTACGCAATTTTCGAAATTTTTTTCCAAATGCCCATCGATCCTACAAAGTAAATGACGAAAATGAGGTCCGTTCAAAACTGTATCTGTATATATATATATATATATATATATATATATATATATATATATATATATATACATATGGTCTGTTGCCACTCTAGCGGTCGCAATTATTGTTTAACCGTTAGCAAACTCGATATTTAGTCGTTTTATGTAAAAAGAAAGATCAAGTTCGTTAATGGCTGAAATCGGACCAGGGGGGAGAATTTTTAAAATTCCAAATATCTTCGTTACTATACGTCGGATCGATACAATGTAAAAATAAATCTTATAGCAAATTAAATTTACTATAAATATTGTTATATGCATTTATTTGTTATCTTGAGTATTAATCGAGATATTTGCATTTTTCAGTTTTCAGCCTTCAAAAAACCCCGTTTCTACTCATGTTACATAAATAATACTCGGTTATGTAATAAACCACGTAAATCGAAGCTTAAATACCAAATATTGTTTTCAAGAGACATTTATTATGCGAGATACATGCAAATATGTTCTAGTGACCCCCCCCCCCCCACCTCTTAAGTTTTTGGACTACTTAAATTTGATTGATTGAGATAAAAATGATTCTGATTCATTATAAAATACAGTATTAGATATAGTAACTAGTTTTCAATCAAGTGAACAGGTTATATTCAGATATATTAAAGTAATTGTTTTCTTTTCGGTAAGAAGTTGGCAGAACTGTTTGTTTAAATTTCAGATGCTTTCCGTAGGGAGGTTTCTTATTATCATTTGTATTTATTCACTTCACGGTTCAGGGTGGTGTTGTGTTACCGGTATGTAGATTTATATACTGTTAAACCTCACGGGGGAAAGTTTACGCAACTACTGCGAGACGGAGTTTTTCACTTTACGTGAATTTAACTATTCTTGTTTAAGGACAATATAACAGGTGTTTACTTATGTGATTGCTTCGTCAGGGTTTTGGGTAAGTCTAAACCTGATAACTTCAATATTAATTCTTCAACGGAAAAGTGCTTCATTTCTTTAATTAAAAAAAATGATTCAGCAACAATTGTTTTATAATAATCATAAAATAACATGTTAAAGAGCTTACTTTAGTCTGACACGGCAAACCTAGAGTGGCGAGTTCAATTCCCGCCTGGGTAATAGAAATTTATTTAGTGACGGAATTCATTAAATAAAATCCATAGTCCTACCCTGGATAGAAAAGGGTGGTAACAAGTAGATAACCCGTCCAGATTAGCCTTAGTTGCAAAAAGTGGATAAGTGAATAAAATTACATATCGCCTTATATTTATATATATATATATATATATATATATATATATATATCCCGACTCAGCTAAAACCATTATTTGAACTACCTTACAATTATTTTTTGCAATTAGTCATTATATTTTCTTTGTGTGCTCACCTCGAAACACCATTTTCAATATGCGAATAATTTCTTCAGCTTAGTTTCGGAGCAAGAGGCTACTGAATTTTCAAGCATGCGTTAGTTCCAGAACCCGACGACCTGCTCCTTAAAAGAACAGGCGTATTTATTTAATTAGAAATAACTCTGTTATAGCTTGAACAGTCACATAAACCCCAAGAAATGTCGAACTACTGTTAATGTATGTCGAAACGCAGCATAAGCTGAAAGTTGGTACAATTAGAAGATATTGTATATTTTTACGAGAATCGATTCCGTAAAACAGACTTATAATATTGTCTTTCGAATGCACTTCCAGGTTTTGTCTGTTTTTATAGCAGAGTGAGCTGATAACAATCACACTTTGTGTACCATCCATCATAGTTAAGTACTTTGGACATTTTAATTTTATTTATTAACATTATTTTATCACTCCAAAATTTCATTTTATTTATATTAACTCCATGTACTAGTAATGCGTTAATACTAATCTTATCTCACATGGTAAACCTAGAGTGACGATTTCGATTCTCGCCTGGGCAAAGGAAATTATTTAGTGACGAAATTCATTAAATGACATCCTAAAATCCCACCCTGGCTAGAAAAGGGTGGCAACCTGTAGATACCCCGTCCCAATTAGCCATAGTTGCAAAAAGTGGACGTTAATAAATAATAATAATAATAAGCTTTGTGTTATTCCTTATCTTTATTTTTTTCTGATACTAATCTTCTATTCTTTCTTTTTACAATTCATTATTTAAGAATTACATGCCTTTTTAGACTAACTTCCCTCTCTACTTATTATTAAACCCGCTTCCTGCGATTTACTAGTACCTAAATCATATTTCATGGTATTAATACATTTTGATAATAGTTCTTTGAAATTGTTGAGTCATATTAACTCTCCTTTGTCTCCGGCATAATATAATGTATTTTTCAAGGAACCAAGCTTATTAAAATGATTGGAAATTAAGATCATTATCTTAAAATGAATTCCTTGTACTACGTATAATGTCATTTTAGACGTGGGATTATCAAAAGGAAATAAGCCTCGCTAATTTAGTAAAGAATAGCTATACATTAATATTCACAGACGGTTTATTATAATGACGTTATTAGATTTCGTTTAAAAATAGATACACAAACCCGTCCCAATTAGCCTTAGTTGCAAAAAGTGGACGTTAATAAATAATTAAAAAAATTAAATTAAAAATAGATGTGCATTAAATGAAATTCGGCTAGCTGAGGAAACAGTTAACTTCATCAGGAACCAAGACTAAATAATGAATGGCTTTCTAGAATGGGGCTACAAAATATCATACATAGTTTTCTTAAAAATGTTGTCTTGTAATTCAATTTAGCATACTAATTAGAAACCCATTATTTACTCCCATGTACAACTTTAAATAATCAAACATTTATTCGTTCTTTTAATTTTTTAATCAAACAAATGTTTAGCTAATACCACATTCGCTCCAACGGTTTTTAAATAAATGGATTATGTGCTTTTTTAATTTTAATAAAAGAAAATATTATTTTTGCTGTGTTTTATTTTCAACGCACTCTTTATGCCATTTGGACTAATCGGGACGAGTTATCTAGATGTTACCAGCCTTTACTAGCCAGGAGGGACTTCGGATTTTATTTAATTAGTTATTAACAACAAGTAAACTTTTGTTTACCCGTATATATATATATATATATATATATATATATATATATATATATATATATGTCTGTTAACGCTCTAGCGGTCGCAATTGTTGTTCGATCGTTACCAAACTCGAAATTTAATCGTTTTATGTAAAAAGAAAGATCAAGTTCGTTAATGGCTGAAATCGGACCAGTGAGAGGGGGGGGGTTTAAAGTGGGATTTTTGAAAATTCAAAAAATCTCCGTTATTATGCGACGGATCGAAAATTGTATAGAATCAATCTTATTGCAAATTCCATGTACTATAATTATTGTCATATACATTTAGTCTCTACCTTGAATATTAATCGAGATATTTGCATTTTTCAGTTTTCAGCCTTCAGCAAACCCCCAGTTTTCCTCCTATTACATAAATAATACTCTATTATATAATAAACTACATTATTTGAGGCGTCAATATCAACTATTGCATTCAAAAGAACTTTATTATGCGAAATACATCCAAATATGTACTGGTGACCCCTATCCGTCTTAAGGTCATGGATTACTAAAATTTGATTGATTGAGATAACAATTATTCTAACTCATTATTAATTGCAGTACTAGATATAGTAAATAGTTCTCAATAAAATAAATATGTTATATTCTGATATATTTCAGCAATCGTTTTTCTTTCCGGTGTGAGGCTGGCAGATCTGTTTGTTTATATTTCAAACGCTTCCTGTCGGCAGGTTATTGAAATTGACTGAAACATTTCTTATTTCCGTTTGTATTTATTAATTTTATATTCACGGTGGTGCTGTGTTAGCAGTATGTAGATTTATCCATTACTAAACCTCAAGCGGGGAACATGCTTAGTTTACGCAACCCCCGCGTGACAGACTTTTTTCTAAGTCACTTTTTTTCATAAGGGTACCTATTAGAAAGTGAAATTTTAGTAAGTTGTGAATGTTTTATTGGAATTTTTAATAAATTTGTTTTTGTACTAAGCACAATATGTATCCTAAATAAAGAATAGTTTACGGAAAATGATTGCTAACGTGAGGAGTATCTAAGAGGCTCAGTATACGCACAGAAGATGAAATAGGTTGTATACCCACCAAGGGTTGATAGCAGTGATATGTTTATTTGTTTTTGTTCAAAATTGGCCCGGGGCATGGATTGGGGAGAGTGTAAGAAATGTATACAGAAATATTAGATGTTACTCGATTCTTATGAGCCCGTCGAACCAAATATGTTTCGATTTAGTACTATTTTATTTCGATATGGTTACATATTCATGACAGTGGTGGTGATATTCTTTACATATTGGTGACTTTTTAACTAGGGGGCACACAATCAATTTTTGTCGACAAATTTCCAAATTTAATGCCGTTTTATTATAATTAATAAATATAAACATTTTAAAAATACGTTTAAAACTTTATAGTATTCAGTTTACCTTTCACGAAATAGTAACTCTAAAATAAAATCATCAATAAAGTTACCTATATTGATGCTACCGGGGTGAACTCTGCCAATGCAGTCTTTCATTGCCCGGTAGGATCTTAATAGGCTATGCTCTGACGCTCTGAGGATGCGAATTTAATAGTTGTGTTAAATTGCGAGGGGCCACAAAATGTGTTTCTCATTAACCTGAGTCATCACCCTCAACACCAGCTGAAAATAAATATGCATAATTAATTAACTATTCAAAGCCATATATTTATCTCTCTCTCTCTCTCTCTCTATATATATATATATATATATATATATATATATATATATATATATATATATATATATATATATACTAGCTCAAATACCCGGCTTCGCCCGGGAATTGATTTGAGGCTGATGGTGCACAATATTTTGACATTTACCCGTCCCAGTGTTTAGGGTTAATACCCGTTGTTGGCATTTGTTAATAATAAAATTAATTTTTTATGTAAGTCTTCACTGTCCTCCAAATTGTCATATTTCCCGTCTCCTGTGCATTATGCATAGATTTCAGCTATTAAGGACAAAATATTAACGTTGATTTGAATTAATTTTTGTCCAGCTGAGGTACCTGATAGTTCAAATAGGAATGAATTGTTGAGCATATCAATATTTCTACGCAAATTACTTGCTCCACACATTGTTCCTGAAGAAACGTATAAAAAAAAAAAAAAAAAAAAAAAAAAAAAAAAAAAATTTTAATAAAAATAACAAAGTAAACAACTTTTGTTATGTGCATGTTTCTCGAAAAACAAATAGACAATGAAATATCGCGAATTTTTATTTCTGGCCTCCCTTATAACACCCATTCCCGTTCTAACCTAAACGTTATAATATAGCTTATAATCATGGAGGAATTAATGCTAATTGACATACCGAGTTTTGTTAAGTTCGGTTCAATCGTTAGCGCCCAATAATATAGTTGACTCCCGCTTTTTTTTTTGTTTATACATTGTTATAAGACAAAAATAAATATCACAAAAGTTACTCTAAATAACAAAATAAACAACTTTTGTTATATTAATATTTGCCGAAAAACGAATAGAAAACGAAATACTGCTATTTTAAATTCAGGCCTCCTTTACAACCCCCACTCCTGCCCGTCCCTAGAAATGTTTGTATGGCTTATTATAATGAAAGCGTTGATGCTAATACATATACCGAGTTTTATTTATTTCGTTTGGGTCTTTTGTCTCAAATAAAATTGTTCACTTCCGCTATAGGTTTTAGCGTATATCTCATTTATAATTCAGTATACAAAAAAAATGTATATAACAAAAGTTAATTTAAATAAAAAAAATCAACAACTTTTGTTATGTTCATATTTGCCGAAAAACCAATAGGAAACGAAATATCGCTATTTTTAATTTCAGGCTTCCCTTATAACCCCCACTCCTGTTCGTCTGAGAGGATAGTAATGTAGCCTAAAGTCTAAGTTGGGTTAGTAGTAATATACATACCAAGTTTCATAAAATTCGGTTCAGCCTTTTATGCGTGAAAAGGTAACAAACAAACAAACAAATAAACAAACAAACACACACGAAAGAAACAAAATGCAGTTATGGGCTATGACATGTGAAACGAAAAGTTATCATGAAAATTCGCGAAAAAAATCAATGTACAGACAGAGGTTACAATTTTATATATATATATATATATATATATATATACTAGCTCAGATACCCGGCTTCGCCCGGAATTGATTTGAGGCTGAATGGTGATGGTATTTTTTAGCAGGCTTTACATTGCACAATATTTTGACATTTACCCGTCCCAGTGTTTAGGATTGATACCCGTCGTTGCCATGGATTTGCTAATAATAGAATTATTTGTTCGATAAGGCTTCACTGTTTTCGATATTTTTATATTTCCCGTCTCTTATACATGTAAATATGGTGAATTTTTATTTCAGGCCTCCCTTATAACCCCCTTCCCATTCGAACCTAAAAATTTTAATATAACTTATAATCATGAAAGAATTAATGCTAATTGACATACCGAGTTTTGTTATGTTCGGTTCAGCTGTTAGTGCCCAATAAAATTGTTGGCTCCCGCTAAAGTTTTAACGTATAACTCATTTATACTTAGGTATACGACAAAAGTGTATATAACAAAAGTTACTCCAAATAACAAAATAAACAACTTTTGTTATGTTTATATTTGCGGAAAATCCAATAGGAAACGAAATATCGCTATTTTTAATTTCAGGCTTCCCTCATAACCCCCACTCCTGCCCGTCCATAGAAATGTTGGTATGACTTATTATAATGAAGGCCTCACGGCTAATATACATACCGAGTTTTATTCAGTTCGGTTGAGTCTTTTTTGGCAAATAATATTGTTGACTCCCGCTATAACTTTTAGCGTATAACGCATTTAAACTTCGGTATACGACAAAAGTGTATATAACAAAAGTTACTCTAAATAAAAAATAAAAAACTTTTGTTATGTGCATATTTGCCGAAAAACCAATAGAAAACGAAATATCGCTATTTTAAATTTCAGGCTTCCTTTATAACCCCCACTCCTGTTCGTCTCAGAGAAAATTAATATAGCCTAAAGTCGAAGTTGGGTTAGTAGTAATATACATACCAAGTTTCATAAAATTCAGTCCAGCCGTTTATGCGTGAAAAGGTAACAAACAAGCAAACATACACGAAAGAAACGATATGCAGATATGGTGTCTATGACATGTGAAACAAAAAGTTATCGTGAAATTTCGCGAAAAAAATCAATGTACAGACAGAGGTTACAATTTTATATATATATACATATATATTACTCGATATTTGAACTTTTGGTGTAAACCTAATTTTTGAGTTTGTTCTTTGCTGATATCTCGCTACGGGTAACACATCTAGCTGGTTTATAAACCCAATTTATTTTTGAACTTCTGATACTTTACAAATCTATCACTCTCGTAGATATATTTGTCTTTTTTAATTGAATTAGATGCCATCGATGAGGAGTGAAGTGAATTAAAATCAGCTGGTGCATTTCAAAAAAGTGTTGCTCAACACCGTTTGATCATTTTAATTTTAGGGTGGTACTGACTTACTCCCACTGCACATCAAATTTGGTACAGTTGACAATAGTAAACTAATCCTGCTCTAAAAATCGGCTAATCAGGCTCAGAATTCTTGAAATAAATATGTAAAGAATTTTAGAAAGTTGCTCCTCAGAAATGCAAGTATAAGAATGATTGTTGGCGAACCTTTACTGTAAACATTTGTTATAAAAGCCGCTATCTCTTCAGCTTGACTTCTTCCAATGAAATGTAAAATGGAAAATTAGTGATTCTGTTTTAAAAGATAAAATAAGCATTATTGTTTCTAGATGATGAGGAAGAAGATGAGATAAGAAAAGGACTGGACCGTTAAAGACGAACCTATATTTTAGATTTTAAAAAGATATTTATTATCATTTTCAAACATTACTATTTTATTATATTTTTAATAGAATTAAGTAAAAGGGTGCTTCAATGAAAAAATAAAGAAATTATATAATATTACTAAACTGGTATATGGTGGAAGCTCAACAAAAATGAAAAACTCAATTGACTGTTAAAGTCATTGTTATTTTTCTACTAGTTTCTCGTCCATTTTGCGCCTCATCAGAAGAAATCCTAATGCGAAAAGGCAACTATACTATCGGCTACATATTGAATCTTCCATTAGCCCTGCCAGTCAGAGCCGAGAGTTTAGTTGCCTTATTGTAGTATAATTTCTCCAGATGAGGCGTTATATGGACGTAAAACTAGTATAGAAATAAATAGTTATTTATTATACAAGTGACGAAAGTAGATCATTTTCCGACTCGAGTGAAACGTTTATCCACACGAGCGAAGCGAGTGTGGTAATTTCACGAGAGTTGTAAATTCTACTTTCGTCACGAGTGTAATATTAATTTTTTTCTGTAATCGTGTAATACATGATCAGATCTAACCAGAATATGAACAAAATTAGGATGTTGTGAAGATTATGGTATGTTGTTGGTAGGTTATAAGCATGGTTGTGAAAGGTTATAAGCATAGTTATAAAACAACTAGTAATGATTGTGAAGTAGTGCAGTTATAAACAAGTGCAGGTTATAAACAAGGAAGGTAATTATTATTATATTTAAATTTTAAAATATATTGATTATTTCCACCAATAATTCATTCACATTGCAATTTATTTTGTTAAAATAAATTCTTACAATGTTAAGAAACATTTAAAAGCATTTAATTTCCAACTTCAAATTATTTTTTAATTTATACATATTAGTAATTAAGAAGGCAATTCACTTTCTTCACTTGTGAAGAAAGTGATTACTTTCTTCACTCTATTGCAAAATGTTTCACTTTCTTCACTCATTTCAGTTTAGTAATGTTACCATTATTCAACGTTTACAGAAAAAATTATTTGAATTTTGTTGACCACCTGCCATAGACTAGTTCAGGAAAGTTAAACATGTCATATTTTCACAATAATATCACTAATATTCTTTATTTTAAACAAAATGCAATAACTCTATTGATGATTTTATTTTAGAGTTATTATTTCTTGAAAGGTAAACCGAACACTATAAAGTCTTAAAAGTATTTTTAAAAAGTTTATATTTATTTACTACAATGAAACGGCTTTAAATTTTGAAAGTTGTCGTCAAAAAATTGATAGTGTGCCGACCGAAAATTCCATTACCTTGTTAAATAGTAACCCCGTAACGTATCGACCGACCAATATCAAGAATATGTAACCATGTATATATAACGGACGGATTCTTATAGAAAATCAAATTCTAAAACGAGTTATATGGATGAGTTTTTTTATTTTATTTGAAGCATACTTAAGATGAAAAATGGACAAATCTTTATTTCAGAATCGGCAAGTTTTATTGAAAAATGCTGCGAGATAAAAGTTGTTGCGAACCAAATTATCTTTGAAACAAGCCTAGGGGGGAAGGAATAGATTCTGAAATTTAAAAAAGAGAAAAATATATATATTTAAAACGAAATGCCATAATAGTAATCTTGATTGATCCCAAATATGTTGACTTCAGACGTTCTTAGAATTAATTTATTTAAAACTAATTACTTAGTAATTATTTGAAAGAGGAATACAATTTCCCACCGGCATAGCTTCATGTAAAAAAACAGACCAGTTTCTTCTTTGCACTACAAAACTTACAGCTAGTACGTTCGATAATTTGTCCTTCCTCATTTATGACCTACAAAAGATGGTATCTGAAATCCCTTTTGACACTGTATATTTCTGCTACATAAATTGAATTTATTGCCAATATGATTTCATTTTTCTAGTCTGGAATATTTTGCGGCCTTTTCTGGCCTGCGACGCTTCCCCCATAAAAAATAATCCATTTCTGTCAGATCGGGTGTATATAAAACTGATGATACTTATTAGTTTCCACTATTTTGCTACCAAGGCTAATTAGGACCTCCAGGCTACCAGAATCGTCTAGCCAAAAGGTTTTTTTATTTAGTCTAAGTAAATTAATAAAATAGAACTAAATACAACTAACTGGAATGCAACTTGAAAAAGAAAACTTTGAGGTCAATGAGTACGGAGTGAACACCTTGTTCTGCCTTCTACCTTTTCTAAAGTATCTGTTTAAGCGGTCACCCATTCAATAAATAACCACTCTCCATATGGCTTGACTTTGGAGATCTTTGCTCCTTTAACTCAGTCTTGTACACAACTACATTTGGGATTTAGTTGTAAAGAGATATGTCTTCAAGCGTAAAATGGAAGGAAAGCACGTTTATTGTAATAAAAATCTTGGCCTCTGAAATTTAAGAATTCTCATAATTACCGCGCTCAGAAAAACCTAACAAAATTAATTGAGAACAGCCTTAATTATTTCAGCGCCCATAAAAACAGAAGGCGAAATGAAACATTTAAGAGATTCATTTAAAGTAGTATGAAGACTTGATGTATTTAATAGGAATGTTTCATAAATATTAAAAAGGTAGGAAAAAAAAGACACGACTGGCATATATGCAGTTTCCTATTTGTATTTTAACCCTAATTAGTATACACGCATTAATATAATCTTTTTTTTTATCA